>BSBK01001915.1:190000-192660 GCA_027943335.1 Chamaecyparis obtusa
ACAAGAATGACTATTTTGTGAATGAATTGAATAATTACAAGTCCTATAATCCTGCAAGGTGAACCTGAAAGGGCTAGAATATTGATAGATGAACTGGCCTTAGAGAGTTCAAAGGAAACTTATGGAAGTGTAAGCATCTTGAATTGGTAGTGGAAGATCTAGATGAGTTGGAGGATAGAGTATTGAGACTCCTAAAGTGGTATAAGAGAGAAGTTTCCCTAAGAAGTTTCAGAAGATAATTGGTGAAGAACTAGGAGTAGTTCTCAGGAGATCCTCCCTATCACATTCATTAGAAATTATCAGTGAAATTATGACTAACAAATATTCAAACTATGTATGATTTGAATGCAAAATAAAAATCATAGTATGACTGTTCCAACCAAAAGGTGGTGAATAAACTAGCCATGGGATAAATATAGCATGAAAATGAGGTGATCCGACCACTTCTCATAATAATACTATTCACCGATTTCCCAACAAGGCCAACCCCTACAATTCACCTATTTTTAAATATTTTCCAGTAAACAAACCACTGAATGGAAGGCATTTGTTGTTCCAAGTGAAAATTTCCTCTCCAAGGTCAATCTCAAGAAGGCTATTTCTATTAACCCATTCTCTAAAATATTTTTGAGGACCGAAACACTCTTGATAAACCTCCTCTCTTATCTTGACTACATAGAAAATCACTAAATTCTCCTCCAATTATTTTAAGCATATGGGGATAATAATCCAAAAACATATCAATGTATGCCTAAAGGTTGTTCTTTTCTAGACAATAAATGTGACAATAAGCAATGACCAAAAGAAAATTATGATTTATAACAAAACTTATCTTTCCCCCAATCCAATGACTGCCCACTTCAAGCCTCTAAAATTTAACCACCTCTAAATTCCATATGACTTGAAAATATCCTAAAGCCTCTTCTATTTGCATTACTTCAACTTTCTAATTCCCATAACTCTTGGTCTAGAGTCAATATCATTTCTTGTGAATAGGAGATCAATCCCCTAATTTTCTATTTCCCCTTTTTCTATCACCTCTTGTAGAGAAATTTGATTTCTCCCTGTTGTCTTGCCAACATCCCTTGTTTGTCAGATTGCATTAGCCAAAGGAAACCCTAGCTAAGTATCTCCTATATGTCTCTGCTATAGATACATCACTGGGGGCATTGCTTGAACAACATGATGAGAACAAAAAGGAAAGAGCTATATACTATATTAGTAGAACATTGGTGGCATATGAAAAGACTTATTCTATGATTGAGAAGGCTTGTCTAGTTGTGATCTTTGCATCATAGAAACTAAGACATTACATGTTGGTGCATACCACACATTTGGTAGCTAAGATTGATCCATTAAAGTACCTACTAAGAAAAGCTGCCCTCACAGGTAGATTAGCTAAATGGGTCATCCTCTTAAGTGAATTTGACATTGAATATGTTGAAGATTAGTATCAATATCAATAAAAATAATTGAATATCAAAATATCAGGATAGATTAGCTGTCCACCTGATCCTCACCATCTAGTGGAAGTGGTGGTGGAGCATCTGGTACTACCTTAGCCCTAAGTGCTCTCACTCCCTCTAATGCCATCATGTACTGAGAGTTTGAAGGAACTCTCTAAGCAAGTGGAACCACAGTGTAGTATGCTGAAACATAGTAAGCAAATCTGGAGGTCTGATGGATAACCTCTGCCAATAATCTCTGTACCTCACCACGAAGCTCAACATGCTATCTATCTGCCTCTAGATATCTCTCCTCCCAGTGAGAACTATGCACCTTTAGGTCTCAGATCGATAATTTGAGCCTCCTCATGATCTCCTATGTAGACAATGGCACACTAGGCTCAACATCTACCGCTGGCATGTCAGTATCCTCTACAGGCTGCTTTGTGGTCTCTGCTCTCTACAACTTATGGTGTCTAACATCTGCGCCTAGATTAAACCTAGTATCCTCTTGTATTGGATCAGTATCATCACCCACAACCTACTCAGCTACAAGTACCTCCTCAACTGAACCCAACACTCCCTAAAGTACCACCCTCTCCCCTAGTCCATCTCTGAGAACCTATAGATCTACCTACTATGGAACTAGTGGGATGAGGGGCCCTCATCTTTCCTAATGGTCTTTGTGGAGGAGCCATCACTCTCTATCTCAGATGTGTGGGATGTACAATCGAAACATGTGTAGGTCTCAGACCCTGTCCCATCGAAACACCTATAACATCCATCACCTCCTCCATGGAGGGGTATCAACTTTGTCGGGTCGAAAAATCTATAAATCATATCATCAGCAAGCCATGAGATAAATCCATCTGTCACTCCTGCATCCACAACCAATGGTATGTACTCCCAATCTCTACCGATGATAGCACTATACTCCTATACACACAAGGCATAAGAAAGTCTCTGGGTCCATACAAGTCTGAGCTCCCGGCCTATTCGTGCATAAGTGGCATAATCCTATAATGCATCCTGCACTCGTCCATACTACTGCCAGACCCTGGTAATAATGAATCTCTCTAGAATAGAGGAGGACCTCCCAATCAGTACACAGCTCTGAAAGAAGAAATTAAACTGCTCCCGTGGAGTAGGCCAAGGCTCAATATCTACATATGGCCTCCATCAAACAAAAATCATATCATCAAGGCATCGCCTCCA
>BSBK01001916.1:2500-465000 GCA_027943335.1 Chamaecyparis obtusa
TCTTTCAGATCTTCTAGTCTTTTGTCAAGGTAGGGTTTCATTCTCTTCTTGTTTTTTCATTTCTTCCTAGTTTTTAGAGGTTTGTTTAGCATTTTTTAGGGTTTTGGCTAGGGATTTTTTAGTTTTTGGCATTCTTCGCGTTGCTTTGGGTTTGCAAGGTTGTCCTCTTGGACCCCTTAGCATCGGGCTTGTGGTTGAGGTCAATTCAAGTTTGTTTTCGAGCTCGCACCTTTTTTTTCTTCCATTGGCCTTTTTGGCCCTAGTTTTTTCATAGTTTCACACTCCGATGTGCTGAAATACCAAAATTTCCCCCCAATTTTGCTAAGTCCACATTCTTTTCACACTTTCAACATTTCAACACCTGACATTTTTTGCACTCTGAAATGTTGAAACCTTTTGATAAACCCCCCAAGTTTTTTTTGTTTTTTTTGGACTCCATCTTTTCGATGTTTCAGACTCCAATGATTCTCAATTTTTTCTCTCTCCAAAAGGTTGAAACCTTAGAATTGTATCATGCCTACCTTTTTTGTGTTTTGGCATTTCAGAGGTAACCCATTCTTTTAGAGTCCAAAAGGTCGAATCGCTGAAACTTCCTTCTGAGCCTTTCAGGCTTGGGTCCTTGGGGATTTTAGTTTCTTCATGTTTTTCTTATCTTCATTAGAAGTTTTTCTTATCTCTAGTAATTGTTACTGATTCATGTTCCTTCTTGTAAAATGTCAGAAAAGGTAAACTCTCCAGCGATGAAGTATCAATTCAAGGGATACCATGCACGCTCCAAGGTGGGGAATCTCCATACAAAAATCACAAACATTGACATTTGTAATGTTAATTAGAATGACTACTTGGTCAAGTGTGTCCAACCAATAGGGAGATCATAGGACTGAACTTCATTAGTCTACTACTCACTAGTGAATGCAACGACACATCCGGTGTCCATTCTCTCTTTTGACCTAATTGTCACACTAGTGAATCATTATGTGCTAGATGAAAGGTTGGTAAAGAACAGCATGGGAGAGGTAGCATATGACCTCATGCCTAACAACATTGAGGATTTCTTCCACTTGCCAAAGGGGATAGATAGATTCTATGGCTTCACAATGGAAAAAGGCATGAATTTCTATAACAAGGACATCCAACTATCTCATGAAATTGTTAATAATTATTACCTCATACAATCTCTGCCAAGGAATAAACTGGAAAAGATAGATATGAGGAGGGGATATATGAAAGAGGATATCCAGACAGTAATCACTATGATTAGCTAGGTATATGGGCTACAGTAGTTAATCTAGTTGGAGCCATGGATGATCCTTTTGATTGGAAGGATAAAGGGGAAACAATCAAGGTTTCACTGGGCCACAATCATTAGTGACAACTTAGACAGGTAGTTGATCTGAGTAAAAAATGATCCACATTTTTATATGACTTCATATGTTGTATATCTGCTCGCTACTAGGGTAGTGTATCTGGGTTGGTGAGGGTTGGTGCTATGGGTTAGCCTAATGCTTGGACATTTATAGTATACCCTCAACTAGTGAGGAAGGAGAATCTTGGAGAGGATAGCTCAAAATTCTAGATAGTCAATGACGCTTTTGTGTTTTCCATCATCTGCTCCATAGGGGGAGATTATGCAAAAAGGTTATCAGAGGAGGTTGCAGCAAAAGTAAAGGTCGTAGGGGCATATTACATTCAATTAAAGACTTTTACCTACATTAGGGTGGCAGGGAGTACTCTCACTCCTAAGAAGTTTCCAAGGTACCCTTCTGATGGGATCATCCTATTAGAATGGAAAGGCAGCTCTTAGACGCTTATGAGAAAATAAGACACAAGAAGAAACATTGCGAGGACTTTCCCATTTCTATAGGACCCCATATCTTGCAAGATATGAAAGCTTGTAAGTCTCTATTCTTTGAATGGTATGAGTGCCCCCTCTAGTACTTTAATTTGATAAGGACTAGGTTTGATCCAATCGGTACCTACAGTCATATAATGGGGAGGCATTATGTGTATGAACCACATCTTGAAGATGACTGGATGAGTTGTACAAATGACTATGAAGTGAGGATTTGTGACTATTTCCCAATGAGCTTGGAGTTGACACAAGGTTCCCTACTTATAAGCATCTCACAAAAGGTGAAGGATGCAGACTCAGAGGATATCCTAGATCCTATATACAATCAAGATAAAATCTACACTAGGGCTATCCTCAATGCTAAGGTGGATAGAGACGAGAATGACTACATCAACTTCAAAGCTTGTCATGTCATCAAGATGACTGAGGCATGGATTACCCATCCCTACAAAATAGACCTAGTACCAATGAAACATCAACTGACCCAACCTTCCAAGAAAAAGAAGAAGAAAGGGGAGAAGGTATTGATGCCACAATTTAGGGAAGCTACGCTGCTGAGGCTAGAAACAATGTATAGACATGAGCACCTGACTGCCTATGGGTTGAATCCTTGGTCCAAGCCTCCAAGGACTAGGATGATAGGGAGCATAGCTCCTCTTGACACCCCATCCTCTAGTGGTCAAGGGGAACCAAGTGTACCCAAGAGGGAACCTAAGGTAAAAGTGATTGGACCTAGGCCCGCTAGAGTGATAAAAGGACATGTTGATAAGAGAAAAAGGTCCTCTACACCTTCTCATATGGAGATTGTTCTAGAAGAAGGTGAAGAAGGTGAAGAAGATGATGAAGATGAGGTACCACTAAGCCAAAGGACACAGTCAGGGAGTTTCTTGAAAAAGAGGAAATTGCAAGAGGATAATTTACATATAGATTTGGATGAAGAAATCCAAGAGAAATAGGTAAATCCAATGGATTCTCCAGGTGATGATGAATTTGATATATTAGAATTTTAAGGTCTTCATGGTTTTAAAGAACTAGAACAAAAAATGCTAACAATAGGACCTTCCGTGGATCAACATTTTTTATTTTCATTTATGTCTCCTCTAGCACAATTTATAGCCACAACTCTTATGGGAAATGTAGGAAAAGAAGCCCAACAGGAACCTCAAGGACCAATAGAGGAAGTTGTGAGTATAGGCTAGGGAGATTCTAATGAATCATAGAAGGAATCCTCCATTGGAATTACTTTAGAGGAAGACATAGGAGCTCATGTTCCTCCACCTCAGCAAGCTCTTGTTCCTCCACCTCATCAAGCTCCTATTCCTCCACCTCATCAAGCTCACATTCCTCCACCTCAGCAAGCTCTAGTTCCACCACCTCAGCAAGCTCCAATTCCACCACCTCAGACCACTTCACTTCCACCACAAGTTTCAACTAGTTAACCTCCAATCAATTTTCTTCCTCCACAGGTCCTAACTAGTTAACCTCCATCGCAAACCCCATCTATTCAAATTCCCATATACTCAACCTCCTGTTCATATGATGATGCCTTTGCCTACTCCCCTAGTAGTCCCTAATCCTCTTGCTCCCACACCACTAGTATAGAACCCTACTCCACCAATGCCTACTTCTCCATCTTCTCACACCGAGACAACTCAACAAGGAGCCCAAGAACCAGGAAAGGAGATTGAAGTGGAAAAGGATATTGGGTCAGAAGTGTAGACATGAGAGGAAGAGTAGACTATTGGAGAAGATGAGAAAGTAGCAGTATAAGAAGAGGTAAGAGAAGAGGTAAGGGAGGAGGAAGAAAAAGGAGAACAAGAGCCAGAATGTGAAGCTGTCACTTCAATCTTAGTCACACCCTATGAGCCTATTAACACCTTTTTTGAACCCACATGGTTTACCAAATAAATACAACCAAGGGCGAGGGTATACATAGATGAAGAAGATACATATATGGAAGTGCTAGGCCGAGCGTTCACCAAGGAGAATCTAGTGCCTAGGAAAGGACCTTATCATACATGACACAAGATCAAAGGGGAAAATGGAAGGCACAATTAGCCATACCTACATTGGATACTAGTATGACAGAGATCACTCCTGAAGACTATGCTTTTGAAGAGGTGGACCTAGGGGAACCAACATGGGAAGGTAGAAAAGTATTGGCTACTTTATGGTTTAAGCATGCATTAGGCTTCATGGACAAAGATGAGGAGAAGATCAAAGCTTTAATGGAACACAATTAAGCCATGAAAAGATTCATTCTTAAAATGGTGGGTCCCATTGACCCTAGTAACCTTGAGGCCTCATTATAGGCTATTTTGGAGAAAAGGGGTGCTTCTAAGTTACTGGTTGATGTTTCACATTCTTTCATTCATGTCTATTTTGATTGGAAGGTGGATTTTGAAGAGTTTTCCAAAACTACTCTTAGGGCAATTTTGAGACCCTTTAGGGGTATTCCTAAAGAGATCACTAAATTGGTAGATATAATATGTGAAGAGGATGGTCTCAAGGAGAGAATTCTTAAATGACAGAAGGCTCTTGATGATATCATAATAATAAGGAAGCAACACTTCCAAGTTTTTGTGTACATATATGAAGGGTCAGAGCTGGATAATTTTGAAGACTTGATCAAAGATATTACTGAAGCTCTAAAGGGCTACCATAAATTATTGAGTAAAATTGATAAGAAAAGAGATGAAGGAATGCTCTGGGTTGAGAAGATGCATGAGTTTTTTGGAGGTTTAGACTTGGACCTCTATGATGATGATGATGAGAAAATGATGCACTCGATCAAAGATATTGTGCATCAATACCTAGATATCTTCAATGGAGTTAAAACAAAGGATGACCTCCAACAAATATTTTATCAAAAGGAGGAGATGCATAAAATGTTGGTTCATGAAGAGGAAATAAGGGGCTTTGCCAATAATTTGGTCACCTTCTGAGAGAAGCAACAAGAATACCTAAAAATAATCTAAGTGGAAAATTTTGAAGAAATATAGCAGATAGTAGATAGGCTCCGCAAGGCACATTCGAAGATACTCCCAAGTCGCTAAATGTCTAGTTTTGGACATAGCCAATTTTTTCATAGAAGAAAAACTTTCTTGACACTTAGTCAATTTTGTACTTCAAGATTTTCAGCCTTTCGGCCTTTGCCTCCGAAAGTCTGAAATTTTGTCAAATGGGGTGTTCAAACACTTAGTCATTTTTTTCAACTTCATTTTTTTTAGAGCAAGGATCGGGGTCCAAAATTTTTGGGTCATCATCGCCAACATTTTCTAGTCTTATACAATAGATTTTCAGTTAGATTGATCACTTCTCTGGGGTCATGTCTGGAGGATTTGGGGGCATCTTTTAGTTGGATCTACAAAGGAGAGCTATGGAAAGGAATAAAGGGAAGAACTCCAAGTTTTAAAAGAAGAGAATGCATAGAAATGGAGAAGTTTCTAGAGTATATTTCAAGTTTTTAAATGCATCCTTTTCTCCAAAAATGTAATACACCAGGATTAATTCCATGCTAGATAGTTTAGATTTGTTTTAGGAATAGTTTTCTTTCAGTAAGCTTTAGTTTAGATTTGTTTTCAAGTTTCATGTGCAGCCAAAACCCTAGCTGCAAAATTTCTTTCCCTAAAGATCACAACTCTATAAATTATAAGAAAATAATGTAATTAAGGTAAGTTATTATTGCAATACAATACTTAAAATTGGTGCTTCAATTGTGATGTGATATTTTCTTCTATCTTTGCAAGATTTATGAATATGTGTTTTCTCATTCCTTTATTTCAAAGAGGCAATTAATTGTGTGGTGATTTTGATCTGTGATTACATTAGTTTGGTGTTTATCATTGCTGCATTTCTTTGTTGTGACAAATTATTGGGAAGATTGTCCTTTGGTGCTTCAAGATAAATTTGTCTCATGTGTGCACACATTCCTGGTGGCTTCGTGATCTGATGAATTTTGACATATCTTACATCTGCCTTTATTTTCATTGATGATTGCATCTACATAATCGTGTTTGTGATTCATTCAGATCTATGTTTTGTGGGTTTTCTCCATCTTCTTGGTACTTTAATTGGCAAGGCAATGCAACATTGGTTTATGTCAGTTAGTTTACTTTCTACAATTTCATTTCAAATTCTTGTTACCTTGCTTCTTTTTTTATAAATCAGTCACAATAGATTAAATTTAAATTTACATTGCTTCATTTAAAGATTCCAAAAAATATAAAAAAGAAAGAAAGATTGTTTGTTTTAAAGATTGTTTTGTAGTCCCTTAAAGATCAAACCAGCAAAGGCCTCCTTGTGAACAAATTCACATTTATATTCAATTGAGCTATCTAAGCAGTTGAGATCGAACCTAAAAGGAACCTTGAGATTGATTTACATCATTCTTCCAAGAGGGGGATTTGTTCGCACAATTTCCTAGTCATCGTCTTGTGTAAAAATGATGCTCAATAGGTATGTCTTACCAAAGGGTGTGACTATTAAGTCATGCCTATGATATGCATGACTCCTTAAGAAGTCATGTCCATCATAGACATGACTAATCATAGTCACTGTTCCATATATAATTGTCATGACTGTTCTTTACAATGCATCAAAATCAATAAGTGCATAGTACTATAAACAATGACATAGTAGTGGATACAGTTCTTACAAAATAAGCATAGTAAATACAAGTTATTGTATTTACTTTATTCCACTCTTAGAATTTTGTAAATAAACATCAGCATAGTCAGATTCAACATACATATATAATTAACAGTAATTATCTAATTAAAATTTGAATTTGAATAATATGTTTGCATAGAATTTAACATGGTAGATCAGAGCTCTAGTAAAGGAATATCCAAGAAGCTCTCAAACTTGAGAAATTCAACATCAATTATTAAATTTAAGTTATTATATATATCACATTTCTATGGAAAGTGCTATCAGATTCGAGGATAGACTTGAAGGAGGAAACAACTTCTTATCATGGAAATTTTGAATTAGAATGATTCTAAAAGAAAATAAAGTTGAGTCTTTTATAAAGGAAGAGAAAGAAGAGTCACAAAATGATCCAAAAAAATTCATCTAGACTGAAGGAAATGAACAGGCTATGAAGATCATTGTTGATGGTGTTAGAGATCATATAGTGTCAATCCTAATATAATATGAGACTGCATATTGTATGTTTAAATCACTCAAAAGAACATATGAAATAAATAATGCTAGCATAACCCTAGCTCTAAAAAGAGAGATTAATCATATAAGTATGAATAAAGGAGAATCCATTAATGCATACTTTATGAGAATATCTTCTCTAAGAGATTAATTGACAACACTTGGATATCTAATTCAGAGCAAAGAACTGACTCTCATTGCACTAGATGGCCTACCAAACACCTAGGAAACCTTTATTCAAGGCATTAGTGCAAGATCTAAATATCCCAACTTTGATTGAATAAGGTATGACTATCTTTAGGAAGAGTCAAGACAAAACAAGAAAGGGATCAAACAAAAGAACATAGATGAGGATCAACATGTGTTAAACGTAAACTCTCACAAGAGAGGAAAGAAGAAACACTTTAAGAAGAGGAAGGATCATAATGAAAATGGTTCATCTAAGAGAGATATTTCTCATGCTCAATGTTTCATATGTGATCAATATGGGCATTTTGCGGGCAGATGCCCAAATAGAATTAAACAACAAGCTACATTTGCCAAAGTGAAAATAAATAAAAGAGAGCGTGATTCAGAGAAACACACATTCTACTCTGCCCTCTCTAATCAAGTATCCAAAATATCTAATACTTGGATTATAGATTGTGGATCGTCAAGACACATCACTCGATACACAGAACTATTGGCCTCTATGATAGAATAAATTGATGAAGAGGCAACCATTGGAGATGACTCAGAACATCCAGTAAAGGTGTCAGGAGATATAGCATTAAGTTGAATTTGTTAGAAATAGGAAATACTAAGAGGGGAGGGTGAATCAGTATTTCACAAACTTTTACTTTTTCTCAATTATGGATATAAAAAATTAACTTGAAGCTTGCATAAGAAACTAATCTAAGTAAACTGAATAACAAGCACAACAATAAAGAAAATGAACTCATAACACCATGTTTGTTCTCGAGGAAACCATGGCCAAGGGAAAACCCTAGTGGGGATGATACCCACAACTAATCCACCAATCAAAAGGTATCCCATTAAGGATGTTGACCCTATTAGGAGTCTATTACATACATATAGTGTCTCTGATCAACATTGAGAGTGACCATTAAAGTCCTTTGAATTTCTCCAAATGAGTTATAATCAATCTATGATTGAGTGCTTCAAATTTTGTTGCATGCTTAACTATCTTGACTTGGTCCTCATGGAATGATCCTTATTAAGTGCCATTTTAACTCAGATACTTCATTAATTATTCCTACATCATGAAATTACCATGCACAAAGGCATGCAACATATATATCCATTTATTATGTAAGAGATGGGTTTAATTTCATGATAGAAAGTTCATAAAGACACTAAAAGACACCAAATGAACAGGTACCAAGATTGGTAGTGACACAAACCTATAACCAAAAATAGATAAAATATAGTAAACATTAGTAAAAATTGAACTATTATTTGGGATCATCATTTCCCCCCCAACTAGACTCTTGTTGGTCCTCCAGTAATAGGAAATTTTTTTATCTGAGCATGAATTCTGAAGTCACCAATGTTGCTATGCCATGTTTCTACCAATTATTTTTCTTTGTCCTCCCCAAGTCCATATACTTGAGTGCTCTCTAAATAGTTTCATGTTAATTAAGAAATGAGATGGGCTCATCTTTTTTGATCTCATTATTTAAACTTGTTAGTCTTATAAGGGACTAAGAGGGGGGGCGTGAATTAGTGGAACCAAAAATATACAAAAACTTTTCATAAAATTCCAAATATACAAAGGCAAATTTAACATAGAAGCATAGAAATAAAACATACACAAATAAACAACACAATAACACCAATATTTATGTGTGGAAACTCTTGTTAGAGGGAAAAACCATAGTGGGAATTATCACCTACTAATATCACTAGTGTACCAACAAGATCTCCCCTATTAGGAGCATTACATCACCCTATTAACATTGGAAATATAGATGCAGTAACTGAGAGGGGGGGGGGGGGTGAATCAGTTAACCACAAAATATTACCACTGATCCCTTAAATATCTTAACAAATTATTTACTGTGCCACTTGGTAAATATACAGAGAAATGCTGAAAACTTGATCCTTAAAGTGTGTAATAATTAAATTGTTCTTAAGCATTCATCACTGATTAACTTACATGAATAAAGAAAATAACATGAACACAAGAGACACCAGATTTACCGTGGAAACCCAATATAGGAAAAACCACCAATGTAACTAGTTACTATTTTTCACTCTTCTGAAGTGATGCCCGGTTAGAAGCCAACCCGATAAAAGGTTACAAAACACACTGTTAGGTGTGACCTTGTTAGAGGATTTAATCACCCTGCTAGGAGTGGCCTTGTAAGAGGTCTTGAAAAAATTCAATAGAACTGTTACCTTGTTAGAGGATTTACAAAATGGTTGTTAAACCAACTTGGTTAAGAGATTTTGATATCACTGCTACAATTGCTAGAGAGTAACAATGAAATAACCTTCAACTGAATTGCTGAATATAGATCTCTGTTCTATTTCACTAGATCCTTACTAATCAATTAAATCTTTGTTGCTCCTCAAGGATATTTGACCATCCTTCAAAATTCACACACACCTTTCTTCAAAATGATTTTTGCATGCTGTATATCTCTTATTCACCATTTGACCTTCTATATATATATATGCCATTTCATAATCATTTAGATTGTCAAGTCGGAACTAATAATTATTATAACAGTCGGCTGGGATTAAAAAATTGTAATAACAAAATTCTTTGAAAGGGCCGACCTTGCTCGGTAAACATTAATCCTAAAAAGATTTCCTTCAGTGACCGAGAGAACTCGGTAACCACAGAGAATTCTGCAACATCCTTTGGAGACCGAGAGAGCTCGGTAACCACTAATTTTCCTTCGATAACCAAGGAGGCTCGGTTAACACTGTTATCCTGTCATGTTTCCTTTAGACACCTGAGAGAACTCGGTAGACACTAAAAACCACCTAGCTCACTAAATGAGCTCGGTAGATACTAAGAACCGCTTAGCTGACCAACTGAACTTGGTAGATACTGAGAACCACTTAGCTGACTGACTGAACTCGGTAGATACTCAGAGCGATAATTGATATGACATTTGTGTGACATCAAAGACAACACATAGCTAATCCAACAATGTCCTTTAGACAATTGTATCCAACAATTAAGGGTATGCCTAGTTAAGAGTATATATAGCTTGGTTAAAGGATATTAAAAAGTCCTATTAGGAACTACCTCATTAAGGGATTTAAAAATCCTTCTGAGAGTCACCTAGTTAGATTATTTTGATGACAAGTCTATTACAACTTGCTTTGAGTAAGAAAATCAATAAGTGATTTGTATGTAGCCCCTGTTGGCAATTTGGATGAGTTAGATATCTAGATGTTGTCATTATGGAAACATATGATCTATATGAAGACCCCATATGACAGAGAGAAGTTATGACAAGAGGGCAGAACAAAATTGTCGAAGTGTAAGCAGTATTTTCCCAGTCTAACTGGAGATAGTTTTGATTGATGATGTTGATAGAAGTAAGTTCAATGCTTGTGCACTTGAACATGGATACTATGATGTATATTGAAGACTCACCTAAGAGTGCAAGTTTGTATGACATGTATGGAAGAAGTTATTGCATTATTACCAGAGATAGAACTGAAGCCAACAAGATAAAGAAAGAAGACATAATTAGTAAATAGTTAAGGGATTATTTTGTTTATCAAAATAATGACTTAATCATATAAAGGGATGACATCCTAGATGTTAACCCTTGGGTAGAATAAGTTAATATGTATTTTGTAAAGTGCTTTATATTTTGTAAAGCCAACTGTAAAAGTTATTATTCCTAATAACTTGTATAAATGTAAGACATATGTAATGCAAAGAAAGGATAGTAACATATGTATGCGAAAGGTATTGATGCGAAGTTGTAAGTTGTGAAAGTCAAGCAAGAAGACTTTATATATGCAAGAGAAGTAGAAAAGGTTATATAGCTTGCCCTCTTTTTGTAATCAAAGATCATTGCACATTACATGTTTGGGAAGTGGGCTCATCTTGTAATCATTTTAATTTTTACTACCAAATATTAGTAGGGTTGAGGCTTCTAACAAGGCCTAGAGTCCCTTAATCAGGATTGAGACACTATATGTATGTAACAGGCTCCTAACAGGGTCAACATCCTTAACAAGATTCTTTTGATTAGTGGATCATTGTGGGTATCATCCTCACTGGGGTTTTCCCTTGGCTAGGGTTTCCTCAAGAACAAATAATGTGTTATGAGTTCATTTTCTTTATTGCTATGCATGTTATTTAGTTTACTCTATTTTGCAAGTATCAAGTTAATCTGTTATATCCATAATTGGGCAAAAGTAAAAGTTTGTAGAATACTGATTCACCCCCCCCTCAATATTCCCTATTTCTAACAATTGGTATTGTTAATATGATTTAAAACAATAGAGAGGGGGGGTGAATCAGTTGTTCTCAGGTCCTGATGTATAAAACAATCTCAAAAAATTATCTTTAAATCAGATCCAATAACCAAAACAAACTCGGTCATCACTGATTCAATAATAGAAACATCTAACAATGCAGTTCACTACCCAGCTATAACTTAACTTGCAAAACATAGTAATATTCAAACCAAAACATTCAAACAAGTATTAACACTAGGATTTATAGTGGAAACCCAATTTGGGAGAAACCACTTTGTAACATGCTACTATTATTTTCACTCTTCTGAAGTGAGCTCGGTAAAAAGCCAACCTTTGCAAATATTAGACCCAATTCCATACACTAATGCTAGTTTACTGACTTTGAAAATTTTCCATTTCCATCTCTGATCTGCTCGAAAATTTTCTTCAAGCAACCACCACAATTTTCCTTCAACCTTTTCTGCTTATTCAGTCATTAAAACTTTCCTCTTCCAGCATTCTCTTTTCACCCATGTACATACATATCCAAATGCTCAGGTTCCCTTTATACTTTCCTCAATTAGGTTAACTCATCTTTTGCCGCTCAATCTCCTTCCTAGATCTTAGGGTTAGGTCAAATTCATTGAATCTACCCGCTTCATGTTCTTCGGCTCCTTTTCTAGAATCATCTCAAATCTCTTAAAGATTTATAATAAAACATTTTACAGTGCATTTAATGCTTCCAAACAATCAATAAATAAAGTCAACACATTTTACATAATCCAAGAATTCAACAATGTCGGCTTGAAAATTAAATTTTCTTGAAATATAAAATTGTTGATGCTTGGTCAATACTGTGATTGTCCACTCGGTCTTCATGTAGAAAGCTCGGTCATTACTAAAACTATTTCCTCTGCTTACACTATCTTCCTCAGAATTAACTATTGTTCGATCGACACTATAATTTTGCTCAGCATACATTTACTCGGTCGACACTAACATTACTTGGCTTAAACATGATTTTTCCATTCTTTGCTCGGTCAAGCCTACCAATTTAGTCTTCAGTCTTACTAAGATAAAAAATACATTATCTCATCATTGTGCAACATAGTCAAGTACACTTTGTAGTATCAAGATAACTCAACCTTTCCTTAGGTGCTATTGTTACCAACCTTTCCTATCCCTTTAGCAACACTCAAATAGATATAGTACTTTCCTAAGTAGCAATAGTCTTACCAATTAAGGTTTGACATCAATGACAATACAACAATTATTTCAATTGCATTTTCCAACAAGCTCCCTCTTTGGCACTGATGGAAACACCATATGATATCACCTGAATAACACATGGATTCCCAACCAATCCAAAAACTTATCTGTCCATCAGAGAATTACTTATCATATGCTTCATTCTGATTCAGAATCCTATAAGCCTCACTTTTGTGACCGTCAGAAGTATTCAGATCTCCCTGTATCTTGATTCTTCATTTCATTTCATCATCCTTATCTTCAACATCATCAGTTCATCTCCCTCTTATTTTTTAATATCATGTGTTATCATATCAGTTCATCTCCATCTTTGACAAAAATGCCAAAGCAGCAACTAAAACATACATCCAGCAGATGTAGATAATATCTATGCAGCTCAGTGTTTCTCCCTCTGTCATCTTGCTTATGACTGATTCCTTGTCTTTGCTTCTTTTCACAACTCTACACCAACCCTAAAGTGTGACAAACTTCTGCATCAATTTGTCAAATATTCTATTGTAGCACATTTGATGCAGTGCTCCTAGCTTGTCTAGGCAGCCTCAATTAGGGGAAGAACCCCTAATTGACTTCTCAAATACTCGCGAGCTTCTCTGGGTAAAGCTTTAGTGAATATGTCTGCTAATTGTTCTTTTGTATTCACATATTTGATTCAGACTTCTTTGTCTTGTATTAATTCTCTCAAGTAGTGGTACTTGATTGCAATGTGCTTGGTCTTAGTGTGCATCATTGGATTCTTAGAAATATTGATAGCACTTGTGTTGTCACAGAAAATAACAATAGGTTCAGTGATTTCTTCTTTCATGCCTATCAATAATTATTTTATCCATACCAAGTTTGAACAATTTACTGCAACAACAACATACTCGGCCTTGGTAGTAGATTGAGAAATGCAATTTTGTTTCTTGCTTGTCCAGGAGACTAATCTTTGTCCAAGAAAGAAAGCTCCACCACTAGTACTCTTTCTATCATCTACATTTCCTGCCCAATCAACATCTGTATAAACTCTGAGTTCAAATTTGTCATCCTTCTTATAATATAGACCATAGTCAGCAGTTCCTTTCAAGTATCTCATAATTCTTTTCACAGCCATCATGTGTGTTTCCTTAGGATTGGCAGAGAATCTTGCCACAATCCCAACAACTAATGTAATATCTGGTCTACTATGTACAACATACTGCAATTTTCCAATCATGGATCTGTACAGAGTCTGATTCACTTCTGCAGCATCATCATTCTTAGATAACTTTTGTCCAGTAACCATGGGAGTTCCCACTGGTTTAGCATCTTCCATCCCAAAAGTTTTCAATATTTCTTTAACATACTTAGACTGTGCAATGAAAATTCCATTCTTCCTTTGATATACTTGTAAACCAACAAAGAATTTGATCTCACCAAACATACTCATTTCAAATTTAGCTTGCATTTCATTTGAGAAACTTTTACATAATGTATCTTGTCCACCAAAAATAATGTCATCCACAAAATTTTTTGCCAATAGGATACCTTTACCTTCTTCATCCTTCATGTATAGATTGCTTGTGTAATTTGTTTTTGAAAATCCAATCTGTATCAAGTAGTTGTGCAACCTCTCATAGCATGCTTTGGGAGCTTGCTTCAATCCATATAATGCTTTATTTAGTTTGCACACCATGTGTCTTCTGTTTGGATCAATAAAACATTTTGGTTGTTCTATGTAAACTTCTTCTTCTAGTATACCATTCAAAAATGCAAACTTGACATCCATTTGATATACCTTGAAATCTTTATAAGCAGCACATGCAAGCAGAGTTCTTACTCCTTCCAATCTAGCTATAGGGGAAAATGTCTCCCCATAATCTATTCCTTCTTCTTGTGCATAGCCTTTGCATACCAGCCTAGCTTTGTTCCTAGTGATTTCACCATTTTCATTCATCTTATTCTGAAACACCCACTTTGTTCCTATAACATTTTTGTTTTCAGGTCTCAGCACCAGAGTCCAAGTATCATTCTTCTCAATCTGGTCAATTTCTTCATTCATTGCTTGTATCTAGTCTTCATTCTCCAATGCTTCTCTAGTTGTCTTCGATTCAAATTCACACAGTAGACATGTTGGATCCTTAGTCTTACTTCTGGTTTGGATTCTAGTATTTTTGTCTCCAATTATCTGTTCAGGCTTGTGATGTCTCCTTACATATTTTTCCAAAAAAGGTTTAGCTCCTCTCTCCTCTATTTCATCATGTTCCTCAACAAGATTGTTAGATTCAACTTTAGAATGCTTGGCAACCTCTTCCTGATACTCAACAGCATTTTCTTGTAGCTCGGCATGTTCTTGTTCTCTCTTGACATTGTTTTCCTAATGCTCGGTAGCTTCTGTCTATCGCTCGGCATTGCTTACCCAAGACTCGGCATCAAGTGCAAGTCTATTACTTGCCTCTTCTTCTTCCTCAATGTACATAAAAGATCTATAATCTTTTGGTTCTCTTTTGCTGTGTGGTTCATTTCTTTTTGCATACTCATCAATTTTGACATTTACACTTTCCATAATTTTGTTAGTGTTAGATTTCAAACACTTATAAGCTTTAATTTTTGTGGAGTACCCTAGGAATATGTCTTCATCACTCTTAGCATCAAAATTCCATTCCTAGTGTCTTTTAATATATAGCACTTACTTCCAAAGATTCCAAAGTATTTAACACTTAGTCCATGCCCATGCCATAATTCATAGGGTGTCAGATTTGTACCTTTGTTGATCTGTACCCAGTTAAGAGTGTAGACAATAGTGCTTATAGCTTCTTTCCAATATTTTTGTGCCACATTATTTTCAATCATCAATGTCCTTGCACAATCCAAGATAGATATGTTTCTCCTTTCTACTATACCATTCTGTGGAGGTGTTCTAGGTGCAGACATCTATCTTTTAATTCCTCCATCATTACAAAATAGATTAAATTTATTTGATGTAAATTCTCCACCTCGGTCAGATCTAAGACATTTCTGGTTCCTACCTATCTCCTTTTCAACTTTAGCCAAATACCACTTAAAGAATTGAAAAGCTTCAGATTTTTCTTTTAGAAACATTACATGCATCATCCTAGTATGATCATCAACAAATAAGATAAAGTATCTAGCACCACAGTAACTTTGTACACCCATAGGTCCACAAAGTTTAGTATGAACCAAATCTAAAATGTTTTCAGAAGTGAAGGATTTTCTCTTGAAACTTGACTTTGTCATTTTTCCTAACTGGCATTCCTTGCACATCACATTCTCAGGTTTCTTCAATCTAGGTAGACCTTTTACCTTTTTCTTCTTACTTATCTCTACTAGATTGTCAAAGTTAACATGACACAACATTTTATGCCATAACCAAATATCATCAAGTTGTGCAATTAAACATGTTTCTTTAGATAGGTCAAGATAGAATAAATTACCTCTAGTCTGATCTCTACTTCCAATCAGTTCTCCAGTAGCATTAAATATTTTAGCTTTCTTGTGATGAAATTCCATCGGTAACTAGTTTTGTTAAGCTGAGCAACACTTAACAAATTGTAATTTAGACCTTCAACCCAATATGCATTTTCACAAGATATCTTATCAATCAGTTTAATCAAACCTTTTCCTCTAACAGGACATGGTGCATCATTACCAAATTTTACACTTTTACCTCTGTAATGATGTAAGGTCTCAAACTTATTTTTGTCACCAGTCATGTGATGTGAATAGCCACTGTCAATAATCCATTTATCATTCTTGTTCACATAGGATATCAGTGCAATTTTATCATCCTCATCAGATTCATCTTTCATTGCAACATAGACTACCTCAATTTCAAAATCATCACTATCAGTGTCAGTTTCTTTTTCAACAATGTAACAAGATTTCTTACCTTTTCCCTTGTAGTCTTTGTTCCATCGGTAGCTTCTGTCATCTTTTCTTTCTTTATGTTTGCTTTTCCTTTCATCATCTTTATCCTTCTTGTCAGGAAATCTAGCAGCTATATGACCAACTTTATTACATGCAAAACATATAAGAGGGAGTTTACCTTTATACTTTCCTTTTCCCCTTCTCAGTCTTCTAGCCATAAGAGCTTCTAGATCTTCTAGATCTTCATCAGAAGTGTCACTATCACTTTCACTGATGGATCTTTCTTTTTCTTTCTTTGGCTTGTTCAGAACTAGCTATGACTTGAAAGTAGATTCAACATTTCCAATGCTTCCAACAGTGAAATTATCATAGTTAGAGAGTTCAAAAGTAGTCAGCTTACCAACCAAAATTTCCAAAGTAAGCACATTAGCAGAGTTACATCTAGATTCCTGAATAGCTAAGATCTTAATAGCATATATAGGATGCAGGGTTCTTAGTACTTTCCTAATTATAGTTTCATTATCAATAGCCCCATTTGCTCCTCTAATAGCATTCATAACTTCTTTTATTCTACCACAATATTGTGCAATGTTTTCACCTTCTTGCATTTTCATTTCATCAAAATTACCTCTAAGACTCTTGGCCTTTTCTTTTAGCACATTCAAGTCACCACCATACATCCTTGCAAGAGTGTCCCACATATCCTTAGCAGTTGTGCAGTCCTTAATGTCCTCAAATTGTGGATAGCTTAGGGCAAATGAAATTTCTAGCATTGCCTGATTATGTTCTTGCTTAGCTCTCATTGCTTCAGCAGTCAAAGGTGCGATAGGTGAGACATAGCTATTTTCAATGTAGTACTTTGAAGAGTCACCAATACTGGCCAGATGCAGCTTCATCAAGCTTTGCCATGCAGGGAAGTTTTCCTTGTTCATCTTCCGTACCTCCTTCTTATACATCCTGATCATTTGCTTCAAGCCCCTTTAAACTTGATTCTGTCAACACTAATGATAAGCAACAAAGCTCTGATACCAATTATTAATATGATTTAGAATAATAGAGAGGGGAGGTGAATTAGTTGTTCTTAGGTCTTGATGTATAAAACAATCTCAAAAAATTATCTTTAAATCAGATCCAATAACCAAAACAAACTCAGTCATCACTGATTCAATAATAGAAACATCTAATAATGTAGTTCACTACCCAGCTGTAACTTAACTTGAAAAACATAGTAATATTCAAACCAAAACATTCAAAAAAGTATTAACATCAGGATTTATAGTGGAAACCCAATTTGGGAAAAACCACTTTGTAACATGCCACTATTATTTTCACTCTTCTGAAGTGAGCTCGGTAAAAAGCCAACCTTTGCAAATATCAGATTTGATTCCATACAGTAATGCTAGTTTACTGACTTTGAAACTTTTCCATTTCCATCTCTGATCTCCTCAGAAATTTTCTTGAAGCAACCACCACAATTTTCCTTCAGCCTTTTCTGCTTATTCAGTCAATAAAACTTTCCTCTTCTAGCATTCTCTTTTCACCCATGTACATACATATCCAAATGCTTAGGTTCCCTTTATACTTTCCTCAATTAGGTTAACTCATCTTTTGCCACTCAATCTCCTTCGCAGATCTTAGGGTTAGGTCAGATTCATTTAATCTATCCACTTCATGTTCTTTGGCTCCTTTTTTAGAATCATCTCAAATCTCTTAAAGATTTACAATAAAACATTTTACAGTGCATTTAATGCTTCCAAACAATCAATAAATAAAGTCAACACATTTTACATAATCCAATAATTCAACAATGTCAACTCCAATATTAAATTCTCTTCAAATATAAAATTGTTGATGCTCAGTCAATACTGTGATTGTCGACTCGGTCTTCATGTAGAAAGCTCGGTCATTACTAAGCTATTTCCTCAGCTTACACTATCTTCCTCAGCAATTAACTATTGTTCAGTTGACACTATAATTTTTCTTGACATACATTTACTCGATCGACACTAACATTACTCGGCTTAAACATGATTTTTCCATTCTTTGCTCGGTCAAACCGACCAGTTTAGTCTTCAGTCTTACTAAGATAAACAATACATTATCTCATCATTGTGCAACATAGTCAAGTACACTTTGTAGTATCAAGATAACTCAAAATTTTCTTAGGTGCTATTTTTACTAACCTTGCCTATCCCCTTAGCAACACTCAAATAGATATAGTACTTTCCTAAGTAGCAATAGTCTTACCAATTAAGGTTTGACATCAATGACAATACAACAATTGTTTCAATTGCAGTTTCCAACAGGTATCAGAGCTTAGTTACTCAGAAAAGAATCATTTAGAGAAAGCCTAGCAGCTTGAGTAAGATCTCTATGGATATGGATCAACTACAAAAGAATCTTGAAGAAGCTCTTGAGCATATTGATATATTTATTGAAGAAAGAGAAACTCTCAAAGGAAAATATGATGATGCAAAGAACCTCATTAAGAAGTTGAAAAAGAAGTTGGAAGAACTGAAATCAAAGAAGGAATCTAAAATTCAAATTGAAGATTGTGATGAAAATATGGAAAAAGAAAATGAGATCCTTGAACATGAATTAAAGATAGTAAATCTAAAATTGAGTTTGAAACATGGAAACAACAAGAATGAAGCAAATCTGAAATTTGAGAGTGAAGATCTGAAATCAAAACTTCGTAAAGTGACATTTGAACTTGAGAAAACAAAATTGCAGTATGCTGAACTTGAAAAGTACAATACAATTGTGAAAGGTAAACTGACTTGATCTAAGCAACATCTTGAGAGACTATATTCCACTAGTGAGAAGATTGATGAACAAATGTCTTATCAGAAGCCATTCTATGATAAAACTAGTCTTGGATTTAACTCATCTAAGGTAAGTGAAGAAAGCAAGGAACTAGATCTAAAAGTTTTTGAAAACATAGATAAAAATAAATTTGATGAAACGAACAAATCTAAGGATATACCTAAAGAAGAAGAACCACCTAAACAAGAAGAATCACTTAAAGGTACGCAGAGAGAATTTAAAGATAGATGTTTTGCAAGTAATACTTTTGGTCATATGAAGAAAGTTGCACAGGTAAGAAATTTAAACCTCTTAATGGTTATTGTTATAATTGTCATGGTTTTGGACATAGAGCTATTGAATCTAAGAAGCCTAGATCTAATGATAATAATAATAGTAGAATCTTTAGAGATACTAACCATGCAGATAAGAGACCTACCGAAGATATGAATAGAATAAATGGAGTAGTATGTTATAGATGCAACAAGGTTGGACACATTGCCAAGAATTGTAGATCACAAATCAGCCAGACTGGACCGAGATATGGAAACAATGGAATAGTTTTTTAGATATACAATAAATTTGGTCATACAAAAAGGTTTTATAGAATGAATAACATGAGAAACCCTAATCCTAGAAGTCATAAAAGGAGAAATGAGAATGCAAGCAATAGTCAGAGAGGATGTTGTAGTAATTCAGAAGAAGTGAAATTTGTTAAAGGCACAGATCAAGGAGACACATTCAGCACAGATGGTAATCAGAAAGGTGAAGTATCTAATGGTTAGAGTGAATCTCTTCCTAACCCATATCAAAGTACTTAATTCATAAAGAAAGCAATATTAGAGTAGGAACTTATGATAGTGTAGAAATTAGTATATGATGAATTGAGTTTTGTGTGGTTAATATAAGGTAGTATGTGATGTAATTATGCTATGGTTAAGAGAACATGAGCTAATATGAAGTTATACGAGTTCGCAAGAAGTTTGAATTTTTGCAGGAAAGAAGGAATAACTTTTTGGAAAGAAGTGGCAAAAGAGTTGAATGTGATGTCAGAATCTTGTAAGATTGAAAGGTTAAAAGCTTATGATCGGTATTAGTTAATCATTCAAGCAACTAAAAGTGTTAAGGAGATTGAAGCAGTGGTGATTGAAGGAAATTTGAAGGATTTGGTGAAAGAACTTCATGCCGGATCTACGCAAATCCCTAAATCACAAAATTAAGGTATTTTATTGAGAAAATCTATCAGTCAGTTAGAGAATTTGTAGAAGATATTGATGTTTCATTTGTTCACATCATAAGAGATACCAATAGACCTAAGATCAAAATGGAACCAGTATAACCCTTGGAAGAAGACACTAAACTAGCATTATCATCCGTACCAGACATAATTTTTCATTTAGAGAATGTTAGAGGCTATTTGGGATGCAAACTTGAAACCCTCAGTGAAAGTGATTTTACTAAGGAATATGAGAAACTATAGAACCAAGATATGCCATTGAAAGTAGCATTTGAACATTTGAATGAAAATGAAATCGTAAGGTATTCACTACAACATGAATTTGATGATGATGATGAATGCACCAAAATCATTTTGAGAAGAATTCATAATGGGAAGTTTTTGTTAGATGACAGAGTGATTGATATAACAACAGACCTAATTCATGAAGTAACTGGTTTATCAAAATTTGGAGTTATACCATTTAATGAGAAAAATGTGAAGAAAACTATACTGGATAATACTAAGTCATCCTACAATGGTAGATGAATAGTAATCATCAAGATACAACAAGATGATGTTAGATATTTATGCAAGATCTTAACATCTAAGTTTTGTGCTAACTCTAGAGAAGATGACATGGAAGCTGGTATAATTCATGCAACCTATTTGATGTGTGTTGATAAAATTCAAGTGGATACGTGTGAAATTTTGAGAATTCAGTTATTTGAGAACCTAGAGAAGATTAAGAAGACTAAAAGCTCACAATTTAGATTCTCATCATTGATTACATATATGTTTTTCCATTTTCTAAGAATATTTCCATTTACTATTGGAGAAGATTGGAATGATAATAGAACCAACATGGACAAAATTAAGAAGGTGTATATGAGATATCCTATAAACAAGGTTAATGAGAGTGTAACCTTAGTAATCATTTCAAAACTTGATGAGGAAAAGATCAAGAATCCCATAGACTATAGTTGAAAAGTATAAAAATGAAGTATGCTTTATGTTTGACATTGACTTTACCTTTATTAAAGTAGTTGAACCTAGTATAGAATTCATAGACCCTCTTGGATATGAAATTTCTAAAGTTGAAGCAGAAGAATATGTGAATAGATTGTTGAAAAGTAAATTGGATGTGAACAACACTAGATTTGGGACTTATGAGGAGAACTTCAACTCCGCAAAGTCTATACAAGAAGAAAAGTTATCTAAGAAGAGAGTGGAAAGCAATATAAAGAAAGCTCTTAAGGATATAGGAATGACAGAACAAGAATTCCTAATTGAAAAGAATACAACAACAATACTAAGAGACATCAGACAAAAAGAAGTTTTGTCTGTTCCACCCCTATCATCAGTTGTAGATTAGGCTGGAAATATGCAGAATGTAGTGAAAGTGGAGAAAGTAGAGAAGGAATAGGAAACAAGAAAATCTACAAGACCTTCCACCACTCCACCAGGTAAAAGGGTAAAGGAAATGGCCACTGGACCAGGTAAAAGATAGAAAACAATATTTTCCCCAGTTCAAAGTAAAGTATCTGAAATAAAAGATGATGAAGATATTGAAGTCAAGAAGAAGAAATGGAAACCTAAGATAGAAAAGGTAAATGAACAAATTATTAATGATGGAGACTTTTTCAAGATGAACAAGTTATATGAGCTATACAACTATTCAGAAAGATTAAACTTGGAGAATGCAATTGTCAGGCACATGATCTTAGCAGATAAGAAATTTGATATCATTCAAGGGAAGATACCTGATGATTTGTTTGAGAAATTAGTTAACAAGAAGAAGAGAGCAGCTGAAGAAGATAATAAGATCAGAGAAAACTTTGTAAGAAAGCTCTGTGACATTAGAGATGAAGACCACTTCAAGGAAATCATGAAAGATCTTGGTATTAATCTGAGAACAAAAATAAGAACAATTCAGATAATGGGAGGAAATTATGAAGAAATCAATAAGGAAACTGAACAAATAGCTATAAAGGTGATGACTATAGGTGTTGGTAAGAACTCAAGTGCAACAGATCAAGCTTTGGAAGCTGAGCACTAGAAAAGTCCCTCTCCACCACCATCAATTAACATTGAAGATGAATCAATGAATGTGGAAGGAACTAATATCACACTAGATAGTGATGACAATACTTTTAGTAACCTTGAGAACATTGTTGAAAATTTGGCCTTAGAGGAACAAGATAGATCAGTTGAGGAAGAAAGGAAGGAAACAAGGAAGGAAGAAGAAAAAAAAGCAGAGATTCAAGTAAATACAGAAGTTGAAGGACAAAAAGGAGAACCAAGAAAAATAGAAACCAGTCCTACCCCTGAGATTGCAGTAAAGAAACCACAGATTGAATCCATTTTTGCTAATTTTGGGAAAGAAGTTGATGATGATGATCAAATGGAGCTGATCTCATCTCTTAACAAAATTATTAGTAAGAACAAGAAGGTAAAAAGCCTTGAAGGATCATTGCTGGAAGTAGCAGAGAAGTTGCAGAGTATTGTAACTAGCCAGATAACAGAGACAGATCCACAGGTAAAAGCAAGAGAAGTTATGAAGGTATTTGACAATGAATTTACTAACTTGTTAGATATAGCTACAGTAAAGGCTTCGACAACCTATGAGGCTAAAATATTTCATGATATATGTCAAAATATCAGAAATGATATAATAATTTGGATGTATGTATAAAGGACTTAAGAAGGAATTTGGACAGAGGAAAAGCTTTGTATATATAGTGTACAAATTCAAAAAATCTTGTATCAGAAGTGACTAAGAATATTAGAACAAAGGAGGTAGAAATTCAAATAGAGGTAAACCTGTTAACCAGCCCTAATGTAAAGATATTAGATTGTGAAAAGAGAATCAGTAAACTGAAAGATGATATAAGAATCCTTAGTGATGAAAGAGATAGGAAATTGAGAAGACTCACTCTTCTAAGAGAGCACATTTTAGTGAGGATAAGTATCATTGAAGGACAATTGGAAGAATGTCTTTCATCCAAGATATCTTATGAGAAATTCAACTTTACAAACCTTCATGCATGTGAGATCACATCTTATGGTTTATGTGCACTACTCAGTGTTGCAGACATCGTTAAGAAGGTATGGGAAAAGGAGATAGAAAGCATTAAAGTAATTTTTACAAATTGTGTTGGAAGCCTACTGGCTTTGCAATTTTGAATCAAGGTAAAAAAAAATTTGAGAACATAGTTTTGGCACGCCTTTTGTCATTGTTGTCAAAGGGGGAGTGATAGAAGAAAATTGATATATTTTTATGTATGGAAGTAATTCCTAGGGAGGGTATAGATGATATAAGATATATGGAGATATAAGGACAATGAAGATATAATTTTTGTTATGGCCACAATTTTGAAGTTTTCCATGACTTAGCCAATTTTCTCATATGTTGCCACCAATGACAAAGGGGTAGATTATTGGAAATTTGGCTGAGTTAGATATCTAAATGTTGTCATTATGGAAACATATGATCTATATGAAGACCACATATGATAGAGAGCAGTTATGAAAAGAGTGAAGAAAAAAATTGTCTAAGTGTAAGCAACATTTTCCCAGTCTAACCGGAGATAGTTTTGATTGGTGATGTCGATAGAAGTAAGTTCAGTGCTTAAACACTTGAACATGGATACTATGATGTCTATTGAAGACTCACCTAATAGTGCAAGTTTGTTTGACATGTACGGAAGAAGTTATTGAAGTATTACCAGAGACAGAGCTGAAGCCGACAGGATAAAGAAAGAAGACAAAATTAGTAAATAGTTAAGGGATTATTTTTTTTATCAAAATAATGACTTAATCATATAAAGGAACGACATCCTAGATGTTAAACCTTGGGCAAAATAAGTTAATATGTATTTTGTAAAGTGATTTATGTTTTGTAAAGCCGACTGTAAAAGTTATTATTCCTAATAACTTGTATAAATGTAAGACATGTAATGCGAAGAAAGGATAGTAACATATGTATGAAAAAGATATTGATGCAAAGTTGTAAGTTGTGAAAGTCAAGCAAGAAGACTTTATATATGCAAGTGAAGCAGAAAAGGTTATATACCTTGCCCTCTTTTTGTAATCAGAGATCATTGTACATTACATGTTTGGGCAGTGGGCCATCTTGTAATCATTTCAATTTGTTCTACCAACTCTTAGTAGGGTTGAGGCTTCTAAAAAGGCCTAGAGTCCCCTAATCAGGACTGAGACACTATATGTATGTAAAAGGCTCCTAACAGGGTCAACATCCTTAACATGATACTTTTGATTAGTAGATCATTGTGGGTATCATCCCCACTAGGGTTTTCCCTTGGCCAGGGTTTCCTTGAGAATAAATAACATGTTATGAGTTCATTTTGTTTATTGCTATGCATGTTATTTATTTTAATCTATTTTTCAAGTATCAAGTTAATCTGTTATATACATAATTGGGCAAAAGTAAAATTTTATAGAATACTGATTCACCCCCCCTCTTAGTATTCCCTATTTCTAACAACCCCTTCTTCCTGATAGATCCACTATTGTGCTACTCATAAACACTACTCTAATTTCTCTCACCCTTCTTCCCTAACTATAAAATCACCTTCATAGACTGTAACCACCGCATTAACCAACAAAAACCCTAACTCTTGATTTCATCTCCTTATATAAACATTTAGGTCAGTGGAACAACCCAAAAATGTGTTACTGAATTCAACCTCCAAAATCCATTCAAATTTCATAAGAAATCCCGCCAACATAGTAAATTGAAATCCTCATTGTCAGCTATAAACAATTCAATTCAAAAACAAATTGAACATTGATGAATAATTGACCGCTACATCGATTTAACTAATTTGGCTAGACTAGTTGACTGTTCTTGCTAATATCATTGATGATTAATTAAAATCTCCATGTGTACATCAAATCTTCTTGAGTGACCATAGATTTAGGTAAACATAAATCTATAGATACGTCCTAATTGATCTCACCATCTAAATAGTCCACGCCATGACTGACTGTGTTATCACTAGTAGACTGAACACTTAGAAAAATACTTATGCAATCATCTTTATCATTGGTATATGTGATTCAATCTTCCTAGAAGAATTGTTTCTAGCAATGAAAACACTACAACATTCATCACATGATCTAGGATAGGATCATCTTCTTCATATGCCAACAATATCCCACTTTGGCATTGATGGAAATACTTAGAGAAAAAAATGACTAAGTGTCCAACTATTGCAAAAATATAATCAAAAAGTTCAGAGCATCATAAATTGAGAGCTACAAAAATAACTCCCCCTAAGGTAATATATTTTCTCACCCTTTTTAATACTTAGAAAATTTTCACTACACTGCTACTCCCCCTTTGAAAATAATGACAAAGGTATTAAAATGGATAACGAAAAGGAAAAAGAATATTTATAAAAAGTAGCATATACATATTTATAATCTATTGATTACATCTAAAAAATTGGTCTTCAAGATCTGTAAATCATTAACCCAAGTGTTCAATAGGTTCTCTATGATAAGTATCTCCCCATACCACCTTCCTTTAGAGCATATTTTACCCGATTCACTGCAACTTGTAAATTCTATCAGATATAATTGATTGACTTGACTTTTTTGACTTCTTCCTTTCATAGTATCTCTTAGCTCTCATTGTTTTAGCATCCTCTAGACTTTTCATCTCCTCTCTAGTAGTTGTGACCAACCAACCCACTTGTTCTATCGGTTTGTCCTTCTCATCAAAATTCACTTCAGGCACTAAGTTAGAGAATATATCTCTTTTTGTTAGTATAGCCTATGCCTCTTGTTTCAACTTCTTCTTCTTTTATTTAGACTTAATGGCCATATAATTATCATTAATCTCTTTAGGTCTCATGATACTTAAGTCTATTTACCCTTGAATAGAAGGTAAATCATCTTCATCCATATTAACAATGCTATTCTCTATAGAAGACATAGATTGAGAAGTAGTTACCTTTTCTTTTTCCTTGTCTGTGGTCTTCACATTTTGTTTCTCTTTCTCTTCCTATTCTCCTTTCATCTGCACATCTCCATGGGTTTCCTCTATTGTAGTGGTACTTTTTTCTTCTCACTAGTAGGAAATTTGACCAAGGTATTATCAGTCATGTCTTGTTCTATTCCTTTCTTTATTTTAGTGGTAACATGAGCATCCATCTATTTATCTATAATATCCTGACCCATTCTTATATCCTTAGGTTCTTCTTCCTACTTCTTTTGTATATTTATTGATTCCTAAGGTGCATCCATAAAAGGAATATCTTTTTTGGTATCATTAGGCTCATCAAATATATCATCAATAATGATCTGCACACCATCAATGTTCCACCCTTCATCTATGTGACTGACCTCTAGCATTTTATCACTCTCCTCTTCTTAATTTTTCTTCTTCCTCTTTATGTTCCTCTTCAAGACCTAAGAAATTTTTCAAAATGTCCATTGTTTCATCTTGTACTAACTAAGTTTCACCAATTAGTAGCCTAGTCACCCTTGTCTTGGTCTTGAATCAAGTTCTAACCTTTTCAAAGGTTTTCTTCGTTTCTTCTTCTATCATTTTAGGCATTAAGATCAATAAAATATACTAAATTAGCTCTTTATCTTTATTTAATGTTTCCTTCCATCTAGCTTCATTCTTGTTATATAGAGAAGTAGGAATTTGACCTTGCAATTGTATGATTACTTGCGTTAACCTATGCATACTTTCTACAACTGCATCCTTAACCCTTCTTTGATCATATTCATTAATTTTTTCATAATACTTATTAACACCAACAAGTATACCCCACTTCTTAACCTTATCGATAATTGTTTCAATAGAGATAAAATTAATAAAATCAGGCTTAACTAATTTTACAATAGGGGGTCCAACCACCTTGGATTTATTAACTTTTTCTTGGAGCTATTTTTTTCTTCTTTTGACTCAATTAGTTCTCCTCACTCTTCAACCTCAATGTATCCTGATGACTTCTCTTTCTTCCTCTTACCAAAAAACTTTGTTGTAACAGTAGTTGTTGGCATTTGATGCAGATGATTTGTGCTTAAATCTTATAGTTGTATTATTTTATTGTCATTTGATGCAGATGATTTATTCTTAAATCTTATAGTTGTATCGGTCGAGTTAAAGGGACATATAATTAATTTGCCTAAGTGTCCAGGCAATCGGTGAATAGCTAGTACCTAGGTATAGTCAATTGAATTAGACAATAGAAATTGATTTAAGGTGTGAAATCATGGATTTATAATCTGCATAGGTATATATAAGTGTGTTTACAACCGCATAGGTTAAGTTGAATATTTGGGTGATTTATCAAGGATTCAAGTGATGTTGGTAGAAAGAACGGGAAACAGGATGAACAGTTTGGTTTGATCAGTCAACCAATCAGTTTTATGGTTGAATTTATTTTATTTTTTATTTAATATGTTTAGGGTTGACCTTTTAGGTTTCAAATTTGGGTTTTGGAGTGGTTAGTGGAAAAGATTGGTTAGTAGGCCAACTTAATCTACGACAGTGGAAAAATATTTTAACTGACCTAAAGAAGTTGTTATAAATGGATGATGAAATCAAGTTTTAGAAAAGAAAGTGTATTTGTGATTGTAAAGTTAGTTTGATGCATAAACTAAACTAATAACAAAGCTTATGCAAATATGTCAAACAATAAGTGTCATAATCATATTATTTCATCTTTGGTCAATCTCAAGGAAAACCCTAATAGGTTTACAAGTTAAATCCTCTAGCGAGGTCACTCCTAACAGGGTGAGAAGGATCTCTAATACTATATGTAGATTAATTCCTTTATCTAGGTATCTCTTATAAAGAGTTTGAAATCCCTTAACAAAGTTTTCTTAAGAGGACTTTGATTCTATCTTTTAACCAAGCTAATAATACTCTTAACTGGGTATGCCTTAAAAACGTGTTTGTAATTTCTCCTAACATGGAAGATTCTATCAGTGCCCTAGTAGAATATTATTGGCATTACTCCCACACATGGTTTTCTCCCTTTAACAAGGGTTTCCATATAAAAATATTGTGTCAAGTGTTCTATTTGTGTGAATTATTTATGTGATTAGTCTCTATATGATATTTACATTTGCATGCTTCTTATCATTAAATTTGTTGGAAAAGAGTTTTAGATTTTTGGTTGTATTGATTCACCCCCCCTTCCCCCTCTCAGTGCCTTTTAGGCCTAACAATTGGAATCAAAGCTAGGTTCCCTTTAAAAATCCTAGCAGCTTGGGTGAGATCCCTAAGGAAGGCATGGAGAGTTATAAGTACAAAAGGTAGCTTCAGGAAGCAAAGAAGGTAATCAATAAATTGAAAGACCAATTGAAGATGTCTATTTCTAAGAGACAAGAAATTTGTGAGAAAATAAATGAAAGCCAAGACTACATTTAAGACGTGTCAGAACATGGATTTGAATAATCTAAGGAAGCTAATGCAGATCTGTTGAAGGAAAATGAGAATTTGACCAAAGACAAAGAAAACCTAAGGAAAGAGTTTGAAGGTCAAGAAATTATAATATGTGAAGAAATGGAAGTAAGAATATCTATAGTGATTGCAAGGAAAGTTGCAGAAGAAGCCAAAAAGGTTTTCGAGGATGCCTAATTCAAAAGCATATTGGGTTTATGGAAATCCTAGATCAACCAACAATATGTTAGAGCTTGTTTGGATACTTGGTAGCTTATTTTGTTTGATTGCTAACTACTTTTGAGTTCTCAGTGAAATGTTCATGGTGGTCAATGGTGAGCTCAATTATCTCTTTTGTTGTCCTTTACCAAGTTGGTTCGATGTGTCCGGTGTTACTCAATTTCTGAGTTCACCGACTGGTGGAATTTAATTGTTTGATGTTGGCTAACATGCGTAATTAATTTTAGTCACATAAATAATATTGGGATCACTCATTGGGAAACATGTGGACCTAAATCTATATCATTTCTTTCTTCAATGCGGGATCTAATGGATCTTTAGAGTCGACCAATTCAGTGGCCTCATGTATAAATAAGTAGAGATGTTCTAGGATTAGGAGGCAATTATTTTTTAAGACAAAATCTAAAAAATTTAATCCTCTCATGCATGAGGATTGTTCTGTAATTGAATTTCATTATATTGGCCATAACCGAGAAGGCCATAAATCCTAACATGTATGAATTTTGATGAATAAATGAAAGTTATTTGTATTCCTTCTCTCCTTTTATGTATTGTTACTTCTCAATTATCAATAAGAAAACATGTTTGGCATTTGGGAGTTCCTTAGGCCCCAATATTTGTATGCCTAAGTGTCAATTCCCTAAAGGAAAAGGAGGAAGATTTATTTAGGACTATGCAAGATAATTACATAATGCATGAAAGGCTTCATGATACAAGTGAAGAAAACTAGAATATCCTAAGTTAAAATGAAAGGATGAGGGAAGAGAATGAGAGTTTGAGGAATGAATTGAAAGTTGAGAAAAAAGCCAGTGAGAAACTAAAGAAGTATAATGAAAGTTCTGAGAAGATTGATGAATAGTTAAGGAGTCAAAGAAGAACCAAGGAACCAATAGGTCTTGCATATAATGGTCAGGGTAATTTTGAAGTTAGTGAATCATCTGAACCAAAGAAGCCCTATCAAGATCTAGAGGTAAATCCAAGAAATTATAGTAAGAAACCCTACAAACATGTTTTTTACAACTATGTAAGGCTAGTCATACAAAAAATGTTTGTATAAGTCAATCTTTTAGTAGGTATTACACTTTTGATGAATATTTCTATAACTATCACAAGTATGGTCATATTATAAGTAAGTGTAGATCCAGGCATAATAGTAGATCTAGTAATAGTAGCTTTGATGGATACTATTATATATGAAATAGATATGGCCACAAAGTTGATGAATGCAGGTCTAGAGTGAATATCCCAAGACCACTAGTGAATTGGGAAAATCTATTTAATGTCACATGCTTAGCATGCAGTAATCATGGCCACCTGGTTGTGAACTATAGAATGAGGAAAAAAAGAGGAAATGCAAGACCATGGAGGTCAAATGGTATGGCATGTTTTTACTATCATCAGATTGGTTATCTTTCTAGGAACTATCAGCTCAATAATCAATCAGATAACTAGTCAAATAATCAAAGAGGAAAACAACCTATTAATGTTGAGGAAGTAAAAAATGAGATGAAAAAGACATGCAAAAATAAAGGGTATAGTAATGAAGAAAGAAAGGAATATAATGGTACCACATCATCATCTGGATAGATGATGTGCGGTTAGATCTTTGAGTTTGTCAGTGAAAAAGTAAGTTCTATCAATGAATATATTTAATACATGTGTATGGAGGTGAATAAAAGGCTATTTTGTCTTTTCATTTTCACCTTGCATATTTGGAAATTGTTTGGATTGTAAAAAACATAGTTCAAGAAAATTTTAAGGAATCTTGTAGAAGGAAAGATTATTTTAAGTGATTTGGAAGAGGAGATCAATTGGTATTGTAATGTTATTGTGAAGAACCCTAAAGTTTCATAGAGTTTGTGGTATTTAGTTGGTTATAAAATTTATCACTCTAGTCAGTTGAATAGTTTTCCTAGAGGTTCCATTCATATGTGTATATTTGATGATAAAGGAAAATGAAATTTTTGATCTTGTTGAAGTAATGAGGAAATAGTTGATGCTGAACTTAGAAAAGATCAAGAAGGAAAAAAGAAAGGAGTTCAAGTTCAGTGAGTTAATCATGTATCTATTCTTCTACTTTCAAAATATGTTCCTTGGTATAAACAACCTTTAGTGGATAGTAGGTACCCTAGTCTATATTTAGATCAATAATTTCATCAAAATATTAGAGAATTATTTCACTAGTAAAGTATGGGGTTATTTCAAGGATTTCTAGAAAAGGATGCATGAGAAGGAAAGAATACCATCAAAGATTGTGGAGAAGTATACCAATACAATATTATTAATGGTTGATACTGATACATGTCAAATGGAAGGAGTAGAGCCTAGAGAATCATGGTTGAATCCAATATTTTGTAAAGTGGAAGGTGATATTCTTACTTTATATGGTGAGAAGTTTCTAAGTGAACCGGTAGATCCCAATACTCCAAATTTTGGGACTTATGTACAAAAGTCTCTACAAGTGAATAATGTGTTGATGGAATTGGTAATAAGTAAAAAGGTAAAGAAGGAAGTTAAAAAAAATTATGACTAACAAATGATTTACTAAGGAACAAATACATAAAGTAAGGGTTAGGCATACTTCTAAGCAATAAAGTTCATTAGGTACAATTCAAGATAATGATGTTGAAGTGGTCAGTGCAACTAGTAGTGTCCCCACCGGTTAGAAAAAAAGGAGCATCACACATGTAAATGAGGAAAAACCATCTCCACTTGTGAAGACTCAATTCAAGAAATTAGTAAGAGGTGTCAAGCCTAAATCTCCACCAATAAAGAAGGCACCAAGTACAAAAAGGTAACAATTGGTAAATGGAAGAAGGAAAAGGAAAAGAAAGAAAAAGTAATTGATGAAGATGATATTTTGAGTAAGGAACAAATAGACTTGAGTGGTATGATCCCTAAGGAGATGATATTTTATGTCATGACCATCAAGTCTAAGGCCAAGAAGGATATAAAGAAGGATCTAATGAAGAAGAAATCTCAAGTTATTGTCAATGCTAGGGATATTCTATTGGTTTTGATGAGAAAAGTAGAGTACGATGAGATTGCTACACTGATAGAGAAACTATCTCATTTGGTTACTACAATCAATGATAAAATTAAGACCTTGGAAGATGTAATAGTGGTGTCAGAAGAAAAGGCATATGAAAAGAAGAGAATATCCAAGATCACACAATAAATTGCTACAGACTGCAATTCACTCATTTTTTCTACCAATTGAGAAAAGGCAGAAATTAGGGAATGTGGTGAGATACTGAAAAGCATTTCTAATTATTTTCAGTTTACTAAGGACCTAGTAAAGGTTAAAGGTGAGGTACAACAAGAACTTATAATTTGTATTGTTAACTTTGATCCTTTGCAAGAGTTGGTTATTGATTTTAGAACCAAGACCACTACCTTAAATCAAAATTTGGAAGACTATAGGGATGAGGAAGAAAAAGAGATTTCCACCCTTTAGATGTTGCAAAACCTATTGATTCCCAAAATGGACAGCTTGCAAGATGTCTTGAAAGAAGAAGATAAATATTTGGTAGTCCCACCGGTGTCTACAATTGAATAATCGGAGGGCCTTGCATTTTTACTCAGTGGGAAGATTGCACTTATGGATAATCTATTCAAGCCATAGGACACTGATTTCTAGATTTTGAAGGATGACTTCAAAGTTATTTTTAGTAGAATGTAATGTTATGTAGTGACTCTTGCTACTCTTTTATTAATAACATTTTTGGCATACTTTTGTTTTACCCTTTTTATTATTTTCAAAGGAGGAGTAGTGTAATGTATGTAATATTTTCTTTAATGCTATTTAATGGTTAAGGGTAGTAGTACATGAATGAAGCTAGGTAGCCAGACACTTAACTTGATAGAGACTTCAAGGGATTTATCCTTGTACATTCCAAACCTGGGATTATTGGGATATATTGCCTTAGATAATAGATCTTCAACATGTAATGTTAATAGATCTACATCTACCCCATAACCCATAGGCATGGACCATGAGGCCCTAGGCACAAATGCTTCCATCAAACATGTATCGGTATCAACCATAAAGTATATGTCATTTTCATAATTTTCAACAATCTCAACTGGTATCATTTGTCTCTAATGCATTTCCTTTTAAAAAACTTGAAATATCCCCATACTTTTTCTGTAAACCCTTTACCAAGCATCCTTATGTAGTTCTTTAGTTGTATGATCACCAATTTGTCCTTAGACCATGTGATACAGCCAACACCAAGAAAGTAATTTTGGAAATAGAAGAATAGACCCATAAAAAGTTGGTTGTATTGGAATACTAACCTTTTATCTTTCTGTATCATCAGAAAATGGAAGCAATTCCATTTAAGACTAGTTTAGCCCTCTGAGTAAGTGGTCTAGGGTCATGTCAAGTTCCTTAAATGGGTCTTTGATTAGATCTAGCTTTTTCCCCTATTTTTCTTCTCTCTCCACCTATTTCAAACCTATTTCTAGCACCTGGTCTTGAGAAACTGAGATCTATGACCTCAGTGTCAAGGTCGACCTCGACTCTGACCTAGGTCACAATTGACCTCAACTCTGACCTAGGTCAAATTTGACCTCAATCTTGACCCTAGGTCCAAATTTCAAAATTCTAGAGGTTTCAAGATGTCGGGCTTAAGAAAGTTTTATTTCCCGCTTTCGGGTCTACTATTTCAGATTTTAGAATAGTAAACTCTTAAATTATATTTAATCTAGGTCCATTTCTAAGGGTTAAGGCCTAATGAGGATTTAATTCCCCTATGTTGGCTCCTCTAGAGGTTTGTGCCCTAGATCACTATAAAATGAGGCCTTCCTCTCTCATTTTCAAAAAAATCAATTCACATCCACGAATATCAAGTGATCAAGCAAGAAAGGAGGAGGAGGAAAGAATTAAAGCATTTATTCATCCTCAAGCATTAAAGAATTCAAGCATTCATGATAAAATTCATCAAGGAGATCCATTGATAGCCATTGAAGGATTCAATCTCTTTGGAGCCCTCTTGTTGAAGCTTTCTCCATCTACATTCATTCAAGCTTCTTCCTACTCCAAGATCCATGCAAGATTGGTATTGAAGATCTAATGCCATTGATTTGAGACATCCTACATGAAATTCTACATTCATTTGGAGAATCCATACTTGTGGATTCAAGGATTAGAATCCTCCACAAGGATTTCAACATAAGCAAGGCGAATAGTTCCATTTACTTTGTTTATATATTGCAATTTCAATTACATTTCAAGGTTGATTCCAAACTAGGGTTTGACCAAGGAAAAACCCTCATCCAAACAACAAAAAACCTTTTTCTTGCAGGTTCAGGTGCGCATCGGCAAATAATAGTGTAGATCTGGATATCCTTTTTGGCAAACTTCTAAGATCCACGAACAGAATTTCTGTCGAAGCTATTTTAGGTCAAGGATGACTTTCAGTGGGGGTCAAGATTGTACCCTAGGGTAAGATATTACCTCAATCCTGAGGTCAAGGATGACCTTTCTCCAAAAGATAGAAGGTTTATGTGTTTTCTCTATCTCTGCATTTCTAGGCTGGATCAGGTTGCAGAATCACCCGAAACTGAACACAGACATCAAAAAATAGTCTTTTCCAGATTCACCCTATTTTGAGGTTAGTATTTGTCTTCAATGCAATTCAATTTTAAAATTTACATTTTCTATAATGAACTATAAGGTTTTCTCCTTTCTTTATATTCTCCATAGACTGATTCATTTGTGCATTGATCACTTCCTTGTGATTAATCTATTTGGACATCTCCTTTGGGAATTTGGATTAAGAAGTAGACCATATATTTCCCACACATTTAAAGCACATGCACATTAGTACATTACATTTTGGTGAACACACTTTTCAACCATACATTTTTGGTGAACCCGACAAGCTTACCCCCTCTCTTTTGTGGAATTAGATGCCCTATCATATTTATGGTTAAACTCTTTCTTTTATGGTCTTAGATCTGGCATGTACTAGATTTATTTTATGTGTTTGCATCTCATATAAAATCAAAATATTTTGTGTTCATTTTCATTGCATTGGTACATGATCTTTACTACCTCTAGTCCTACTTATAATATTCCGATTAGATGAAGTCATAGACTTATGGGTGTGTTTGATCCCGAGTCTTCTTCTCCTTTCCTTAGGATCCCGGATGAAAATTTGATTATTCATGATTCCAATCCTACCATGGAGAAAAAATCTTCTCACTCACCTCATCATGAGGATGATGCTTTAAGATTTCCTCCTGAACAAGTCTAAAACTTTCAACCAAACTTGATAAAATGGGTAATTGGCTTATTCAAGAAAACCATAATCAAGATTCTATTCAAGCTATAGAAGCTCTTAAGAAAGTCCTTCATGATAATGATCAAGGTGTTAATCTCCTTTGTGGTATCACTCACCTTGTGCATTCAAATGTTAAACCTTTAGCTCAAGAAGCTGAAGATTTAGGATTTATTCCTCCTGTTACTAGTGTGGAACCTTCTTCTATTCCTTTACCTATTATTCCTACCTATACTCCTCCTTTGGTGTTTACGATGGTTCTATCTATTCCTATGAGTTTTCCTCCTATTTTCCTTACTACATCACAACCTTCTTACCACAATGTTCCTTTTACTTAGTCCAATCCTCTTCCAACTATAGTTCCAAGTGTTCCTCCAGTTGTGTCTTCCATTCCTGCTACTTCATAAACTTTACCTAGTCTTTCTAACATTGCTATGCCTCCTATTTCCTCTAATGATTCAACAATCATTAGTTTGGCTCAAACTGTGTCATCTTTACAACAACAACTTGCATTCTTGACTCAAAACAAGTTTAGCATTCCTACATGTGACATGGGAAGTCCTTTATCCCTAGACATCATTCGTGCTCCTATTCCTCAGCAAGCCAATATGCCTCATCTTGAGAATTAAAATGGTAAGGGAGACCCTCTTACTCATGTTAAAACATTTCAAATCCTTTGTAGTGATTATTCTCATCACCATAGAATTTTAGCCAAGTTGTTTGCTAGAAATTTTCATGACAAGGCCTTCCAATGGTACTGTTACTTGCCTCCTTATTCTATTGACTCTTTTCTAAAACTTGCCAATGCTTTTATTCAACAATTTCAAAATAACATTGGTCCACAAGTGTCTTTGACTGATTTGATGCATTGTAAACAAAACACTAAGGAAAAATTGATTGAATTCATTTGTAGATTTAAGAATTCGCATGCTGAGATTTCCTATCATGTTCCTGATAATATTCAACATATGTTTATTTCAAATTTGCAAAAGGATATTAGAGATAAGATTCTGTTTACTGAATTTACTTCTTTTCAAAAACTTTGTGCAGTGCTTCATCATTATCAATTACAAGTGAGTCAATTTGAGAGAAACACTCCATTGCCTCCTGTTCTAGTTGATAAGAGTGATGCTGCTCCTAATCCAAACAAATTTCAAAAACTCAACAACTATGTCAAGATAAAAAAACAAGCGGATGCAGTTGTTGTTTCATCCCACAATGCCACTTCTACATCCACTTCTTTTTGACTAAATCATGTGTTTAATCCTCTCTCTGAATCTTTACATTCTATTATGAATAGGTTATTAACTACTAATATGATTACTTTACCTCCTATTTAACCTCTTTTACCTATTACAGTAGCATCCAAATCCTTTGATCCTAAAACTTTTTGTCAATATCATCATCAAAATAGTCATGATATTGAGACGTGCCATTCTTTAAAACATAAGGTTCAAGACTTAATCGATTCTAATGCCTTATCTGTTGATAATCTTGATGGTAGCGAGAACAAATTTGTCTCTCCTCCTAATCAAACTATTCAAATCTATACGAATCCCTTACGTACACATGATACTAATACCATTGCTCAGCCATCTTCTATGGATATTTTTTATGATTCAAATCACATTGTTAACCATGTGGAGCATGTTGATCAATCTGTACCTCCACTTTAGCTTCAAGCTCAACCTCATGTTCGACCTCAACCTAAACCACAATCGCAACCTAAACTGAAATCTTAACCAAAACCTCAAAAGAAACCTAAGAATAAAAGACCTTGGGAAATTTTGATTACCTTTGATGATTTTGAGACTATTAAAGCTTCTGATTGTCCCCTTTACATTTATGCTAGGATTTATGAGATACCTACGTGTGATTATCTTGTTGATCCTACATCCTTAGTCAATGTTATTACTGAAGAAAATATTTTTATAAAAAATTTGCAACGTGATTCTTATGACACCTCTGATGTGTGGATTCAAACTTGTAATAGTTTTTTGTATCCATCATTTGGGTCTAATAACTTGCTAGTTGAACTTTGTGGTAAAATTTTGAACACTACCTTTGTTGTTGTTCCTACTTCTGATCGATTTCAAGTTAAGCTTGGTTTTCCTTGGTTAAATTACATGCATGTTGTTGCTTCACCTATCCATAAGTGTCTTAAATTCATTCATGATGAAGAAGTGAAGATGATTAATCATAGTTTATATCAACCTTCTAGGCCTAGGGATTGTGCTACCCTTGACTTATTTTGGCCTTCATTACCTAATTCATGTCCTTCTTGACCCGATAATATTTTCCACTCATACCAAGCCTATAAAGCATCATAAGATTCTTGAGTTAAGCATACCTATGATGGATCTTAATCATGGTCTTTTACCTGCACCTTCCATACCTCCTTTATCCATGGTTTATAGTTTTGTTAATCAAGCTCTTAGTGTTTCTTGTCAGTCTTTTGAGAATCCTACTAATCCTCTTACAGAATTTGTGAAGGATCTGGTAGTTGTTCCTCCTAGTTCTCAACATATTTCAAGTAAAACAAAATGTAATTGATCTACTAATGAACATCATAAGAAGCATCATGCTTAGGAGAAGGCTCGTACTTCTATTCTTCAAAGTTCTTTACCTTCTTTTGACAAGCCTACTGCTAATAATGATGTTAAAATGCAAGATTATGATGATTCTATTCGTATCTTAGATCCTATTTTGATTAATCTAGATGAAGAAGATAATCTTGATGATACTAATGATGTTAATGATGAATATGAAACTATTCACATTGACATTGATTTACCTAATATTCTTTCGTCACAATTGACACTTACACCTAGTATCAAACATTATGATTCTCAAGAGGATCCTTTTTTGGAACTGGTTATCATTCCTACTGTGTTGGATATAGTCCCTCTTGCAAGTTACCCACCTTCCCTAAATGATATAGAATGAGATGGGGAGAGTAGGAAGCATGCTTGATTGGCTTGTCCTTTATCGTAGCTTTATTGTGTGTTTTCCTATTGTATTGTGCTTCTCCCGTAATGTGTTTGCTAAATGTTGTTAGATTCTTTTATACGACCCTTGTTTCTTTGTTGGCACAAGGTGATAAAGGAATTGAACCTATTGTACAAATCCTCTATATGTATTTCTATTCTTATATATGTTGTTTCATGTTATGTTGTACTTGTGCTATTGTTTGTAAATGTTTCCTTGTATAGTCTGCTTGGATTTGTGACATGGTAGCACTGAATCTTTTTGGTCTCTAGGTTGTCATCCGAAAAGAATCTTCTTTGTATCTCCTATGTGTTCTTTCCTCCATTGTGATTGTAGTTCTACTTTATTTGGGGAAAGATGTCAATTCATTTTCAATAATATCATATATATATTATCTTATGATCATATTGACCCCACGGTAGGTGGATCCCTTCTGTGTTCTCTATATGTTTATGTGGTATTTCCCTTGATTTGTCTTTGCTTAGGGGCATCTTATAGTAGGAAACTTAATTAGTAAAGTTGTTTATGTTTTCGTTAAAGCCATTACTCCTGTTAAAGTGTTAGCAATGACTTTAATGTCGGGGCATACGCTCTTCTCAATTGTTGCACACGCACACCTTCAATTTACATATATTATTTTTCAAGGTACTTCTCTCCCTTTATGGATTAGTGACTAATCCTTAAAGCATGGATTTTTATTTAGGATCTCTTGATCCCTCCAATTTAAAAAATTTTATCCCTTAAGGTTGAAGGTGTCCTTAAGACTAGATCTCTTTTTCTTTTGGTTTTACTCTTGTGGAATAGAATATTCTTAAGGGTGAATCCTTGATGGGTTGACTAGTGAGTAGCCACATTCACTAGGTGGTTCAATTTCATCTTTCCAGTTGTGTCATTTCCAAGTGTGGTTCACAATGGGACATAAGTTCTCATTGGGTGAGGTAATCACACACACACTCTCTCTCTCTCTCTCTCTCTTTCTCTTTTTCTAGAGATGTCTCTCTTATTGTAATTTGGAGTTGATGAAAAATTGAGTCCTTGGGGGCTTGAGGTTTCCTTTCTCCCTTTGATTTCAATAAGATTATATTTTCATTATGATCTCCTTTACCAAGAGTTTGTGTCGAGTCCATACTCTTGCTAAAGTGGGGGCTAAATGTATCATCAGAAAATGGAAGCACTTCCATTTAGGACTAGTTTAGCCCTCTGAGTAAGTGGTCTAGAGTCATGTCAAGCACCTTGAATGGGTGTTTGACTAGATCTAGCTTTTTCCCCCTATTTTGCTTCTCTCTCTACCTATTTTCAACCTATTTTTGGCACCTGGTCCTAAGAAACTGAGATTTGTGACCTCAGGGTCAAGGTCAACCTTTTGCATCAAGGTCAACCTCAACTCTAACCTAGGTCAAATTTGACCTCAACTCTGACCCTGGGTCCAAATTTCAAATTCTAGAGGTTTCAAGATATCGGGCTTCAAAATTTTTTATTTCCCACTTTTGGGTCAGCTCTTTCGGATTTCAAAAAGGTAAAATCTTAAATTATATTTAATCTAGGTCCATTTCTAAGGGTTAATGCCTAATGAGGATTCAATTCCCCTATGTTGGACCCTCTAGAGGTTTGTACCCTAGATCACTATAAAAGGAGGCCTTCCTCTCATTTAAAAAAAAAATCAATTCACATCCACAAATATCAAGTGATCAAGCAAGAAAGAAGGAGAAGGAAAGCATTCAAGCATTCAATCATCCTCAATCATTCAAGCATTCAAGCATTCATCATCCAATTCATCAAGGAGATCCATTGATAGCCATTGAAGGATTCAATCTCTTTGGAGCCCTCTTGTTGAAGATTTCTCCATCCACATTCATTCAAGCTTCTTCCTATTCCAAGATCCATTCAAGATTGGTGTTGAAGATCTAACGCCATTGATTTGAGACATCCTACATCCAATTATACATTCATTTGGAGCATCCATACTTGTAGATTCAAGGATTAGAATCCTCCACAAGGATTTCAACATAAGCAAGGTGAATAGTTCCATTTACTTTGTTTATATATTACAATTTCAAGGTTGATTCCAAACCAGGGTTTGACCAAGGCAAACCCCTCATCCAAACAATAAAAACCAATTTTCTTGTAGGTGCAGGTGCAGGATGATGAACTTCTGAGATCCACGAACATAATTTCCATCAAAGCTATTTCAGGTCAAGGATGACCTTGCTTTGAAAGACAGAAGGTTTATGGGTTTTCTCTATCTCTACATTTCTAGGCTGGATCAGGTTGCAGAATCTCCCGAAACTAAACACAAACATCAGAAAAAAGTCTTTTCCAGATTCACCCTATTTTGAGGTTAGTATTTATCTTTAATGTAATTCAGTTTTTAAATGCAGATTTTCTATAACGAACTATAAGGTTTTATCCTTTATTTATATTCTCCATAGATTGATTCATTTGTGCATTGATCACTTCCTTGTGATTAATCTATTTGGATCTCTCCTTTGGGAATTTGGATTAAGAAGTAGACCCTATATTTCCCTACACATTTAAAGCACATGCACATTACTAAATTACATTTTGGTGAACACACTTTTCAACCATACACTTTCTTAATCTTCTCCATGTTTAGATAGAACTAATCTCTCATTGTAGCACATAAATCATACTCAACATCTTTAATCATCTTTTATGTAGTATGGATTACAACAATAGGTACACTATTGATCCTACTTGAATTATATACCTTATAGCCAATCACCATAGTGCAGAAACCTAAAATTGTCCATTCGCACTAATATTAATTTTTATTAATATTTTCCCTTAACAGTATAGTCAATTTTTATTAATTAACTATATTGTTATTGTAGATGTCTACAAATCATTCCTATTAATTAAATTTATTTAATTAATAATCCCTCTAACATCATAATTAATTTTAACTAATTAATCTTTATTGTCATATTCCTCTATCCGTTTAATTAAGTTGGGTTCATTGTCTAAAGTATTCAAATTTAATTTTGTATTAAAATTATTTTAATACATGTCCCTTGATAAATCCCTTTTTGAATAAATCATTATTTATTTAAATCCCCCCACATCCTAATATTCTTTTAAACTTGGATTAATCTAAAATCCCTACCTAAAATCTAGCCTACACCCATCACCTCACTTGCTAAAAGTTATTCCTAACCTCATTAGTGCTCATAAGTTTCTCACACATGTGTCAACAACTCTTCCCAAGGAAGCCACCATACTTTCTTAAATGCTCCAACTCTTTGTCCCCCAAACTCTTCCCCAAAGTTGTTCACACATGTGTGAGAAACCTTGAGCCCTTCAAACCTTAAATTCCCATCTTGTCTCAAATTGACCTTTCATCATAGCCATCCTCTCTAGCCTATGTGTCACCTATGTGGTCCCATGTGGATGTCACATAGGTGCCACCTCATCCAAACCCTCTTTCTCCCTCCAAAAATATATAAATAGGGGCCCTTCCATGGGAAAATCACTAATTCATTTTATGCATTGTTATCATGTTAGTTTAGCTCTAGAATTTCATTGTATTTTAGCATGTTAGTTTCTTGTTCTTGCTTTCAATCTAGATCACATAGTATAATGTTAATGGTGAATGAATCTTAGTTTACATTTCATTGTAGTTTCTTTTTTATCCAAATCACATATCAATGCTTAATGGTAAATGAATCTTAGCTTTGTATTTCATTTGTAATTTTCAATCATCATCATTTTCATATCTTGGAATCCTTGATGCAAACTAGTTTTTCATACTATTTCTTGGACCATTTAGGGATATCCTTTAGCTTTCATTTAAGATTTAATCATCTTATCTTGCATTGGGGATCTTTTCATTGTGTTTGGAGAGGACATCCATATTCTCCAAAATGAACAAATCAAATGGGGCTTGGGTGCTCCCGTTTTGGTTCAATTGGAGGTGGTGTGTTTGAATCTTTGTCATATGTTGTATGTATGTTTTAAACTAATGTTTTATTGTCTATGCATTCTCCTGATAGGTTAGGTTCTTCACACTCACATTTTTGGCAAGCCCGGTGGGACACCCACCACGCAAGTTTCTTCCTCATTTGAGGATTTTTCTCATCCATTTTTTAAACCCTGATAGTACTCAAACAAGGCAATGATAATCCCCATACAAGTAAACAACATTCTATAGAGTTTAATCATACTGCATGTTGAGTATAATCATGCTACCAGCTGAGAATAATCGTATTGGCCTTAGCTCTTTCTATCTGCATTCTATCTAAAATTCTGCCTAGCCCTATTTGGTCGTACTGCAACCTAGAAATTCTCATACTAAGCATGGTATATTCTCATACCAAAAATTTGCATTAGGTTTTTTCTCATATTGTTCTATGTGTATAGTTGTATGAGTCTATACACAAAATATTACTCCCTATTTACTCGTAGCATAAACAAAGAGCATTTTTGGAGCCTTAAATCTTAACATTTTTGGATTTTAGTGATTATTTTGGCTTCATATTGTCCTTGACCTTCTATTTTGAAAGTTCTAACATATTTTTGTAGGTCATTTGATAAAAAGATCACTTTCCAAATTTATCAACATCTTAAACTACTAACACCCTTTTTTTGTAGAACACTTTCCAAAGAATCACTTGGAAACTACTAATCTTATTGGTGTTGTAGGTTTCCTAGGAGATACAAACAAACATCATGTCTTCTCATTAATATTTTTTCCTAGGCATATTAAAAAAAGTCCACTTGTAGTGTTATATTAAGTGACAGAGGAGTATTCTCTTGTCTATTTGAGACAATCAAAAATTTAAACTCATTTGATCATATGCTTTAATAGAGACTTTGGGAATAAACAAGTGTGCTTGATGTGTTCGGGAGAACAAAACATTGGATAGGACATTATGCTCTTTTCTCATTGAGGGAAAATCAGAAATCAAGACTCCTTTCATTGCCAATCCATGCTTTCCATTTCATCTTGTAGATGGGCCTTCTATTTGAGGTAAAAATCCCCTAGGAATGACCCACGTGAGAACGAGGTGTAAGACCACCACTCAAACACACGTTAATCAAATTTTCTTCTTGGGGTTAAATCCTTAGAAGACAAATAACATTTCACCTTATACTCAACTCTCACCTAAAAAATCAGTAGGTCCTCATGGTCTCAATCACATTTATGTGACTACCTGTGCCAAGGTGCTTTGTGGGGCTATATGCCTAAATCACGCTTGCTCAAACACAAAGAGAGTGTTTGAATGGAGAACCTCGCTAAAATACATAAAAATAGAAGCTACCTAGTTCACCTTCAAAAGTGTGATAATACAAGTGTATAGAGGATAGTAACCTCCCTAAGAAACTCACCATATCATGTCTTCCTAAGCTTTTGGAGTTGGATAATACGACATCATGACTGGAGCCATTGCGTTCTTAGTGATGACAATATTTTGATTAGATCTTGAAGTGTGCCTAAGTCAGCGAGCAAGGATTTTCACATTCAACCAACCCCTTAAGGTAGTAATTGTGCTTGACTTTTTGCAACAAGAACCTTTCAAAACATATGCACTTCAAAATAATTGTCAACTTCATTGTCACTATTGCTTGTCTCCCGCAAGGTTGCTTTGTCCCTTTCCAGATTTTTTTCAGACATGTGACTATCATCGTTTCTGATTTGAGTGTTTGAAAGTGATTCCTTTTCCATTGAAGAGATCAACTAAATAAGAAGGATCATTTGGTTTCCTAAAAATCTCTTAAAATTATTTATCACAATCACCATCCTTTCGAGATATGACCAATTCAATAAAGCACAAGAAATAAAAGCTACCAATTGCCCGTGTTTACCAAGAGAAGAAAGTTGTAGAACATAAGCTAAATGATCATCAACGTATCCTACTACAATCAAGGAAGATACCAAGTATCAAGATAATCTCAATAGAGTAACCTACAATGCAAAGATCATGTAGTTTTCAATGCGCTTCTAGATAAACCATCATTTTGTTACCCTTGAAAGTGAAGACTAGTTGTCTTATCACACATTGTATCCTTTTAAATCTTGTGATATTGTCTCAGCATCCTTGCATCCCTTAATTTTAGATCATCCCTTGAGGCTCATTTATATCATCTCCTTTAGATGACCTCACTTAGAATCAATCAAATCATCCAAATCCCCACCTAGCGCCATATCCTTTTGAGTTGCTCAAATCCTTATCCTAAATTAAAACCATCCTATAGGTCCACCCTTTTGCTACACATGGTCCATGGTGATAACCTACAACTAATTGAATATATTGATGAAATGAATGGACAAGTGAAAGACAGTTATTAGAGATCACCGAGCTACTAAATTTATATGTAAGGTAATTAAATTAGTCAATGTATTCTCATTGATGTCAACTATTTTTGACTGTACTTATCATGATAGTTACAAACATCTGAAGAAGAAAAATGGTAAAGGAATGAGATATCTACATGAAGATAAGATGGATGTGGAAGATATGGCTAAGGTATACATTGCATAACTTATTGATGAGTCTATGGAATCATGTTGTTGACTTGATTGTATTACATGAATTTGTTATGTACTGAAGATCAGAACTAAACAAGTTTATGTGGTTAGTAATTGAAGATTTTTGTATACATTGAGCCAGTGTTGTGTATACCGAGTAACAATAATAACTAAGTTAGTTATCACTGACATATTTTGTATTGACTGAGTGAGAGATACAAATAAATTTTATAACAGCTGATTGAATTGATGAGCTGGAAAATTGCTTATGATTCTGAGGTAAAAGATAAAGTTTGTTATGATGATCTAACAACTAACAAAATTCAAGATTGATCAAATGGAGAAGCATGCAATGTGTTATAGACACATTTGTTGAGGAAGCTTGAAGTGGAAAAAGGAACAATGGATATTAAGAGGAAAAATCTAATAGATGATAAGAAAATGGTTTGTGAAGTCTATTTAAAGAGACATGAGATTCATTATTGAGTCTAGAGTTTACTGACACTATAGGAGAATTCATGTGAAAGGACTATTTTCATGCACCGCTAATCGAACCGGTTACAGAAAAAATTGAGAAGAACTGTAGGCATTACCAAGTGTCAGGGAATTATTCACTGAGCTTAATATGTTGGAGGATATAAAGGGTTGAACTAAATATTGATCAAAGGAGGTATTTTAAGCTTAGCATATATCTAAAAAATTTGCAATCTAAGTTGTATTTGAATAAGATCACTACTATATTAGTTTAACCATTGGTACAACAAAATCTCTTAACTGAGTCGACTTAACAGTCTTTTGTATTTCAATATGACATTCAATGAATGTTGTTGGTTTTCTTGTTGACCCCATAGTGAATGTTAGTCAAGGGGAACTGTTAGTGATAAATCCTCTAACCAAGTCACACCTCATAGTGTGTTTTTTAACCTTTGACAGGGTTGGATCCTAACCAAGCTCACTTCAGAAGAGTGAATTATTTTGGTTACCGATCCTAGGTGGTTTTTCCCCTAACAAGGTTTCCACGTTAAAAATCTATGTTATGTGTATTTGATGTGATTGGATTGTTATTTTATTTTACAAATTTCATATTTAGTCTGATCGGTAAACACAATATCGAAATGACTGTCAATCGGTAGATGGAGAGAAAGTTATTATTGATAGCTTACCGAATTGATAATTTGTTTGAAAAGTTTGAATGTATACATCTAGGAGATTTGGGACTGTAGGATAACTGGAACTAACTAATTCACCCCCTCTTAGTTATTTAACAATTGGTATCAGAGCTATATTGGTTGTTTTGAAGGAAATTTTAAAGGACTTAAGCTAAAGGTCACAAAATGTATAAGAGAGAGGTGCCTAAGCTAAACAAAGACAACTTCTCGATGTGGAAAAGCATAATGAAGTCACACATATCTAGAATTGGAGAATCTACAGTATTTTACCTGGACAATGCTTACATCCAACTGACTGGACCTTTGACTATTGATCAGTTGATAGATAGACATGAACACAACATGACAATGATAGAGATTGTTTATGCCTTATCTGTTGTAGAATTTGAAGACGTCAAGACATGCACTAATGCTAAAGAAATGTGGGAAAAACTTACACTATTTCACAAAGGAGATGAAAATGTGATGAGAGCAAGAGTTGGGAGTCTTAGAGGAAAGTTTAATGATATGAAGATGAAAGAAGTTGAGAACATTTTACAATATAGTAGCTGAATCAAGGAGATTGTCAATTCTATTTGAGGAGTAGGAGGTGTTATTGATGAATACATTGTTGTGAGTAAAATCATTAGAACCTTGTTGCCTATCTATGCTATTAGAATGTCTACAATTCATGAAATGAGATCTACCCCGGGTAACACTCTTACACTTGATAGCCTAATCCGTAAATTGACTAGTTTTGAGTTGAATAACTATGATAATAGTATTGTACCAAATGTTGAGTTTGCATTTTTGTTATCTTTGAAAATTGGAAAATCAAGCAGTAAACACATGATAAGAAATGAAAGTGACAGTGATAGTGATGAGGATGAACTTGATGAACTTGAAGCACTAATGGATAGGATACTGCAAAAAGGTAAAGGAAGATATAAGCAGAAATTAACTTTGGTATATTTTAACTATAAAGAGATTGGTCACATTATAGCTAGGTTTCCTAACAAAAAAGATGATTACAAAGACAATGAACCATATGGTGAAAGAAAGTTTGACAAAATAGATAACTGAGACCGCAGAGGTAACCGACAGTATGACAGAAGAAGTAACCCAGACTACAAAGACAAAGGAAAGAAAGTAGGTTACCTTGTTGAAGATGATGATGATAATGACACCGAAACTGAAGAAGACATTGAGGTGGTATTCATAGCTTTGAAAGAAGATTTAGAAGAAGAAGAAAGGTATGTGGAAATAGAACTTATTTCTAAATTTAGAAAGAATGATACATGGATTATTGAAAGTGGCTATACTCATCATATGATTGGTGATGAAGAAAAATTTGAATACTTTGAACATTATAATGGAGGATCTATTAAAATGGGGAATGATACACCTTGTCTAGTAAAAGGAAAAGGATCTATATTGTTGAAAAATAAGATTAGATGTGATAATGCATATTGGGTGAAGGGACTTAACTATAATTTTCTAAGTGTAGCATAGCTGAATAACTCAGGTCACCGAGTTGCATTTAAAAATAGAAAGGTGAAAATCTATGATGAGACTAAAAATTTGGTCGGTACTGGTGAATAATCAAAAGGTAATTTGTTCTATCTTGACAATGCTGAAACTTCTTGTTTAATAGCTAGAACTGAAGATGTGTGGTTTTGGCATAAAAGGTTATGTCATGTGAATTTTGACAACATGGTTAAGATCAATAAGAAAAGAAAAGTTAGAGGCTTACTAAGCTTATCTAAACCTGACCATGTCATGTGCAAATAATGTCAAATAGGAAAAATGTCAAAATCTAGTTTCAAGAGCAAGACCTATTCATCTAAAGCTATTTTGGAGTTGGTTCATACCAACTTATGTGGTCCTATGAGAACTTAGAGTTATTATGGTGACATATATTTATTTTATTTGTTGATGACTATTCTAGGATGATGACAGTAATATTTTTGAAAAAAAAATCTGAAGCCTTCAAGATGTTTAAATTGTATAAAGCTAAAGTGGAAAAAGAAATTGGAAAAGAGTTAAAATGCTTAAGATCTGATAGAGGAGGTGAGTTTATTTCTAATGAGTTCACTAAATTTTGTAATGAGCATGGAATTAAAAGACAGGTTTCTGCACCCAGAACACCACAACACAATGGAATTATTGAAAGGAGGAATAGATCCATAGTTGATTATGCTAGAACATTGATGATTGAGAAATATGTTGCACAAATGTACTGGAGATAAGTTGTTAGCACTGTTGTATACACACTAAAATGAGTAAAACTGAAGAAAGATTCAAACAAGACACCTTATGAGTTATGGTTTGCGTACACACCTAATGTAAGTTATTTTAGAATATTTGGAAGTAAATGTTACATTCTGAAAGATGATAGAAATGGAAAATTTGATTCGAAAGGTGATAAAATAATATTTTTAGGATATTCTACTAAAATTAAACCTTACAAATGTTTGAATAAGGTTTCTAACAAAATGATTGAAAGTGAAAATGTGAGAGTTGATGAGTTTCTTGATAAAAATGATGAAGAACGAAAAAAGGAACTAGAAGACTACGGTAGATATACATTCATTGAGAAACCTTACATACTACCCAAGACATAGGTTGAGGATACCGAGCAACATGATAAAGATACCAAGCATCAGCCTATAGATACCGAGAATCAGGAAGTGGATACCAAGGAAGATATTGATCCTACATCGACTGATGAACAAAGAAAAGAACAAGTGTTAGCAAAATTTATGAGAACACGCCATCCACATAATCAGATTATTGGAGACAAGCAAGATGGCATGATGACACAAAGTAAGTTGAGACAAAAAAACATGTTTAGTTTGTGAATTTGAACCTAAAAATGTTAGAGATGCACTTGAGAATGATGAATGGATTAAATAAATGAATAAGGAAATTGAAAAAATATCAAGGAACAAAATATGGACATTGGTACCGAGACCAACTGATAAAAATGTTATTGGAACCAAATGGATATTTAGAAACAAGTTGAATGAAAATGGTGAAGTCAATAGGATCAAAGCAAGACTTGTATGTAAAGGGTATGCACAAGAAGAAGGAATTGATTATGGTGAGACTTTTGCACCAGTTGCTAGTATTGAAGGAGTTAGAATATTACTTGTATATGGTGCCTACAAAGGATTCAAAGTATATCAGATGGATGTTAAATCTACATTTTAGAATGGGATACTTGAGGAAGAGGTTTAAATTGAAAAAATTGAAGGTTTTGTTGATCCAAATAATAAAAACATGGTATTTAAGTTGCACAAAGTACTATATGGACTGAAACAAACACCGAGAGCATGGTATGAAAGACTGCATTCATATCTTATTAGTATTGAATTTTCTAGAACAAGTGATTCTTATTGTTGAAATTTTTGTTCATGATATCATATTTGGAGGACATGATAATCTTTGCAAATAATTTTTTGATGAAATGAGAAAGGAATTTGAAATGTCAATGTTTGGAGAGATTAAATTATTTCTAGGTTTACAAATTCAACAACAAAATGAAGGGATATTCATAACACAATCAAAGTACATCGAAGAAGTGTTGAAGACCTTTGGAATGGAAGATTCAAAATTGGTAGGTACACCAATGGTCACAGGATGCAAATTGACAAAGGATGATTAGTCAACAAAGGTAAATCAAACACTATATAGATCAATGATTGGAAAATTGATGTATGTTGTGCATAGTAGACCTGATATTGCACATGTTGTTGGGATTGTAGAAAGATTTTCTGCTAATCCTAAGGAATCACATATGAATTTTGTTAAGAGGATTCTAAGATACTTGAAAAACACAGAGAAATATGGTTTATGGTACAAGAAAGATAGCAAGTTTGAACTACAAGTTTACACTGATGCAGATTGGGCTAGAAATATTAATGACCGGAAGAGCACTACCGATGGAGCATTCTTTTTGGGAGAAATAATAGTTACTTGGATAAGAAATAAACACACATGTATTTATTAGTCTACTATCAAAGAAGAATATGTTGTTGTTTCTGCTTATTGTTCAAATATTGCATGGATAAAACAACTTTTGAAAGGAATGAATGAAGAGATTACTGATCTAGTGATAATATATTGTGACAACACAAGTGCTATAAAAATTTATAGAATCTAGTGATGCATGCAAAGACTAAGCATATATCTATTAAGTATCACTACTTGAGGGAACAAGTACAATAAAAGCAAGTGAAACTAGAGTTTGTGAAATCTAACGAACAACTTGTAGACATATTTACTAAACCCTTACCAAAGGATATATTTGAGTACTTGAGGACTAGACTAGGGGTCCATCCCCTATCTTTTGGTCACTAAGATGATCAAGAGGTTGCATCAACCTATACTTTATTAGAAAATCAAATGATATTGATGCATATTGTTCAAACTTTATGCTTCCTAAAGATTGTGAAAGCTAGAATAGAGAACACTATATTTTGGTACATGGAGGTACTTGATCTGAACTGAACACCAAAGATAATATTTTGCCTACTATAGAGTTTTTTATTATTTTTGGAATTATTGTCAAAGGGAGAGAATGAATCAGATTCAGAGAGAAGAATCAGAGAATAAAAAGATCAAATCCATAGGGAGAGTCTGCCTGAAATGCTATGTAGTGATTAAACATATAAAATGTACAAGCTAGGGAGAGCTTATTGAGCTACAACATTTATACAAAGTTTTAGTACATATGTTTGGTATTCTATGACATATTTCATATTTGGGTTTCCATCAATGCTAAAGGGAGAGATTGATAACCTACAACTGATTGAATATCTTGATAAAATGAATGGAAAAGTGAAAGATAGTGATTAGAGATCACCAAGCTACTAAAGTGATATGTAAGGCAATTAAATCAGTCAATGTATTGTCATTGATGTTAACTAGTTTCAACTGTACTTATCATGATAGTTACAAACATATGAAGAATAAAAATGGTAAAGGAATGAGATATCTACATGAAGATAAGATGGATGTGGAAGATATGGCTAAGGTATACATTGGGTAACTTATTTATGAGTCTATGGCATCATGGTTTTGACTTGATTGTATTACAAGAATTTGTTATATATTGAAGATCAGAACTAAATAAGTTTATGTCATTTTTAATTGAAGACTTTTGTATACACTGAGCTAGTGTTGTGTATACCGAGTAACAATAATAACTAAGTTATTTATCACCGACACATTCTATATTGACCGAGTGAGAGAAACAAATAAAGTTTATAATAACTGACTAAATTGATGAGTTGGCAAATTTCTTATGATTCCAAGGTAAAAGATAAAGTTTTTTATGATGATCTTGTCGGTTCCTCAAACTGGACTTTATGCTTTTAAAATAAGCCAATACATCCATAGGGTTTTAGGATGGGTTAGATCCAAATATGGAATTCTATGATGATTGGACCAACTATAGCGACAAGACTACCCTCTGCACTTCTGGCTTTGCAAAACCAAGGAGGGTACTCCTAATCTAGTGACAACAAGCCTTACTTTAACAATAACAGATTGGATTCAATAATAACAAATAAATGATAAGAAAATGCTAAATGATGACCATTCATTCATTGATTCTCCATTATCATTAGGTGGAATACTACCTTGTAAGTCATTGTACTTAAAGAATTTTTGACCAATTTATATCAAAATGTTAGGAATATAAATAGAACCTTCTCAAACATTGATCTCTATAAAGTAGCTCCACTGCTAGCTAGTGCCTTATCCATTGTGCAACACCCTCACTACAAAATTGTAATACACAAAAAAAATATACTGAACTTTGAAGGTCCTGCCCTTTGAAAATGCTATCACCCTATGGTGGATTTTATCAAAGGAATCCTAGATTAACACTACTTACTTAAATCCTTATGTAAAACTTTAAAGAATTTATGTCATATCTAAAGCTTATTTAATCTGATCCTAGATCAGAGTTGAAGAATATAAATATACACACAGAGATTATCCATGCAATGAATTTTGTCAATTCATAACTCAAAGAGAAATACACAAAGGAGAGATATAAACTTTGGATTTTATTCAAATGCTATATCAATGTCGTGTATACAAAATGCTTTAAAATGCAAATTTCTAGATATTTTATTGAACCAACAATATTTCTCTTTACAAAAACTTGCCTAATATAGTCTACAGTATCCTACACTCAAAACTTGTCAGTAAGAATGTCCAAGTTTTTCGGTCCTTCTAAAATGATCTTGGTAATCCTTTTATAGAAAACAAGGATTACATACAAGCTTCGTATCATTTTTAAAAAAGACAAAAAGTGTTCACCACATAAGACAAACAAGATAATTATAACATCTTCTTGTTACAATTTTACAAAGTGGCTTGTAGAGATGAGCGCCAAAATTTGCAACAAGTCCCAAGGTCAGTTCAACTTCTGCCAGGTGTAGCATCCGTGCTTTCTTCAACTGTTTGAGGTTCCCATCATTTCTTTCTTTTCTTTCAAGGGGTTGGGGCACTGCCACTTGTTGCCTCTTCAGTGGATTTTTCTTCTTCTTTGGCATTTTCTATAGGATATGCTATTTCCCAAGATGTATAAGTTTCTTCACTTGGCCAATGAAAGGCCAGATTTCATCCCTTTTTGGTAGCGATTTGTCCCAATCAATAACTACTTGGTGTACCTTATTTCTCACATTATTGAAATGTATTCTGACATCCTGCAGTATTTCAATTAATTGTACAAAGGGGGTATTATCTTCTATATTCAAAATGGTGTCTATTCTATCTGACACTTCCCCATCAGTTTGTTCTATCCACTGATCCTTGTCCTTTATAACTCCATTTTCTTTGACAAGACCTGGGAACATTTGAGAAACTATCCTGAAAGTACCTAGCCCTTAAGGTCTCTGCCTTTCTCTATAAACTTTCTCTATTTACCTCAAACTCAAAAAGGGCCTTAAAAAATTTATAAGTATTTGTTAGTTGGATATCCACAATACATTGATCTATAATCAAATCAAAGAATAATTTCAACCTATTCTTTCTAGCAGCCCATTTTTCCAAAATTGGGTCTACAGTGGCTATCTCTTTCTTAAAGGAGATTAAAATGTCAGACAATTGCTTAGAAACTCTATAAACCTCTTTTGGTTTTATATTTGCAACAAAATGTAGGACTGTGTCCTTTATTCTCTTCTCATATCTCTGTTTCTCCCTTTTCTCTATGTCTTAATCACCTATAGAAGGGGGAAGAGGGGAGAGGGGGTATTCAATGATAGGGCTTGAAGAAGAAGGTTCAACAAGGGAAGAAGAAATTTGCAATTGACATGATGCTTGAATTGGGCCTTGCTCACCTAACCTCTTCTTCAAGTCTGCAATTTGTGTATCCTTTTCATATATGCCCTATCTTAGCTCCCCATAAGCCTTCAACATTGTTTCCAATCTTAGTGTAAGCTCCTCCTTTTCCTTGACTTCCCTTTCTACCACTCTCATTGTTAGTTGATTTGTTGCTACCACCATGCCTGATGCCTCAACTATAGAAGTATCAGTAACCCTTTTGACTATTAGGCTACTAGTGAGATCATCCCTAGTAATCTATTTTCCTTTATTATATCCATTATTTTTTAAGGACCACATGACAAGGCCTGATGGTCATTACTGAAAGTGAATCCCTTAATGGCCTATTCTACCTCCTCCTTGGTCTTATGAATAGGTGTGGTCTATTTCCTGACTGCATCCAAGACCACTGCATTAGCTATATCCCATTCTGGGAGGATAAGCACTCCTGATTTTCTCACCAAGTCTATCCCCTATTCTGGAGTGACTTTCTCAAATCTATCTGTCATTTCTTTTCTTACCTCATCCTCTATGATCTTGAGGTCCTTGTCTAGATTCTCCTCATGCCTTTTCTCACATGTCTCTTCAAACTGACCGATGTTCAATTTCCATAAAAATTGCATGAATGCTCTAGCCTTTACAAAGGCATCATCAACCAAGAATTCATCACATTATTGTTTGATTATTGGGTCCAATTCTATGCCTACCATCTCTCCCACTATTAGATCTAGTTCAGGTTCTTTTGATGGCTCTGGCACCCCCTCATTTATCTCCTCATAGGTCATGAAAATTTGACCTAGAGATCCCAACTCTTGTACCTGCTATGTGACCTCTTGATCATCCATGATGTTTGGAGGTGATTGGGAAGGAGAGTAAACTTCCTCAACATGTTGAGGCCTCTCTTCTAGCTTTTGTTTCTTGGTGGGAGGTGGGGAATTGGGAACATTTTTAGCTGGTTGATCCTGAGGTGAGTTTAGAATCTCCACAACCTCGTTGTATTTCTCCACCTACTGTGATGTAGAAGGGATATCCTCCTTTTTCTTTATTTGTTTTTATTTTTCAGGCTCTGGTACTATCACATTATAACTAGTTTTCTTTTGTACCATGTACTTGCCTGGGGGTAATACTTTTGCAAATGCAGGTTTTCTCAATAATGATTGAGCCTTCTCTGGGTTATCCTTCATGGCTATCTCCTTTTTCTCATTGAGGGTTTGATAAACTTCCTGAAAATAATCTATGAGAGTGTCTATCTTCTTACCCATGGGATTTATGCTCTTTAGGGGATCATATCTGTAGTCAAACTGCTGGACAAACTCTAAGGTCTTCTTGTATACCAACCATTTTTCTTTTCTAATTTCTTGCTCTTGTATATTAGGGATATTTTTGATAATATCCTTAGGGAAGTTAAAAATATGATTTATCAAAGAGCACCTAACCTTTATTTTAAACATTTCATTGTAAAACCCCTTTGGGTCTTCTATCCTAACAATTGAAGTAGCCATATGATATGGTGCCAAGACTTGATCCATATGAAGCCAACCACATTTTGTGATTATGAACTGGTGGGAAATTGTAACATTTGGGAACAGAGTTCCTCTACCTTTACTTGTGAGAGTGTTCTTTTCAATGTCTCCCAGTTGTCTAATGAATTCTGCAAAACCAGTCTTGAGGGGGACTTGATATGGTAAAATGAATGGAGCCCCCTTAAAACCATATAGTCTGATAATAGTAGAAACAAGGTAAAAAATGAAATCCCCCCAATTATGCACAATTTTGAGGTTGTGGGCAAACTGTTTTGGCCTGACAAGTTCAACTAAGGTAGTTGGGATTCTTGGGCTTTCATGGACAAACAATTTCCTTAGTTTGGCTACACAGCATCTATCAAAATTAATGAGACTATGATCCTCCCTATCCCATGTCATGGTGAGGCTCCACAATTGGACTGGCATGTCTTCACCATCCTTTTGTTTCAATAAATCCATCTCCTTCTCAAAGTAAAAAGCACCCTTAAATAAGAACATATACATCATTAAAGAATACCAACAGAATGGCTTATCAACTTTGTTTTTCTAGATTCCTATTAATCCATTATGAATTAGATCAACAATGTAAGGGGAATAGTCAAAAGTAATTGATAGTGATGGGTGTAAAATTTGGACCATCATGTACATAAAATGTACTGGCATTCTTTCCTCCACATCTTCTCCAAAGACTTGACATAATGACCAGTATGCACCTTTTTCTCTTAAGTTTAAATACTTTGTTTTGAAGGGCTCCTATGTACTCGGTCCCATGGCAATCATTCCCCCAATTTTATCACAAAATTCCTTCACAGGACCACTTCTGAGATAATCCCTCTGTGCATTGTACACTTGTTTCAATTCTTCAAAATCAATTTTTCTAGGTCATTGGAGGGCTCACTTAGCTTAAAAACCCTCATGATTTCCTCAATAGAGATGTTCATTAATAGGTTTCCTTTAGCATCCCTAATAATTCTATTAATTGGGTCATAATTCTTTGCAACTTGAATCATTAAATCTGCATCCAGGAAAACATCAGGCACAACAAGCTTGCGTAGGTCAAACTGCCATATATTGTTGTAAAGAGGAGGGGCATTTCTTTGGCTAAACCCTACTTTAAACAATGCTAAACCAGTGATATTAGAAGCTCCACTTACATTGAGTGTGCCAATCTTAGCATCCCTTATGTAATTCCCCGTGTCATACAAGCCATCTACTACCTTCACCCTAGGTTCCTTCGGCATCAATTTCTTGGCCTTTACTGTATCAGTTGTTGAACTGGGTAATAGTTGTAACAAATCCTCATGTAGACCCCTCTTACTGTAAATAGTTTCACCATATAATTCCTTTCTAGGTGGCATTTTAGGGTTTATAAAATCTTTATAGTTTGTGCAAAAGAAACATGACAGAATTATAATGCTTTTAACAAGAAAAATATTTGCATAGATATTCACCAACCTTTTTTCAAAATTTTCTCAGGAAATGTCAACCAGCTTCTACAAATCTTCTCGCCTAATTCTCTTCCAATTTTATCTCCTTGTGGTTTCTAAGAAAGCATAAATCTTTGAGATATTAGCAATCAAAACTAGTCCTTTCATCATTTTACTCCACATGATCTAGCCATTACTTGTTTGAGAAATTGAACTGTCATCACTCAATGGGAAAATTGAATTTTGCACCAAATTTGCTTCAAGTTTGAATTTGGACTATTGATCCTCTTTTAAATATAATCTAATGGTTGTCACATGATTGCAAGGCTTGAGAAGTTTCTATGTGAACATGTGACAACCATTCGATCAAGATGTATCGATGACAATCCTTTAATCACGTCATCCAGGACCCACTTGATACTTTGGATTCATTACTACCATTAGATGTTGCATCACTGTTATTTCCCCTTTATGACTAGACATAAAGTAAGGCATCGTGGCCTTGATACCAAATTGATTGTTCTCGCATGATCACAAGGGCTTAGAAGATTTCATGCGAACATGCGACAAATGCTAGATCTTCCATCTATTGTTGTTACATTAAGCAACTGACCCCACTTTGCTTCAACCAATCAGGAACATCCATGTTGCAATATCTGGCAAGTGAACATGTAAATTTTTCTTACCAAGCACCAGTGCTAATGATGGTTTCCATGTCAGCAAATATCACAGCCAATTATGAATGAACACTTGTGTACACCTGGCAGTGGACCCAATTGACAACCATGTTGAGCTTTATACAAGATCAACGACTGTCGCATGATTGCAAAGGCTCAAAAGATTCCATGCAAACATGCAACAAATGTTCGATCAAGATTGAAGATTCAAAGCTAAATATAATGCTGAAACATTAGGAGATAATGTATTTAAGGACTTAGGAATATTTAGTAATATCATTGGGCTTTTTGACGAAGGAAAAATTAAAAGGGGTTGGGCCTAGGAAATATGAAATATTAAGAACATGACCCTACTTGGTGATAAAATTAAAACACATGCATTTTAGGAACTTAAGTAACCTGTAAAAGTAACGCTCAAATAGATTATTAAAGAGAAACCTAGGGTTTTTCTCATGAAAGCAAATACAGTTAGGGTTTTTTCATGCTTGGCTTTTTAATTAGGGCTTTCTAGACTTGAATGAGAGCTCTGGGATTTTGCAAGGCCTTTTCTGGGGTTTTTGCAGTAAATTTTCTCAGCTTTAAAACAACTGGCAAATGTCTCAATTTGTAAAAGATGCAAGATTTTATGCTTAGAAATTGAGGTACCAATAGATCTAACGGTTGACAAAATTCAAGATTGATCAAATGGAGAAGGATGAAACGTGTTATAAACACATCTGTCAAGGAAGCTTGACGCATAAAAAGGAATGATGGAGATTAAGAGGCAAAATCTAATAGATGATAAGAAAATGGTTTATGAAGTCTATTTAAAGAGACATGAGATTCATTATTGAGTTTGGAGCTTATTGACACTGCAGGAGAATTTGCGTGAAAGGACTATTTTCATACACCACTGATCAAACTAGTTACAGAAAGAACTGAGTAGAACTGCAGGCATTATTGAGCATCAAGGAATTATTCACCAAGTTGAATATGTTGGAGGATATGAAGGATTGAACTAAATATCAATCAGAGGAGGTATTTTAAGCTTAGCATAGATTTGAAAATCTGAAATCTAAGTTGTATTTGAATCAGATCACTACTGTATCAGTTTAACCATTGTTATAGAAAAATATCTTAACCGAGTGGACTTAACAGTCTTTTGTATTTTAATATGATATTCAATTAATGTTGTTGGTTTTCTTATTGACCCCATAGTGAATGCTGGTCAAGGGAGAACTATTAGTGATAAATCCTCTAACCAAGTCACACCTCACAGTGTTTTTTTTAACCTTTGATAGGGTTGGATCCTAACCGAGCTCACTTCAGAAGAGTGAATTATTTTGGTTACCAATCTCAGGTGGTTTTTCCCCTAACAGGGTTTCCACATTAAAAATCTATGTTATGTGTATTTGGTTGGCTCCTGACCAAGCTTACTTTAGAAGAGTGAATTATTTTGGGTTATCGGTCCCCGGTGGTTTTTCCCCTAACAAGATTTCCACATTAAAAATCTATGTGTTATGTGTATTTGATGTGATTGGATTTTTATTTTACTTTACACATTTCATATTTAGTCTGATCATTAAACACACTATTGAAATGACTTTCAATTGGTAGATGAAGAGAAAGTTATTGTTGATAGCTTACTGAGTTGATAATTTGTTTGAAAATTTTGAATGTATACATCTAGGAGATTTGGGACTGTAGGATAATTGCTAGAACTAACTGATTCACCCCCCCCCTCTAAGTTATCTAACACAGGGTAGCTAAGAAATTTTCTTTGTAGGCCTCATCATCTTGATCCAAATATTGGCTCGCTTAAACAAGGATCCCATCTTTCGAAGATCACAAGTATATCTAAGGTCAACAATCCCATCCAATTTGATCTTACACCAGGAAAAGGAAACTCATTCCTTTTTGGCACTAGGTAATCCTTAACTCTTAGGATATCTCCATCATCCCAACCAAATCACCATTCAAGCATCCTTTATATCATCTAGGTTTATCCTAAATCTTGCATCTATCCTTAAGTATCCATAGGTGCATCCTATCCTCATCCTTAGTTTCTTTAGAAACGCCTTGCATTCATCCAATCATCTTCATTTCCCCATCCTAGGACTTGCATTTTTCATGCTTGCCAAGACACAATCAAAGAAGAGAAAGAATATGGATCCTAATCTCACCACTAGTTTGTATAATCCCAACAATCCTAATAGTGCAATGGTAACATATGACCCATAGCCACCACAAATCAAGAACATATGGGTAGATCTAACTGAAGTGCCTACCATGGGTTCCATGGAAGTGTTCACGAGTCATCCTGGCCACACACAAATGGTCAGTGAAATCATAGCTCAAAATCATCTTTCCATCTTGTAAAACTACATGTAGGAGGGTACTTCCATTCCACCAGAACTCCAACTCTTTAACCCCATAAACCCCACCAGTGCCTTCCACACTGTGATACAAAAAATTATTGATCCTAGTCACCAAGTAACCCAAGTAGCCTCGCCTATCCTCTATCTCTTACAATCTAGTGCCACCTTCCCCAAAGTGAAAACAATGGCACAATTTTCTCCTTTCACTCTTATGGGACCACCACCTCCACCTACAACATCTCAAGCTTCCACTCAAGGGTAGAGCTCTGGACAAGCACAACCTCATCCTCCCACCTAGAGTTCCACACAAATAATACCCCCACCTTTAATGAGACAAGCCTCCACATCAACACCACCTTTTCAAGGGTAAATGAAAATACTTCCCTTTACCTCTCAGCAAGCCTTCACACAGGAATTTGTTCCACCTACCACTTAGCTTTCCTCTACCCAAGTATCTCTCCCACCTCTTATGCAAGCCCAAAAACCTTCTTTCACAACAAGGATGCCATTTATGGGATCTCAAAAATATCTGTTCACATAAAAATTCCCCACCAACGCAACCACATTTCTAACTTTCTCCACTTCCCAACCTTCTACAAGAGTAGGTTCTTTTTTGGGCATTACTCAAGCACAAATACATGCCTCAGGGATAAAAGCACATTCACATATATCTAATCCTACAAACCTCCAAACAAAATTCCCATTCGTACCACAACCACCACCACCAACTCAAACCACATCTCTCCCCATATTGTCCAACTATCTATCTATGCCAATAGCCATCTCTGAAACCCTCTCACCACCACATCAGAAAAAATCCTCTCATTTTGCCAACTATCTCACACAACCACCTCCCATCACCAACATCCAAGCAACTGCTCCACCGCTCAACAATGTAGAAATGCACCTTACCTACATCGGCCAAAAAAAGCCAAGTATACTAGAAATCCATTTCACTTCACCAACCTCCTCCACAACAATAACATCCCCTCATTCAACAAAAACATCCCCTCATTCTCTAGCAAAAACAATAAACTCCATACCCTACATAGTAGTACACCTCCACACCTCAACAACAATACATTACCCAGCCAACCCCTCATAATCCATTCCAGTCCTCCTACATAGTGAGGGAATCCCCTTATCCAATTTCGTAATATCCCTCATAGAACCATCCATATTCTCCTACACCATCAGACCCCTTCCCAATGGGAGTAACTATTACAATGCCTACCAATTTAGAATGGGAAGAAATGAATAATGCGCTCAAAGAGTTCAGAGCTGGAACAAAAAGAAAGGCATTCAAGTTCAAAGAGGTTTGTCCTTATCCCTTTGATAGATATATCATAGAGGTTCCCTTCCCCAAAAATTTTGAGACACCTAAATTTGACATATATCAAGGGAAAAGAGATCTAGTTAGCCATGTTAAGGAATTTAACATGGCCTTCCAAGAGGTTTCTTACAATGACAATTTCCTCATGCACCTCTTTCCCAAAATCTTGGGAGGAACCGCTATCAAGTAGCTATATAAAATACCCTATGGCTCAATAAAAAACTTTGCTGAACTTTTTGAAATTTTCATAGCACAATACATACACAATGTCAAAAATGATTTTTCCCTTTTAGACTTATTCAATTCAAAACAAAAGGGAGGTGAGAGCTTGGCTAACTATCTACAAAGATGGCAAAACCTCACCACGAGGCTGTCATACCAACTACCAAAACACTTCTCACAAAACTCTTTATTGACAATCTATACCTGAAGTTATCTCACTTCATGCGTATGAATTGCATACAAACCTACCAGGACATCAAGGGAAAATTAATGGATATTGAAAGAGACCTCTTGGATGATAGTACCATCATACATTACAAAGAAATCTCACAAGATAAGCCCATTAATGACTGGTCTTGTTACTAGAATAAAATAAAAAATATCATTACAGATGGAGCCATAGACACCAAGCATGTGAAAATTATTATGGTCAGCCCTACACCACCTACAACAAACACCAACCTACCAAAACCCCATGTAGCATTGCCAAAACCAAGAAAATCAATCAAATGTCATATCGGTCACTCAAGAATAGAATAAACCACGCATCCAAAATAATTATAAGCATACCTTCACCCCTCTCAATGAACCTTTGGATGTAATATTTTTTCGAATGGCTAGAACCAACTTGATCATTTACCCCAGACCCAACCATTCAAAAAATTGACCCCCAAGATAGCATGGTACAAGAACAATGAGTATTATGATTATCATTGTGTCAAGGGACACGCCACTGTGAAATACATGAAGCTCAAGCATTATGTCCAAGATCTCATTGCTAAAAAGGAGATCATGGTCAATGCACCTACCCAAGCATCGCCTAATGTCAACCTCCAAATATACCAAAATGTGTTTCCTCAACACGACGAAGGCAACAATGTAGTCAATGATGACCCGCCACCCCCAAACCAAGGAAAAGGAAAGCAAGGTGATCATGTTGATGGAAAAAAATACACTACTTCTTATATCAATTACAACAAGTTTTTTGGTTACATCTCCCAGGTCAAACCCATACTAAACATCACACATGTCAAAGGTGCAGAAAGTCAGTGCACAGTCACCACCCATAGGGGTATAATCTTTGTCTATGATGCTAGTATGGTTCCCATATCCAATGCAAAATATAATCTCTTGGAATACCTTAGGAATAAACCTACCCAAATCTCCATCTTCTACCTTCTTTGCACCTCACCCATCCACCAAGGAATCCTTAATAAATCCCTCCAAGAAGCACGTGTCCCCATAGACATTAAAACCATCTAGTTTGAGAACCTCATGGGACATCTATCCATATATTGTGATCTCTCTTTCAAACCATCTGAGATTCCATCCATTGAATCCAATCACAATCTCCCTCTCTACATCATCATCATGGTAAATGACTTTTTTATTGTGTGTGTGAAAATTGTACCTAGCTATGGACACAACACTGCAGTAAAACATTAGAGGTTAGCAAAATTGAAATCGGCAAGTAATTGAAACTAAGCTAACTAGGTGATTTACTACCTTCTAGTAGGTGTGAGTATGGTATTCTTAGATTAGACCAAGATCAGTGACAATGCAACACCTAAACGAAGGATTTAATGCTAAAAGATGAATGTAGATTAATCTATATTTTTGTATTTTCTATGCAATTAGGATGAAAAACTATATGAATCTAATCTAGAATTGAATGAAATGATATGCATATTTAATCTAACAATGATATGGATTGATATGAAAAACTATGCAAAACTATGAAAAATTATGAATTGATCGCACAAAGTTGCCTATCGCAAAAGCTTGATTCTTCGTATGTAATTTCGCCAGAGTAATTGTGCAAATTCGAGAGATATACTATGAAGAGCTGAGCCTTGTTTTTATAGAAATCCAAGGTTTGAGGATGCATAAGAAAAACCATAAATCACTCTTGATAAACTCAGGTTGATTTTTGAGTTAACAAGAAATTAAGAATAAATAAACTCATAAAATCATGCAAAAGCAGTTTTTCTCTCAAAATAGAGTTTAGTTCTCTTTTTCAACTCATCATCAGATGTTGAGTTTAGAAAGTTAACAAATTGAAGTTGAAAATTGATTTAAAGTTAACTGCTTTTCTGATTGTGCATGATTTAATATGAATTAATTTAATAAATAAAGTGATTTATTCTCAACTTACCTAATTTTTGAATTAAAATAATAATTGATTTATGGGTTAATCAATTATTTAATCAAACTTTATTCCAATTAAATCATTAAATCTGACAACTTTGATTTTAAATCAATTAAATAAATATTCAATTGTTTGTTTGTAGGAATTTTGATTTATTGTCAAAATAAAAACAATATTAATTAGGAATAAATAGAATTAAATCTAATTAAATAATTAAGTGGTAGAATTAAATTAATTAATTAAATATTCATCATATTCAATTAATCAACTTTAGGATAAATAATGACATTTATCGCCAAATAATATTCAATTAAAGATAATTATGATAAATTAGGAATATTCAAGGAATATTCCTCGATGCATAATTAAGATAATCAATTAGGTTTTTGATAAACTGATGTGCATATGAACCTTAGGTTAGGACTTTGATGTTGATTTCGATCGAACTATTGATGTAAGATGTTAATGAACCTATAGCCCATTTTTGGGGTATTACATTTTGCCCCTCTTTGAATCACCGTGCAAAGCGTAGTGGTTCAAAGATTATTATTTTTTTGATGTTTGAAATTGATTTGAAAGATAAACCAATTCTGAGATAGAAACCGATTGAAAGATTGGAAAAAGTTGATTCAAATCCTGGTTGACCAAGGATCGTGCTGATGTCAACTATAGAAACAATGAACCGGTGATTATGAAAAAGTATCAAAATGCCTGATTCTGAACCTTATGATTATGAAGAAGTGAGTGACCTGATTGTCCAAAGGAATCGAAATAGTATCACATTTGAACCCTTCAGTTATGAAGAAACAAGGAAATAACACTAATGAACTGTGGTTATGAAAAGATGATACTATTTACAAGATAGATTAGGATACTAGATTGATATGGATCTTGATGAATCTGATATGCCCCAAGCGATGTGCCCCAAGCGACAAGGTCTTTTGATGAATCATCAACTAGACATGGTTGTTGTCTTGATTACTGAGGAAAGATTTGATAGACAAAATTAGATTTACAGACTTGAATGATGTGCAATACCATGCCCCCTTTGGGATGAAAATCAAAATCTGACAAGAAAAGTCAATGTTAAATGATTTAGAAGAATGTTAATTGATTTGAGAAGTGGTTATACACGTCTGAAAATGCCTTTTGCATCATTTGGAGGTCTTGGAGACCAAGTTTGACTAGGTTTGACCATGAGTTGACCATGGTTGACCAAGTTGAAATTTGAATAGTTTGATGTAAGATAAATAGTTAAGTTGAATTCTGGATTTTTGTGATGGTTGAAAGTCGATTATGCAAGCAATCGGCCATCCTGGGTCCAAAAATTTTAAATTGCTATTTTGACAATATAAAGGATCTTAGATTTTGATTTTGATCCTAAAAATGGGTTCAAAACATTGAAATTAGCCAGGGGTGTCTGCTTGGTGATATGTTAAAAAGACCTTCGTGTGATACTTAGTCCTTATGATGTGTTTAGCATAGTTTTGAAGAATCATTTGAGTGTCAAGCTGATTTAGGCAATCATGAGATAAATGCAATCATGCAAAGTGCAAAATGAGATGCAAACCTAAGACCTAGGACCTAGTCACTGATCATGTGTCGGTCATTTTCATCATTGAATTTTTATTAGGTAATCGAATAAATCAATACAACATCCACTAGTTAGGAAACTATGAATATATGAATATTGATTTTTGTGCCAAAGTCAATACAATGTCCACTGGCTAGACAACCATGGACATATTAATATTGATTTTGTTTTCGAAATGTCAGATTAGATATAAGCACCAAGGCACAAATGCCAGGATGACCTGAATATCATGTCCATTTTGATATAGCAATTTTTATAAGTATCAAAACATAAATGTCGTGATGACATGAATACGCCTTGCAAAACAAACATGCCGAACAGTTTGCAGAATTCATTCTTGTCTCCAATGTGAATTACCCTCAACAAGCCTTTATCATTCACATCCTTAGGTAAGATCATGTTTCATAGTAGGATTAAGAAATCACTCAAAAAGATTAATTTAGATCAAACTTCCTTGAATTTTCTAGTTATCAATGGTTGAGGTATACATGGCCATCCAATACGAGATGGAGGCTCTTACAGATGGACACCATTTCAATCCAGAATTTCCAAAGTTGTTATATTTTCACTCAAAGCAGAAAACAAAGAAAAGATCATGCCCCTAGTCATCACTCTCTAAATCCTATAAAGGACATCATCGAAGATCTTGAAAGGACACAATATGCAAAAATCTCAATGCGAATCAGTAAGCATACAAGGAGATAAAAGCATGTAAAACATAGATTGTTTTCATTCGTGATTGCATTGTTGTAGATGCAAAATCCTTTCTGGAGAGGAGACCGATTAACTGACTTGGATGTAGCTTTGGAAGGACCTCTACTGGACATGACTCATCTAAGATACTGAGGACTGTAGGATATGACTTTGATTTCCCCCAAGTTTGAACATTGATAGGAGATAGATGCTTTTCCCAATTGGTGTACAAATTGACTTTATTGAAAATAGGAATGTGGAAACAAACTGGGAGGTATGTACAAACTAAAGCAAGATTGAAAGTTGGGAGAGACCAAGATTGCGCTGATAGATGGAGCATTTTGAAACAAGTGGCACCTGTTTGTTGGGTTTTCACCATCGTGGCAGAGATTCTATTTTTGCTACCAAGGTGCCTGTTTCCAAGTTTTCACCAAGGCACTTTTTCTTTTTCTCATTTTTTCTCATTTTTCATTTTTTTCAATTTTTTTGTACTTTTGATATTTTTTTATTTTTTTGTGATACATCAAGGTGCCTTTTTGCTAGGTTTTCACCAGGATGATCATTTTTTCAGGAATTTTTCTGATTTTTATGATTTTTTCAGGACATTTTTGAATACTGAATGCCTTAGGCATAGAATTTCTTCAAATGGAGAATGTTGATTGGTTCTCGGAGCTTTTCTCCATTAGTCATTGAGATTTGATACGCTCCAGAGCCAAAAGTAGTAGTGAAAACAAATGGACCTAGCCAGTTGGGTTCAAACTTTCCCTTGCGCTCTTGATGTGATTGATTTTTAGGATTATCTCTCAAGACTAGATCGCCAACCTGAAATTCTCTATGTTTGACTTTCTTGTTGTAGCCTCTAGACATTCTTTTCTGATATACTTTGAGATGATCATATGCCGCGTGCTTGCACTCATCTAGAAGTTCAAGTTCTTGCAACCTAGACACTCTATAGTCATCATCAGTTACTAGACCATGTATTCTGATTCTTAGTGATGGGATTTCAGCCTTAATAGGCAGTAACACTTTAGAACCATAAACTAAAGTGAATGGTGTAGCCCCAGTGGATGTTCTAATACTTGTCCTATAGGGCCAGAGATCTAGATTGATCATGAGATGCCAGTCTCTTCCTGATTTATTAACTGTACAATGCAAGATTTTCAATAAATTCTTATTTGAAGCCTCTGCTTGTCTATTCCCTTGAGGATAGTAGATTGATGACCAATGTTGTGTAATCTTGAATTTAGCACATAGGTCATCTAAGTGTCTGTTCTAGAATTGTCCACCATTATCTATGACTATAGAGTGTGGAATACCATACTGACATATGATGTAGTTCAAGATGAACATTGATATTTGTTTTCCGGTTGCTTGAGTCAAAGGGACTGCTTCTACCCATTTTGTGAAATAGTCTGTAGCTGTAATAATATGGGTATGCAAATTAGAAGAATGAGGATGTATGGCTCCTATAAGATCAAATGCCCATTGGTGAAAAGGCCATTGTGTAGTAAAGGGAATTAGATCTCTCCCTGGTGCATGAATTAAGTTACCATGTACTTGACACTTTTGATAATTCTTTGCAAACTTAATAGCCTCTTTTTCCATTTCAGGCCAATAGTACCCAGCCCTAATAAGTTTTCAAGCTAGTGTTAAACCATTGGAATGTGATCCACAAATACCATCATGGACTTCCTCTAATGCACATTGAGACTCTTCCCATTCTAAAAATCTAAGGAGTGTACCATCTAGACCTCATTTGTACAGATTGATACCAATGATGACATACCGGGATGCGTTTCAGATAAGGTAACATTTTTCATGGAAGTTGAAGATATTAGGAATTATTTGGTCTTGGAGATAGGAGAAAATCATGACCAACAATAGTGCAGATCATGCAGGTTTTGAGGGAATCATATGCAGGATAAGATAGTGCTTCCACCAGGAACTCATAGCATAGCTCATGTTTGGGCTGTTGTAATAAAGTAGATAGTGTTGCCATAGCATCAACATCTTTGTTCTCTGTTCTAGGAATTTTCTCAAAGGTGATAGATATAAAATATTTCTTTAGATCATCTACCATTCTCTTATAAGGGATTAGCTTTCCATCTTTTGTTTGATACACATCATTGACTTGGTGTATTACAAGTTGTTAGTCTCCATGAATGTGTAGTTCTGTTACTCTCCATTCAATCACTATTTTCATGCCGTTAAGAAGAGCTTCATATTCAGCAATATTGTTTGTGCAAGGAAACTTGATTCTGAATGCTTTAGGGATTGAGTATCCTTGAGGTGTGATGAACAATATGCCTGCTCCAGATCCATTTTGTGTATAGGAACCGTCAAAGAATAGCTTCCATCCTCTAGAAGAAAGATTCATGATAGAGGAATCTAGGAATTCTATTTGCATTCGTGTATTATCAAACAAAGGAGCATCAACCAATTGATCAACAATAACTTGGCCCTTGATAGCTTTTATTTCAACATATTCAATGTTAAATTTACTTAATAACATCACCCATTTAGCTAGTCTACCTATGAGGGCAGCTTTTCTTAGTAGGTACTTTAGTGGATCAATCTTAGCTACCAAATGTGTGGTATGAGCTAACATGTAGTTTCTCAGTTTCTATGATGCAAAGATCACAACTAGACAAGCTTTCTCAATCATTGAATAGTTCTTCTCATATGCTACCAATGTTCTACTGATATAGTATATAGCTCTTTCCTTCTTTTTATCATCATGTTATGCTAGCAATGCCCCCAGTGATGTATCTGTGGTGGATACATATAAGATCAATGGCTTCACTTGAATAGGAGGCATCAAAATAGGAGGATTTGATAGATATTTCTTGATATATTTAAAGTTCTTTTCACATTCCTCATTCCATGAAAAAGTCACACCTTTATGTAATATTTTTGTTAAAGGTTGTGATATGTCAGCTAGCTGAGATATGAAGCATCTAATAGATTGTACTCTCCCTTGTAATGTTCTCATTTGACTGATATTCTTGGGAGGTTGCATCTCCATGATAGCTTTGACCTTAGTTGGATCTACTTTAATTCCTTTTTTTGAAACAATGGAGCCTAAGAGCTTTCCAGAAGTGACACCAAAAGCACACTTCTTAGGGTTCAATCTGAGACTAAACTTCTTCATTCGATCTAGTATTTTGCTCAAATCATTCATATGTTCAGATCTTATCATAGATTTTTCCAAAGTATCATCAACATAATCCTCCATAGTTTGATTCATCATGTCATGAAAGATGGATGTCATAGCTCTTTGATATGTAGCACCAACATTCTTCAGCCCAAATGGCATGACATTCCAATAGAAGGTACCCCATGCACATGTGAAAGCAGTTTTCTCTTGATCCTTTGGAGCAATTTTGATTTGATTATATCCAGAAAAACTATCCATTAAGGAATACATCTTGAAACCCATAGTCATGTCCACTATCATGTCAATGTTAGGTAGTGGAAATCATCCTTAGGGAATGCTTTATTTACATCTCTAAAATATGTGCATACTCTTATAGACTTGTCTGGTTTTGATATAGGTACAATATTTGAGATCCATTCAGCATAATCAATAACATGAATGAATCCAACTTTTAGTAGTTTCTCTAATTCATCTTTGACCAAGAGTACAACATGTGGATGCATCTTTCTCATTTTTTGCTTAACAAGTTTGATGCCTGGAGCTATAGATAAATGGTGCATTATAAGATTAGGATCCAACCCTGGCATATCTGAATATTTCCATGCAAAGCTGATCTTCTTTTCTATTAGGAATCTGGTAATTTTTTTCTTTTCTTTTTTTGATAAGGATTGTGCTACATGGATCAATTGTGGTTCTTTTTCTATTCCCAAGTTGTTGGATTGAGTGGGCTCAATCAGTACTGGAGATCTATCCTATAAATGACTCAGAAGGACATCAAATATCTCATCCTTAGGTGCCTTAGAGATTTGTTCACCTTTGGATACATTGTTTATTTTTACTTTTGTAGGTTCTGAGACTACCACAAAGTGGTTTTCACCCTCATAAGTCCTTTTCTTTTTATTTTTATTTTTATTCTTTTGATTGAGATACTTGATGTCTGACTCCATCATGCTAACACTCGGTTCACTGATGAAATTCATCATAGGCTCAACTACATTGAGGTAGAAAGCAAGGGCATAGTCATTTGGAAAAGTATAGATACCTTGGCTCGAATTTGTGGACGTTTGGTCAAGAAGTTTGGGATGTTGGATAGTCAAAGCGGTGAAAGATTGGGAAATAGTGTTTATAGATATGGATCTATCATCATTGGTCCTAACCTAACTCTCGAGTTCAAAGGTGATGTTACAACTCAAAATGTTCAATTCATGAATAGGCTCATCATCATTGTGGGAATCCATTTCAGCCATAGGTGGATCAGACTCATTAAGTTCATCATTTCACTCTAGACTCACATTGGGTTTAGGTGCATATTGGTGAATAACATCAATATGTTTTTCTATGATAAGCTCATCTTCCTCTAGAATGGCTCCCCATTCACAGTCATTTGATTCCTCATCTATGCCTCTAGGAAATCTAAGAACGTGTGTAAAGTTTGGATGAATACCCCAAGAAGGGTTACCCTTAGATTTTGATTTAAATTGATACTCATGAGAATCTATCTTAGAATAGCTGCCACCTTCCTCCTTGTCTATTTGGTTTCATTCGAGATCAGCTGGTTCTTGTGGTGCAATTGTCTTTTGTTCCATAGTAGGTTCTTGTCTAGTATTTCTTTGGGAAAATTCTCATAGGGAATGAGCTCATCGGTAGTGTCCAAATCATCATAGTCAGATTGTGGTGTTTCTTCCTTTGGTTGAATTGCTACTAACGGTTCAATATGTTCTAAGACATGTGGAGAGTTTTTGCTAAGATAGAAAGGCTTCTTTTAATATCCTAAACCTATTGTATTCTTGTTTTTTTGGCCATGATGGTCAAGAGGTGATAGAAGACCTTTACCTTGTAGTCCTAGAGGTCCTTTTCCAGTATATCCCATTTTTGTGATCAATTTGTCTCCTAGTCCATATGACTTCTGAGGAATTTTTCTTGAAGTGGAGTCACATTTCTGGATTGATTGGGATTGAAACTCATCCTTGTATAACCATGAAAGCATAGCTTATTCTTCTTCAAACTCTTATTTAGATACTTTCTCTATGACAAAGCTTCCATTGAATATGACCTGGGATTCTTTAGTTGTGGGTTTCACTTTGTCAGAAGGTTGTCCATAAGATTTAGGGGGAAAAGGGAGAGATGTGAGAGATAAAACAAGTTTCATTGTGTATTCTCCCATACCATTGTCTTTGATTTTGACTTCTTTAGCAAGTTATTCTATCTTGGAAGTTGATGCAATGTCTAGCTGCTTAGTGGAAGATTCTCTATTATTAGGAACACATTTATCAACACTTTCTTTCAATGCATTGCAAGTGGTAGATAGATCAATCAGAATCATCATCTCTACTCCTTCATAAGCAAATTTCACACATTGATGGTATGTGGAAGGAATAGCTCTCATTTCATGTATCTAGCGTCTCCCTAGAAGGATGTTGTAAGCCAAAGGTAAATCAAGAACTTGACATGTGATGTCTCTGATAACTGGACCTGTTCTGATAGGTAAGACAAGTGTTCCTTTGGAAGGTCTTTCTTGTTCATCAAATTCCTTGATAGTTATCTTCTTCTTAGGATCAATGGCAGCTTCAGATAATCCCAACTGTGTGATCAAGCTATAAGAAAAAATGTTGAGAGCAACACCTCCATCTATCAACATGCATTTGACATGATGGTTTTGGATCAAGACTTCAATGTGCAAGGGTTGGTTATGTAGATGACTCAAGGAGTTATCATCTTCCTCTGAAAAGGAGATATACTATGGAGACATCAGATGACCAACCATAGTCTGAAATTTGTCTAAATCAAGGTTGTCAAGAACATTGGATCTGAGCAGAGCTTAGTCTACAATGGCTCTATGAGCTGGAGATATCCGAAGCAACTCAAACATGGAGATTTTTGCATTTGTATGCTAGAGTTGTTGGACAATACTATATGATGTTGGCCTCGTGTCTTTAGGATTTGATGATTTAGAGGCAGCCCTCTATTTGGAAGTAGATGAAAGATTGAAAGGCATCTTAGGGACATTTGATGAATCAGAATTTTGTCCTTGTAGATGCGCCTGAGCTTGTGATCGAGTAATTTCATTTGCTGATTGATTATCTCTATCTTTTCTTACAATTGTGATGACATTGCAATGCTCAGATAGGGATGGTTCATCCATATTTATGACAGCATTGTTTCCAGAGTAAGCATAATTGACCTTAGCACCCACATTAGGCTAAGAAGATGAATCTCCTTAACCATGTTTCAGAAATGGTTCCATGAATGGTGTATGATCATGATTTCTTTTATGATTATCAATTATGATTTCTCCATTATCGATTATGTCTTGTATGATGTGTTTCAAGCATATGAAGTTATTGGTTTTATGACCCTTATTGCGATGGAAGTCATAGAAATCATTCTCTCTCCACCATTTTGGTTTAGGTTCAGGATCAAATACCTTTATCTTAGGCAAGATGATGATATTGTTGGACAATAGAGTTTTCATGGCAGATTCCAAGGACTCCCCAAGAGGAGTAAACTTGTGTTTAGGATTTGTAGCCCAAGGTTTATAGTCAGATGGATTCTTGTTCGACTTTGTTGCTTTTTCCTCTAAGGCTTTGATAGCTTGAGTGCCAACAGTGAGATTGAAAGTGGGTTCCTTAGATGGGGCATGAATATTATCAATAACACCATCTATGACAATGCCTTTATTCTTGTTCCAATTTTTGCCTTTGTCTTTAGAATTAGATCTAGATTCATACTTGTCTAACAGAGTTTTCATGGAGGATTCCAAGGATTCTCCAAGAGGAGTAAACTTGTGTTTAGGATCTATAGCCCAAGGTTTGTAGTCAGATGGCTTCTAGTTTGATTATGCCGCTTTTATTTCTAAAGCTTTGATGGCTTGGGTACCAATAGTGAGATTGAAAGTAGGTGCCTTAGATGGGGCACATATATTATCAATAACGCCATCTATGACGATGCCTTTATTCTTGTTCCATTTTTTGCCTTTGTCTTTAGAATTAGATCTAGATTCATACTTGTCCTTTTGAAGTGATATGTCTCCTTTTTGTACAAGTACTTTCTCAATTTTGATTGCATTTTCTACCATTTTATCAAAGGATGTATGATTTTGCATTTGCAAATGGTAGTTGATCTCTAGAACAAGGTTGTTGATGAAAATTTCTAGCTTCTCAATTTCTGGAATAGGTCTAGCATATAGAGAAAACTTTTTCCTCCATCGTTTGAGAAAATTCAGGAATGATTCTCCTTAGTTTTGTTTCAGATTGCAAATGTCAATCATAGTGACTGGATTCTGGATGTTGTAGGAGTATTGTTGATAGAATAGTTTGATTAACTCCTCAAAAGTCTTGATTTTAGGAGGCATTTTTGAGAACCAATGAATAGCTGACCCTCCCAAGGATTGAGGGAAAAGATGCATTAGGTAGGTTGGATTGTGCATGAACTCCATAGACTAAGTACAAAATTCTCTGACATGATCTTGAGGATCATATTTTTTATCATACTTATCATATTTAGGCATCTCCACTCTCTTTGGGAATGGCAGCATGTACAAGTCTTTATCAAATGGAAAAGGGCATAGAGCTTCCATGGAGAACTCTTTAGGTTCCTTCTCTTTTTTGAGTTTGTTGAGCTTGACTTGCATGGCATGCATATGTTTCATCATGGTTGTGATAGGATTTTCTCCCTCATGTGTGATGATATCTTCAACATTAAAGTTTGGAGAAAGTTTAGCCCCTTGGCGAGCCAACTCTAGGAAGTATGTCTCCTTTTCTTCTTTTAAGAAATGCCTCATAATTTTCTTGAAGTTATCATCATTTTGATATCAAGCAATTTTAGAAGGTGTGGGTTCTTGATCCACACCATGTTGGGATTGATGTCCTTGGGACCCTTGGCTTGCACCTCCTCCCTGAGACATAGTGTTGTTAAGAGAACTACCAGGGATTGATCAATGGGGAGTTTCTTGATGACTTGCATAGATTGATGCAGGGGGAGTTACTTGATGACCTACGTGGATTGATGTAGGAGGAGTGACGTAGCCACCTATCAAGTAAAGATTTCCAAGAGTGTCTTCTACAAATTTAGTTGTGTCTAAAGGTTGATGAAATGTCTTAGCAATCACAGAAGATGTGGCTAAAGAGAATTTGGGTTGTTCTCCTTGTTTTCTCTGTGATGAATCTCTAGTTTCCACCATTAACCTTGGGTGAAGCAAAAGAGAAAGATTAAGACAACTGAAGAATGACTTGATTCAAGAAAATTGAATGATGCAACCTTGTCAAGATTGGATTGATTGAAGATAGATTTGGACGTAAATGAAGGATATTGTGCCCTAGTTGTATGGGTAGACACCCAAAAGATGGCGGACATGAGCTCACAACACTTAGCCATTTTGAGGAAGATTAAGTTGAAGATGATTTTGACAAGGTTTTGATACAAGATGAAAATTGACTCAAACTAATAAATCAAAAGGCTAGATTAGACTCAAGAGACCACTTTTAGGCAAATAGATTAGATTCTTTCTAGTTTTTTCTTTGTTCCTGACAAAGTGAATATTTTCACAGAATCTGGAAGTAGGCTATAAAAATTGGATTCCTGACAATTTTGGCAAGATTCTGGAAATTTTTCAAAATTCTCATACGACTTTCTCTAGGCTTGTACAAGTCTGGGTAGGCTCTGACACAACAATTGACAAGACTCCTATGATAATTGCAATGCTCGTACGATGATTGATAGTTTTTTTTCTATTTTTGCTTGTGATTTCTGACAAAACTTGTACAACAATATACAAGCTCTCATACAACAATCCAGGGGTTCTGATACGACAAAGGGGAAAAAATTGTATGAGTTTCTGAGGCTCTAGAACAACTCTGGACTCCAAAAAGGAATTTTGCATCAGATTTTGAAATTTTTCAGTTTTCAGAATCAGTTTGTTTGTAAGATTTTCTCTGCCTAGGTTTGAAGATTTGTGTAATAGTTCATCTAGGGTATGTTCATTTTCAATAACCAAATAAATACCAAGCATGCAAAATAGAAAGCAAGGGAGTTCGAGCAATCATTTGTATTAAAACAATGAACAAGGACAAAAGCAACCTTGCACATGAACAAGCAATAGTGACTTATTGTGCTGATCCCTAGGAATGGCACTTGTGTATGTTCTCAAAAGTTTTTCAATAACACACATAGTCCTAGAAAATGAAAAATTTTGCTTCACCAGGGTTTGTAGTAATGGTCTGACTCTACAAATTTTGTGATCTCAAGAGGGAAAACTCCAATCCAAGTGCACCGGGGTTTTGACACAGTCCAAGAATTTAATCAATTAGGAGCTGCTAGGGAGATCTGATAGCCCAATAAGAGACCACACTTGTGGAGATTTCTTCCAAAAAGACATTTATATAGCGGGTGTTGCTACCACAATGAAAATGGCTATTATCGCTTGAGGTTCCATCCATGTGGTTGACCTAATAAAGGGAATGTCCACTATAGTTAACCCTCTCTAAAGGTGACCCACAAAAGATACCACATGGGGACTTGGTCCAGATCCAAAGATTTGAGTTTCTGATACTACCTAAAAAGGGAGTACAGCATAATCCTCTAGACTTATCACTTTTACCCAAACATAGAAAAAAAATTAATCCAACACGCTAAGACTGAAATTATCTCACCAAGATTTTTGATGTCAACAACTATGTCTATCGATCTCTCCGGAGAGAGAACGTATCGATCAAAAGTTGAGGACCAAACCAAGTAGAACATGAGACAATCATAGTAACCTCCCTACCTACAAGGGGATCTATCATCAAGAAGAACTTCACATGCATGAACAAGAAAATGAAGCCCACTCTCTCAAGATCATCCACAAATAGTGTTCATAGGGCCTATTTACTATGTGTAACAGATATGCAAACAGTAAATCTATGTTTGTTTTATAGCCCAAAACTGAAGTGTGAATTATGAAAGTTGTAAAAGGCACTCAAGCTTGACACAAGAGAGTTCATTTTATGTCCCAAAATGAAATTTTATCAGATGCAATAGAATACTCGAGTTCCTCGCAATGCGCTTAGTAGATTTTACCTATTTTAGCAATTTTTGAGCATTTGTCTTCTATCTTTTGTACCCACGGGATGTACCTTTGCCTGCAAACCACTGATATGAAAAAATTACCTATTATTGTACATGCAACCCACTATTATAAAAATCCAAAAAAAAAAACACAACTTGTCAACCCCACGTGGTAGAAAATCAGGTTAGTCAAAGATAATATGTCATTTGATAATCGAAAAACCTACTGTCATAAAAATCAGATTCTGACTAGTCTGCACTAAATTGATCATAAGTTTTTCAAATCAAGATGAAATTAATTTAAAAAAATGGAAAATAAAATATAACTCAAATAAATTTCCAAAAATATAAATTTGGGATCTGTATCATGTCATATGTGCATGTATCAATAAAAACATTAGTCGGATTTCATAAAATCAGGTTCTGACTAGTCTGTACTAAAATGATCATAACTTTTGCAAATCAAGATGAAATTAATCCAAACCAATGTAAAATGAAAGCTAACTCAAATAAATTTCCAGAAATATAAATTTCAGATCTTTATCATGTAATATGTGCATGAACCAATAAAAACATCAGTCAGATTTCATAAAATTAGGTTCTGACTAGTCTTCACTAAAATGATCATAACTTTTGCAAATCAATATGAAATTAATTCAAAATAATGGAAAATGAAAGATAACTCAAATAAATTTCCATAAATATAAATTTCAGATCTGTATCATGTCATATGTGCATGTACCAATAAAAAAATTAGTCGGATTTCATAAAATCAGGTTTTGACCAGTCTTCACTAAAATGATCATAACTTTTGCAAATCAAGATGAAATTAATTCAAACCAAGGAAAAATGAAAGATAACTCAAATAAATTTCTAGAAATCTAAATTTTGGAGCTGTATCATGTCATATGTGCATGTACTAGAATAAAAATACTAGTCGGATTTCTGTGAAAACAGCCCATAAATTTATCGCAAAACTCATAAAAATTAACCTTGTGGTTGTGGGTTTGAGAAAAATGATATAAATTTGATAGAATAGAATGGAAACCTGTTTCAGGGCCCCATGGTGGGCACCAAAAATGTGTGTGTGAAAATTTTACCTAGCTATGGACACAACACTTCAGTAAAACATTGGAGGTTAGCAAAATTGAAATCTGCAAGTAATTGAAACTAAGCTAACCAGGCGATTTACTGCCTTCTAGTAGGTGCGAGTATGGTATTCTTAGATTAGACCGAGATCAATGACAATGCAACACCTAAATGAAGGATTTACTGCTAAAAGATGAATGTAGAATGAATGCAGATTAATCTATATTTTTGTATTTTCTATGCAATTAGGATGAAAAAATGTATGAATCTAATCTAGAATTGAATGAAATGATATGAAGATTTAATCTAACAATGATATGGATTGATATGAAAAACTATGCAAAACTATGAAAAATTATGAATTGATCTCACAAAGTCACCTATTGCAAAAGCTTGATTCTTCGTATGTAATTTCGCTAGAGTAATTGTGCAAATTCGAGAGATATATTATGAAGAGATGAGCCTTATTTTTATAGAAATCTAGGGTTTGAGGATGCATAAGAAAAACCTTAAATCACTCTTGATAAACTCAGGTTGATTTTTGAGTTAACAAGAAATTAAGAATAAATAAACTCATAAAATCATGCAAAAGCAGTTTTTCTCTCAAAATAGACTTTAGTTCTCTTTTTCAACTCATCATTAGATGTTGAGTTTAGAAAGTTAACAAATTGAAATTGAAAATTGATTTAAAGTTAACTACTTTTCTGATTGTGCATGATTTAATATGAATTAATTTAATAAATAAAGTGATTTATTCTCAACTTAACTTATTTTTGAATTAAAATAATAACTGATTTATGGGTTAATCAATTATTTAATCAAAATTTATTCCAATTAAATCATTAAATTTGACAACTTTGATTTTAAATCAATTAAATAAATATTCAATTGATTGTTTGTGGGAATTTTGATTTATTGTCAAAATAAAAACAATATTAATTAGGAATAAATAGAATTAAATTAATTAAGTGGCAGAATTAAATTAATTAATTAAATATTCATCATATTCAATTAATCAACTTTAGGATAAATAATGACATTTATTGCCAAATAATATTCAATTAAATATAATTATGATAAATTAAGAATATTCAAGGAATATTCCTCGATGCAGAATTAAGATAATCAATTAGGTTTTTGATAAACTGATATGCAGATGTGCCTTAGGTTAGGACTTTGATGTTGATTTTGATCGAATTATTGATGTAAGAGGTTAATGAATCCATAGCCCATTTTGGGGGCATTATAGCTATCAAATAGATCATGATAGATAATGGTTTAACTCTTAACTTGTGCACACTAAAATTTATCCAGAAAGTGGAATACACAAAGGATGATATATCACATGAAGTCATCACTATCAAGGTCTATGATAACTTGGAGCCTACATTAGAAGGTACCATCTTGTTTCCTATCAAACTAGCCCCAACAATTCAAGAAACCATCTGCCATGTTGTTGATCTTGATCTCCCCTACAACATCCTCCTTGCTCAACCTTGGGTTCACTCCATCAAATCCATTCAATCTACCTACCATCAATGTATTAAATTTCCACACCAAGGCACTTAAATCACCACCATGGTGACCCCCAACCCTTCGCATACTACCATGCATTGGAAGCATCATTTCCTCTCTACACCCACTATTGTAGAATCGATATTGGTACTTCCATCGCCAGCTCATCCTAATCCCACTGCAATCTAGAGATGATCCTCACCTCCACTCTCTCCACTATCAAGATCAACAATGGGGGTTGTGGCAAATATAGTTTGGTTGATTCCTTCATAGTTGGGTCCCTTCTTCTTGATCCACATATCCAAGGGATCCCATGTCACCAAAGAAAGCCTCCTCAAATAGAGCCTAAAGTAAAGAAAATGGGGCCATCCACATTCATCTCACATGTAATTCAAAATAATCAAGAGATGGACCATGATATCAATACATGGTTGTACAAAGATCTCCCACCTCCTGACATCGAGCTCCTTGGGTACTTCAAAGATAAAGACCCTGCATCACACAAATGGGCTACAAAATAATGTAACTATCAACATAGAGGTCTAGGACCTAAAGAAGGTGGCATGAAAGAACTAATGGAAGCCTCACATAACCCAATACATTGAGGCCTTGGATTTAACACCCCTTTCCTCCATATACAAGGCCACAATGCCATAACTAGGGGCACCAACGTGCCCAATGTTGCCCTCCTAAATATCCAGGATGAAATCGTATAAATAAAAGACATCCCTAAAGAGGAAGTGAATAAATCTTATGATGATATATTCAAAATCAAAACCTTCCTAGGAAACTATCTCCTCCACCAACTCACCATCAACCTTATCGACCTCCCCCTCATCCATCCTGAACTCATAGACTGAGACCAACCAAGCATCACACACATTGATGAGTTCTGAAGTGAGGAAGTGCTTCTAAGGTTAATGGGAGCATCAAATAAATAGCTAAACTATGGGCATGAATTGACATATGTATACAAGATGGACCCCAAGGGATACCTTAGGGAAGATGAAGTCTTTAGCCACAAAATCAAAAATGAAAAAGAAAAGAATGAGTCTCTTTGTGAAAACCCCTCTAGGGAAAACTGATAGCTTTCAAGGCACTCCTCCAAGAAGAAAACATAAATTTTCATGGTCATATTCTCACATGCTTGGGCTAGATCGAAATGTAGGCTTTCATCACCTTGCAGTGGACCCAAGTGCAAAAATAGTCAAGAAGAAGCTTTGCAAGATGCATCCTAAGGTAGATCTATTGGTTAAAGCAGAACTTGTAAAACTCCTACAAGATAAAATCATCCAAGCTATTGATAATTCCAAATGGTTTTCTAACATGGTGCCAGTAACCAAGCCATCAAGGGAAATTAGGATTTTCATGGACTTTAGAGAACTTAACAAAGCATTCCCAAAAGATGATTTCTCCTACCAAACATAGACATGTCATCGACCTCATCGTTGGTCATGAGATGCTATCACTCATGGATGGTTTCTCAGGGTACAATCAGATCTGCATAGTAGAGGAATACCAACATAAGATGATATTTAAAACACTATGGGGGACCTTTTGTTATAATATGATGTCATTCAGGTTAAAGAATGCAAGAGCCACCTATTAGAGAGAAATGACAACCATATTCTATGACATGATACACAAGATGCTTAAAGACTATGTGGATGACATTCTAGCCAAATCAAAGACATGGTTGGAACACTTCGATATGCTCAAGCATGTGTTTGACTATCTACATCATTATGGTTTAAAACTCAACCCAAAGAAATGTGTCTTCGGCGTAACATCAAGTAAGCTATTGGGATTCATTGTATTATGAAGAGGCATCGAGATTGATCCAAATAAATTCAAGGCCATAATGGGCATGCCTCCATGCCACACACTCAAGAAGCTAAGGAGACTACAAGGAAAAATACAATCAGTCCATAGATTCATATCACAGTTGGCTGAGAAATGTCAACCATTCAGACTTCTGCATCGCAAAGATGTCTGCTTCAAGTGGGACCTAGTATGTCAAAAAAGTTTCAAGAAGCTCAAAGAATACTTGGCCATCTCACCCATTCTTGTGTTTCCAATGCAAGGATTCCCTCTCATCTTGTACATCTCAGCAACCACTACAAAATTAGGGGCACTATTGGCACAACTTGATGATAATGGAAAGAAAAGAGCCATCTACTACATTAGTGATACACTTGTTAGCTATGAGCTGAACTACTCACCTATGGAGAAGGCATGTCTCTTAGTGGTTTTTTCCACTCAAAATCTTCAGCATTATATACTCAACCACACCTTAAAGATCATTTCCAAATTGGACCCACTCAAGTACCTGATTTCAAAAACAACACTTACAGGTCGAATGGAAAAATGGGTCATGCTCCTGAGTGAATTTCACATCCAATATATAGACAAAAAATAAATAAAGGGGTAGGTCATTGTAGACCAGCTAGATCAAGCACCCCTATTAGATCCATATCCATTAGTAATGGATTTTGCTGATGAACATCTTTTCCTAGCCAAAGAACAGCTGACATGGAATTTTTACTTCAATGGTTCTTACACATCTCATGAATTAGGAGTGGGAATACTCTTTGATACACCTCAAGGTGACTGTATCCAAAAGTCATTCAAATTGTAATTCCCCTGCACTAATAAAATTGCAGAATATGAGGCCCTCATCTCAGGGCTCAATGCTTCTATCCAATGGAACATCACAGAACTGCAAGTGGTCGGGGATTCACAACTAATCATCAAACAAGTTCTAGATGAGTTTCAAACCAAGGATGATAAGTTTTTACCCTACAAAGAATTGGTGGAAAAAAATTTAAAAAATTCCTAAGTCTACAGTTCACACAGATACCCAGGCTACAAAACAAAGTTGCAAATGCAATGGTGGCCATCGGGTCTTTACTAGAAATCCCTCGAGATTCAATGTAGCATGAATTCTTAGTCGAGTAGCTACATACATGTGCTTACAATAATGCTAATTCTAAAATGGTGTACATTTTGGTTTGTCCTTAGTCCCCATGGTACTATGACATTTATGCTTATCTAGAAAATGGTATCATATAATGTTACCTCATGAATACCCAGTGCTAGAATCTTATCTGCAAAGCTTCTTGCTACACTCTTGTAGCTAATACCTTGTATCATTGTGGATATCATAATATCCTCTCTCGGTATTTAGATTTGAATGAGGTCATCTTGGCTTTACAAGAGGTTCACACTGGAATCTGTAGTTCCCACATGAGTGGCATAGTCCTAGAAAAGTATCTTCTCAGAGTTGGGTACTATTGGTCAACAATGGAACATGATGCATGTAATTTTATAAAGAAATGCCTACCATATAAATAACATACCAATCTAATCTATGCTCTAGCATAAGACTTGCACCCCATTGCACCACCTTGGCCCTTCTCATGTTGGGGCTTCAACCTCGTTGGTAAGGTAACTCCCCTTTCATCATATGCACACAATTATATCATAACCACCACTGAATACCTCATGAAATGGGCCAAAGAAATTCCTCTCACCCTTACTATTAGCATTCAAATATCTAAGTTCCTCCTCTACCACATCATCTACCACTACGACATCCCTTCTACCATCCTTACAAATAATGACACACCATTTGAAAACTAGCATATGGAAGATCTATGTGCTAGATTCTACATCCATCCCCATTTCTCTAGCCCATACTTCCCTCAAGGAAATGACCAAGATGAGGAAACCAACATAACCATTCTAAAGACCCTCAAAAAGGTTGTCAATGATTTTGGTCATGACTGACATCTTCAAATCAATCCCACCCTCTAGGCCTACCACACGTCATTCCACACTCACACAGGCACCACCCCATACTCCCTTTTATATGGCATTGAGGCCATCTACCAGTTGATGTCGATCTTCCTTCATTATGTGTGTCTATGAAAAATTATACCACTAATGAAGACTATCACCTAGCATGCCTCACCTAACTAGACCTATTAGAGAATGTGACACAATGATCTTATGATCATCTGGTTGTATACCAAAACCATCTTAAAAGAAGCTACAACAAAAATTTACACCCGTAAAAATTCCAAGTGGGAAACATGCTCCTTAAAGAGAATTAGAAAGTGCAAGGTGATCCAGAAAAGAAAGGCAAGTTTGAGCCTACTTGGTTGTGCCCTTATGTTGTCATAGCATATTTTAGCTCAGAAGTCTATTAGTTATCTACACCTGAAGGGGAGCCCCAAAATGATCCCATTGATATCATCCATCTAAAGAAGTTTTATGCTTGAATAATCTCTTTTGTATCTAAAAAAATTCATAAAAATTGCAAAAAGTCTTGAAAAAATCATTGTCTTGGTGAAAACCTAGTAAATAGGCACCTCGATGATATCAAAAAAATCAAAAAATTAATCATTAAAGAGAAATAATCATCCAATGGTGAAAACTTGGCAATCAAGCACCTTGGGAAATTATCTTGGTGAAAACCTAGAAACAAATGCCATACATAGTGGACCGTGCCACTATCTATCAAATTATTAGGTTCTTCACACTCACAGTTATATTTCTTTATTTATTTAATTAAACTTAAAATAAATTCATTTTTCCTATGTATTTAAATACTATAATATATTATCCCCTCATCTCTTAATATAAAATAACTTTTATTTATTTTATTCCTCCACGAGCCTAAATTTCTTCTAAACTATGATTAAATTAAATTTATTTTAATTTAATCCTCTCTTCCTAATCTTTTTTTCTTACTAATTTTACTCTAATTATAATTAAAAGGTAGATTACCTCTAATCATGTGCACAATAACCTTTTCCAAGGTAACCACCTCTCCATCTTTTTTCTCCTCCAATCATTTTGTATCCTTTTCTTTTCTCCATGAAAGTGAAGTTTGACTTTTGCATCTTTTGCCTCTTAATCTTGGCCACATATTATTTAAGTCATTCTATAAAAAGGAGGCCTCACTCCTCAATTGGAAACTTAGACATCTTTTGAGACTTAGGCACTCTTAAACACTTGAGCACCAAAACATTAGAGCATTTTCATTCCATAGTTTTTGTATTTTCATTATAGCTTAGATATATTTCTTGCATGGTAGCTTAGATTTGATTTCATAGTTTAGTTTTAATCTTGCATATCCATTCTTGTTGAATAGGTGTAAATATGATGATGTGAATAAGGTTGAATAGTGGTAGATAAGATAATATGCAAGGGGGATATAGGACCTATCCTCAATCCAAATTCCCAAAAGGAAAGATCCAAATAGATTAATCACAAAAAACTGATCAATGCATAAAAGAATCAAACAATGGAGAACATGAAGAAAGGAGAAAATCCTATAATCTACTATAAAAAGTATATACTTGAAATCTGAAATAAATAGAAGGCAAATACTAACCTCAAAATAGGGTAAATCTAGAAAACACTGATTTTTGATGTCTGTGTTCAGTTTCGGGAAATTCTGCAACCTATTCAGGACTGGAAATGCCGAGACAAAGAAAACCTAGAAAATTTTTATCTTTCTGAGGCCAAGTTGTCCTTGACCTAGATAGTGGGGAAAGGTCTTACCCTGGGGCAGGATCCTACCCACTACAGCTCCAACAAAAATTCTATTTGTGGATCTCAAAAGTTCGTTGAAAAGGGTATCCAGATCTATACTTCAATTAGTTGTCCTCTACTTGTACCTACAAGAAAAATGGTTTTTTGTTGTTTGGATGGGGGGTTTTCCTTGGTCAAACCCCAATTTAAGAATTAACCTTGAAATTGAATTGAAATTGTAATGTAAATAAACAAATTAAATGGAACTATTCACCTTGCTTATGTTGAAGTCCTTGTGGAGCATTCGAATCCTCGAATCCACAAGCATGGATGCTCCAAATGAATGTAGGATGACTCAAATCAATGGCATTAGATCTTCAACACCAATCTTGAATGTATCTTTGCATAGGAATAGGCTTGGATGAATGTGGATGGAGAAATCTTAAAGGGGCTCCATAGAGATTGAATCCTTCAATAGCTAACAATGGATCTCCTTGATGAATGCTTTGCTTGAAGATGAATGAATGCTTTCTTTCTTTCCTTCTCCTTCTTGGTTTCTTGCACTTGAGAGCTTGTGAGATTATGGATGCTTAATTACTTGATTTCATGATGGAGAAAATGAGAGAGGAAGGCTTCCTTTTATAGTGATCTAGGGCACAAACTTCTAGAGAAGTCGACATTGGAGAATTAAATCCCAATTAACCTTAACCCCTAGAAATGGACCTATATTAAATGAAATTTAAGGATTTACCATTCTGAAACTTGAAATGGCTGACTCGCAAGCGAGAAAATAAAACTTTCTGAAACCCGACATCCTGGAACTTCCAAAACTAAAATTTGAAATAGGGGTCAGGGAGGAGGTAGTCTCTACCCTTGGTTAGGGATGAGGTCATTCATGACCTAGGTCAGGGACAAGGTCATCCTTGAGCTTCCAGATCATCTTTCACCCAGGAGGTCAAAAAATCCAGATTCTCAAGAAAAGTTTCTAGAAAATAGGTTGGAAATAGGGAAAGAGAAGCAAAACACTCGGAGGGATAAATGCTCTTATCATGGAAGTGTTTCCATTTTAAGATGATACATTAAGCCCCCACTTTAGCAAGAGTACAGACTCGATGCAAACTCTTGGTAAAGGAGATCAAAATGAAAAGATAATCTTATCGTAATCAAAGGGGCAAAGAGATCCTCAAGCCCCCAGGGACTCAAGTCTTTGCCAACTCCAAGATCATAATAAGAGATACATATCTAGAGAGAGAGAGAGGGTGTGATCATCTCACCCAATGAGAACTTATGTCCCATTGTGAACCAAATAAGGAAACAACACAACTGGAAAGATGGAATTGAACTGCCTAGTGAATGTGGCTACTCACTAGTCAACCCACCAAGGATTCACCCTTAGGAATATTCTATTCCATAAGATTAAAACCAAAAGAAAAAAGAGATCCATTCTTAAGGACACCTTCAACCTTAAGGGATCAAAAATTTGAAACTAGAGGGATCAAGAGATCCTAAAATATAAATCCATGCTTTAAGGATTAGTCACTAATCCAAAAAGGGAGAAAAGTATCTTGAAAAATAATATATGTGTATTGAAAAGTGCGTGTGTGCAATAGGTGAGAAGAGCATATGCCCCCACTTGATGAAGGGTGCTCCCCTTAATAAGACAAACACATAACAAAAGTAGAGAACAACAACAATTTGCAAGAACAAAAAATGGGATTCTTATTATCTCCACAAATGTGGAATTACAAATTTTAGAATTACAATATGCAAAGCCAAATGGGCATTTTCCCTTACAATATTCTGTAGGATTGATGCAAGGCAAGGGCAGGGAGGGGTCAAACAATGGTACACCCTAATGATCCATGCCTTCTCAACAAATGTGGAAGCAAATAAACAACAACAGTGAGAGAGAGAATGCATAAGCTTTCATTGATTTTCATCAAATAGACTCATACATGCCAGGCTATAAGGCCTTCTCGGTTAGGGCCAGATATTACAATGAATTACAAAATTCCTAAAACATGTGAGGATCTATCAAAAATCTCTATTATTCCTATCTTCTATCTTCTACCAAAACTGCCTCCTAAACTAAAACCAAACAACTACATTTATACAAGAGTCTACTGAACTGAGTCAGCCTTTAGATCCACAATCAACAGAAGGAATGGTCAGATCTGGGACCACATGCTTCCCAATGATTGATATTAATATTAAATCTATGATCCAACATAAATGCACAAGTCAGACTCAACAGAAATAAAAACTAAACCCATCGGTGAGCAAAGAAAACCGAGCAGCAGACAAGCAACGTTGAGCACCAGTGAAACAACTGACCATACAAGAGATAACCGACTGCACTTGGTAACCAAAGGAAACTGACCAAATCGGTCAAAGAAAGAACTGAGAAACACAAACAAACTCCAAAAAAAATTTGGTGACACAGGATTGCCAAGGACCCAAGATGGTCTTGCATCAAGGACAAAGCCTTGAATCATACATTCAGCAAACACATCACAGGAGAAGCATAGTACAATAGGTAAACACACAATAAAGCTACCATGAAGGACAAGCCTATCAAGCATTCCACCTACTGTCCCCATCTCATTCTATATCATTTAGGGAAGGTGGTTAACTCGCAAGAGGGACTACATCCAACACAGTAGGAATGATAGCCAGTTCCAAATAAGGATCCTCTTGAGAATCACAATGTTCGACACTAGATGTAATAGTTAGTTGTGATGAAAGCATATTAGGTAAATCAATGTCAATGTCAATAGTCTTATATTGATCATTAACATCATCAAGAGTATCTTCTTCATCCAAATTAATCAAAATAGGATCTAAGATATGAATATAATAATCATAATCATGCATATTAACATCATTATTAGTAACATCATGCATAGGATTATCAGAAGAAAGTAAAGAATTTTGAAGAACAAAATTACAAGCTTTAGCATGAGCACGACACTTTTTATGACATTCATTAGCAGATCAATTACATTTTTCTTTACTTGAAATATATTGAGAACTAGGAGGAACAACTATCGTATTCTTCATGGGTTCTATAGGAGGATTAATAGGATTCTCAGTAGATTGACAAGAAACACTAGGAGCCTGATTAACAAAACTAGAAGCTATAGATAAAGGAGGTATAGAAGGTGTAGGCAAAAGACCATGATTAAGATCCACCAGAGGTACACTTAATTAGAGAATCTTATGATGCTTATAAGCTTGATATGAGTGGAAAAGATTATTTGGTTGAAAAGGACATGAATTAGGTAATGAAGGCCAAAAGAAGTAAAGAGTAGCACAATATCTAGGCCTAGAAGGTTGATATAAACTATAATTAACCATCTTCACTTCTTCATCATGAACAAATTTAAGACATTATGGATAGGTGAAGAAACAACATGCATGGCATTCAACCATGGAAAACCAAGCTTAACTTGAAATTGATCATAATTAGGAACAACAACAAAGGTACTATTAATAATTTTACCACAAAGTTCAACCGGAAAGTTAATAGAACAAAATGATGGATAAAGAAAACCATTACAAGTTTGAATCCACACATCAGATGTATCATAAGAATCGCATTGCAAATTTTTCATAAATTTTTTTTCTTCAGTAATAACATTGACTAAGGATGTAGGATCAATGAGATAGCCGTGGGTAGGTATCTTAGAAATCCTAGCATAAATGTAAAGGGGGCCATCGGGAGCTTTAATAATCTCAAAATCATCAAAGGTAATCAAGAGTTCCCGAGGTCTTTTATTCTTAGGTTGTTGTCAAAGTTTAGGTTGAGTTTTCAATTTAGGCTTAGGTTTTGGTTGAGATTGAGATTGAACTTGAGGTTGAATCTGAGGTTGAGGTGGAGATACAGATTGAACAACATGCTTCACTTGATTAACAATATGATTGAGATCATCCATATTTGAATCATACACAATCTCCATAGAAGATGGCTGAGAAATGGTATTAGTATCATGTGCAGGTAAAGGATTCGTATAGATTTGAAGGTTTTGATTAGGAGGAGAGACAAATTTGTTCCCACTACCATCAATATTATCAATAGATATGGCATTAGAATCAATTAAATCTTGAACCTTAGGTTTTAAAGAATAACATTTCTCAGTATCATGACCATTCTGAGGATGATATTGACAAAAATATTTAGGATCAAAGGATTTAGATTCAATCGTAGTAGGTAAGAGAGGTCGAATAGGAGGTAAAGTAATCATATTAGTAGTTAACAACCTATTCATAATAGAATGTAAAGATTCATAAAGAGGAGTAAATGTATGATTTAATTGAAAAGAAGTGGATGCAGAAGTGGCATTGTGAGATGCAACAACAACTTGATCAGCAACTGCATTCACTTTTTTATTTATCTTGACATAGTTGTTGAATTTTTTAAATTTGTTCAAGTTAGGAGCAGCATCACTCTTATCAACTATAACATGAGCCATTGGAGTGTTACTCTCAAATTGACTCACTTGTAATTGATAATGATGAAGCACTGCACAAAATTGTTGAAAAGAGGTAAATTCAATAAGCAGAATCTTATCTCTAATATCCTTTTGCAAATTTGAAATAAACATACATTGAATATCAATATCAGGAATAGGATAGGAAATCTGAGCATGCAAATTCTTAAATCTACTAATAAATTCAGTCAATTTTTCCTTACCACTTTTTTTACAATGCATTAAATCAGTCAAAGACCCTTGTGGGCCAATGTTGTTTTGAAATTGTTGAATAAAAGCATTGGCAAGTTTTGGAAATGAGTCAATAGAATAAGGAGGAAAGGAACAATACCATTGTAAAGCCTTGTCATGAAAATTTCTAGCAAACAACTTGGCTAAAATCCTATGGTCATGAGCATGATCACTACAAAGGATTTGAAATGTCTTAACATGATGAACAGGGTCTCCTTTTTCATTTTAATTCTCAAAATGAGGCATATCAACTTGCTGAGGAACATGAGTACAAATTATCTCTAAGGACAAAGGACTTCCCATGTCACATGTAGGAATGCTAAACTTATTTTGAGTCAAGGATGCAAGTTGTTGTTGTAAGGATGACACATTTTGAGCCAAACTTATTATTGTTGAATCATTAGAGGAAATAGGAGGAATAGCAACATTAGAAACACTAGGTAAAGTGTAAGAAGCTACAGTAATGGAAGACACAACTAGAGAAACACTTGTAACTATAGTTGGAAGAGGGTTGGAATAGGTAAAAGGAACATTATGATAAGAAGGTTGTGATGTAGGAAGAGACACAAGAGGAACACTCATAAGAAGAGGAAACTATCACAATCACCAAAGAAGGATTATAGGTAGGAACACTAGGTAAAGGAATAGAAGAAGGTTCTACACTAGTGACAAGAGGAATCAACCCTAAATCTTGAGATTCTTGAGCTAAAGGTTTAACATTTGAATGCACGAGGTGAGTAATACCACGCAAGTGTTGGAGATTTCCCAACAAGCCAGTGCTGACTATATGTTTTCCATTGATGACAACATATGGTAAGTAGCATGCATTGAAGACTTATGCAATAAGATTCAAATATATCTTGCATGGACATGTTATCATCATGATATCATGGATGTAGAGGATAACTATTAGTATAGATAGTTATATAGCAACTTGTGTCAGCAGTGTTCCTGACAGAGTTATAGAAAGTGTTCGGTGAATGATTGTCTGTATAGTTATCATGGAGCCTTTCATGTTTGGATATGTGATGGAGACATGTTAGTGATGTTACATTCATGGACATAGAGTTTGATGATTAGCAGAAGTTAAGTTGTGCAATCGCTATTTAGTAGTAACAGTTTCCTATGTTTATTTAGAAGAGTTGACAAATATTTTATTGGTTCTGGAGTTGTGCCTATCATTTTGGTATGCCCCCTTTGATTAATACTTGGAGAAGAGTTAGTAATGTTTGGTTAAGAGCACATGATGTAATTCAACTTGAGTAGAAATATCTAGTTATTTTGGTAGATCTGACAGTGTGTGGCGTGCGTCTACAATCATCATTGTTAGGCAGGTCCTGAAATGTGTTGCGTGCTTAGTAGAGCCAACTAAATTACTATTAGATTTTGTTATGACTTCTCTAATATGATTTCAAGGTGGTTCTAACAGGCCAACTTGACTATATCATTTAGAGGAAAGATATTTATAGGCAGTCATTTGTAATTGCTAGAGTTTGGTTTAGAGTTGACTGTGAAGAGTAGAGTAGAGTGTGCAAAGTGTTGAGCCATCAGAAGAAGGTCTATGTGACCAAGTAAAGTATTTGTGCTATACATTGGAACTGATCTAGATAGCAGGTCAAAGCATGGTTCACCAAGATCCAGATATAGTGTGTATCTATTATTCAGAAGGTTGTAGCCTTCTCCCATTTGAGCAGTGTGCTCTCAGACAGTGTGTCCTCAACCCTAACAGGGTTAATTATAAAAGACTCCTAATAGGGTCTGACCCTTAACCAAGTCTACTATACTAAACATATTGTAAAGAAACTCCTAACAGGGTTAAGGATCTTCTAACAAGGATCGTAATACACTAGTACAGAATATTAGTAAGTGTCAATTTCCACAGGGGCTTTTACCTATTTGGGTTTCCCCGTAACCAAAATATTGTTATTTTGTTCAAGTGTTCTCTCATTGTGTTTATGTTTTATGTTTAAGTATACTTAATTGGATAAAGAATTGAAACTTGGGGATAATTGATTCACTCCCCCCCCTCTCAGTTATCTCTTGGAATATTCCTAACAATTGGTATCAGAGCCAAGTGCCTCGGAGAGAAATTTTAATAGCTTGAGGTTGATTAGATGGCATTCTTCAGAAAAGAAAGTCCTAAGTTTGATGGAGATAATTATCTTGACTAGAAGAACAAGATGGTGACACATTTGCAGTGCATTGCTTTTAATTTTTTTGATGTAACTATCAGAGAAGTCAAGATCCCTACTTTAGAATACCTTGCAAAGGATGATGCTACTGAAAATCAAAAGGAATTGTTTCATCAGAATGCAATAGCCAAAGAAGCCCTTATCAACACCCTATCTGATAGTGAGTTTTCAAAAATAAAGAAAGTAGATACAACCCACAAAATATGGAAGTGCCTAGAAGACATATTTGAAGGAGACAAACAAGCAAAGGATGCGCACAAAAAAACTTGGAAGAAAATATACAATGCATTAGAGATGTTACCTGAAGAGAACATCGGAGCTTACAACCAAAGGATTAATGAAGCAGTTGCAGGAATCAAGAACAATGGTGGAGAGATCTTGGAAGAAGAAATTATGGACAAGTTAATGACCACTCTCATAGTAGAGTATGAAAACAAGATCAACATCCTTGATGAGACCATGCAGCTTACATCAAATTTCAAGAGAGAGAACTTGATCACCAAAATTTCAGCCTTTGAGATTTCAAGATTGAAGATAGAACCTAAAAGTGAAATAGCCTTCAAAGCATCAGTCCATGGTAAGAAATCTTCAAACACGTCTGGTAATTTTGATGATGATGATGAAGAGAAAACACTAGATGATTTCATTTCTATGATTTCTAAAAGAGAAAAGAAAGGAAAAGTAAAATATGAAGGTCAATTACCATTCAAATTATTTTCATGTAATAAGATTGGTCACTTTGCATCTAAGTGTCCTACGAGAGTTAAAAAGTTCAACAATAACTACAAGCCTAAGTATTCAAAGGAATGCTACTATGCTAGAGATGAAGTATCAGATGAAGAATCAGGAGAAGAGGAGATTGGATTCATTACTCTTGAAGATGAAAAAAATTCACAAGAGTTAGCATTGATTTCACAGTAGACATCAAGACAGATTGGATCATTGACAGTGGTTTCTCACATCACATGACAGGTGACAAAGATAGATTTGTTCATTTAGATAGATACAAAGGAGGCATGGTTAGATTTGGAGATAAGACTCAACCTATCATTGGTAGAGGATCCATCACCCTGGATGGAAAGAACAACACTAATGATGTTCTTTATGTTGATGGTTTGAAACATAACCTACTGAGTGTTGGGTAGTTTCTTGACAAAGGCTATAGATTGGAGTTCAATGGAAACAAGTGTATCATTAACAACAAGAAAGGAGAAATAATTGCATCAGGATCAAAGACTAAAGGTAATGTTTTTCATCTTAATCCAGAAGCAAGTTGTTTTATTGCTAAAGTAGATGACAACTGGCTATGGCACAAAAGACTGTGTCATATCAGTTTTGATAACATAGTAAAGATCAGTAATGTTAAGGTGGTAAGAGACCTACCTAGCATAGCAAAGCTAGTTGATACTATATGCAGGGAATGTGTAATGGGGAAACATGTGAGGAATTCATTCAAGAGAAAGCATAATTCAATAGAGAACAAGCTAGATATGATTCATATAGATCTATGTGGACCAACTCAAACAAGATCATACTATGGTTAAAGGTATTTCATTTTGTTTGTAGATGATTATTTTAGAATGATGTGGGTTGTGTTCTTGAAAGATAAGTCAGAAGCATTTGAGAAGTTCAAAATATTCAAAGCTAAGGTTGAGAATGAATATAGACTTAAGATAAAATGTCTAACATCGAATAGAGGAGGAGAATTCACCTCTGACAGATTTTATGAGTATTGTGAAGAACATGGCATAAAAAGATAGTTAAGTGCACCTAGAACACCTCAGTAGAATGAGATTGCAGAGAGAATAAATAAGATTATCCTTGACATAGCATGCACCATCATGATTGAAGGAAGTTGCACATACCTATTGGAGAGATGTGGTCAATACAATAGTCTATACAATTTATAGAATACAATTAAGGCCTAGCACTGACAAGACACCTTATGAGGTATGGTTGGGTAATGTTCCCATAGTGAAGTACTTCAGAATCTTTGGAAGCAAGTGCTACATCAAGAGGGATGAAATAGTAGGCAAGTTTCATGCAAGAAGTGATGAAGGTATTTTTCTTGGTTACTCTACTAAAATTAAAGCTTATAGATGTTTTAACTTAAGATTGAATAAGATCATTGAAAGTGCTCATGTTAAGATTGATGACAAGTTTATGGTTCAAGAAAGATATCATGATTACTCACCTATGATTGAAGATGAACCTAGACCTTCCTCTAGTGAGACAGTTGTTGAAGAGATGTTCGACAGCATCAATGTATTGTTCAATGACCCTAAAACAAGTGAAGAAGAAAATCAGAAGGAAGATGAGACAGTATCACCTAAAGTTCCAAAGTTTACATCTAGAAACCATTCCAAGAATGACATCATTGGAGATCAAAGTGACAAATTCTTAACAAGATCACAAGAAAAATATTCAGCTAGTAATGCGGTGGTATGTTTACTATCTTAGATTGAACCTTTAAGTGTTGAAGATCCATGTAATGATTCAGATTGGCATGATGCTATGAAATAAGAACTAGATCAGATTATTAAGAATGACACTTGGGAACTGGTCCCAAAACCTAGTGATAAGAATCTGATTGGAACAAAGTGGATATTCAGAAACAAGATGAATGAAGATGGTATAGTAGTAAGAAATAAAGTGAATAGGGTTAAATAGTATCCACCTTAGGATGTATGGGGGAAATGTGAGATCCACTTCTAAATCCAAATTCCCAAAGGAGAGATCCAAATTGATCAACCAAAAGGTTAATGCACAATTGAATCAATCTATGGAGAATATGAAAGAGGAAGAAAACCCTATATTTCTCTATAATGGAATTGTGCTCGAAATCTAAAATAATTGAAAGGCAAATACTAACCTCAAAATAGGGAAAATCTAGAAAATGCCAATTTCTAATGTCTGTGTGTAGTTTCGGGCAATTCTGCAACTTGTTTCGGACTGGAAATGCCGAGATGAAGAAAACCCAGAAAATTTTGATCTTTTTGACAGTAGGTAGTCTTTGACCTTGATAAAAGGTCAAAGGCTACATTCTTATTCTAAAGGTTGACTTTGACTTTGTTCACAGATCTTGGAAGTTCACTGAAAAGGGTATCTGAATCCAAGCTCAAATCCGAAGTTCCGCACCTATACTTGCAAGAAAAAGAGGGTTTTTGTTGTTTGTTTGAGGGGTTTTCCTTGGTCAAACCCCGGTTTGGAATCAACCTTAATATTAAAATTGTAATGAGAATGCTAGCAAGTAGTAGAAGTAGATCTAACAATGAAGCTATGCAATTTGATAGATATGCAATTGTATTTTGAATGTAAACAAATGTATTGATATGAAAGCTTCAACACAACAATGGAAAATGTAAATAAAAAACATGAAAGTAAATACAAAACCTCCATGCATGTATGCTTAGAATCCACCTTGATGGAAGAATGAATAGATCTAGAAGATGAACAAAGGATCTTGAAGGAAGATCACACCATCATGATGGCTAGATCTAGGGTTTGAATGATGAATCTTGCATGTTTGAACCAAATCCCTTCAAAGGCTTGAATGCTTTAATCCTTGATCTTCAATGAAGAAATTGAATGGAGAAGAGGGCTTGAATACTTCCTTGAAAATTCTTTCTTGACCTTTTCTTGAATGCTCATGAAATTACTTGAGATGAGATGAGATATCAAAATGAGAGAGGAAGGCCTCCTTTTATAGTGAACTAGGGCACAAACCTCTAGAGAAGGCTGACATTGGGGAATTAAATCCCAATTAACCTTAACCTCTAGAAATGGACCCATATTAAATGCAATTTAAGGATTTACCATTCTAAAACGCGAAATGGCCGACCTGGATGCGAGAAAACAAATATCTCCGAAACCCGATACCCAAAAATCATGGGAACTTTAAATTTGAAATGTGGGTCAAGGATGAGGTCAACTCTACCCTACGTTAATGTTGAGGTCTACTTTGAACCTCAAGGTCAACTTTGACCTTGAGGTCAAAAACCTTGGGACCTCAATCCATAATGCTAGGGAATGTAGAAATATATTGAAAATAGGGACAGATAGAAGTAGAATGAGGAGAAAAAGTCATATCCGATCAAAGGGCTGATTAAAGGTGCTTGACATGACCCAGACCACTCACTCAGAGGGCTAAAATCTCTTAATATGGAACTTCTTCCATTTTAAGATGATACATTAAACCCCCACTTTAGCAAGAGTATGGATTCGATGCAAACCCTTGGTAAAGGAGAAGAGAGAAAAGATCCCAGTGGATTCAAAATGAGATATAATGACACTTAGCTAGGGACACAAACCCCTAGGCTAAGGATTCTAACTCAACATACGTGCATGAGGGTGTGAAAACAAAAAAGGAAAAAGACACAAAAGAGGGTTTAGTACTAAAACAAACCTAAATCAACTAGCACAAGAAACCTTACTAAGAAACACTTCTAATACTAATATCATATTTGGAAAGCTATCATAAAATCATAAATGATTACATAAGAAAGACAAGAGAAACACTATAAATAACATAGCTTCATGATCCAGTCCTACTAGTATGAAAGCAAAAAAGAGAGAAAGGGAAAAGAGTGATTACCTCGCCTAGTAAGATGCCCACCTACCATGAATCACCCTAGAGGGAGAGCCCAACAGGTTCACCCATAAACTGTGTTTGCAACTATAATGCATCTTCTGATGACTTCTAGAATACCCATAGATCCACCTTCTTGTATCACTATGAATATGAAATGTGTGTCTCCTCAAGATTTAGCAACTTATGTGCGTTACCTTCGAAAGATTTAGCATATAGATGTGTGTCCCTTCAGGATTTAGCAACTTATGTGCATTACCTTCAAAGGATTTATCATATTTGGAATTGGAAATGCGTGTCCCTTTAGGATTTAGCAAGTTATGTGCATTACCTTCAAAGGATTTAGCATATTGAAAATTTTTGAAAAATGTGTCTCCTCAAGATTTAGAAACTTATGTGCTTTACCTTCGAAAGATTTAGCATAAAGATGCGTTTCTTTTTAGGATTTAGCAACTTATGTGCGTTACCTTCCAAGATTTAGCATGTAAAAATAAAAAACTATAGTACAAGGGAGACCCTATATATGCCTCCCTCCTTAATATGGAAAAAAACATACTATTTTGACATGTTAAGGAAAATGAAAGAACAAGGATAAAGCCTTCTTCAACATCAAGACAATATCCACAAACAACACCCAGTCCAAGCCAAGAAGGTCACAGCTCCTATGAGGCCATTGAAGGGATGAATGTAAAGAGATATCATGCAAGAAGTGAATAAAAAAGGTAATCCTTATGAGGGATAACACACTATTCAGTTTCCAAGGTGAGAGATATATCAACCATAGAAACCCAATGTCAACCAACAAAAGAGGTTTTTATCAAGGACATAAATCCTTAATGCAAACCAAAATTGTCATGTATGATTAGATATCACATAATAGATAGATACTGCTTAACCAAGGAAAGAGGTGAATCTTGTAAAGACATAAAGGAAGGAGATGGCATCCTTGCCCCCCAAGTATAGGAACAAAGATGGAAGAGGATACCTACTTCACAATGCAACAAGATATCCTGTTTACAACAATGTACACCATATTCTTAGCAAAGGATATTGACACCTGCATCCAAGAGTATAGATAATTGTGAAAATAATATGTCACTCACAGAAAAAGGATCCTTAAAGAAAAAGATCTTATCAAGAAGACCCCCAAGAAAGAGGAGTGCTTTAGATAAAATATCATCTTTCAAAAGTGGGAACAAAGATTCAATCATCAAGCCCCCTGCAATCAAGAGGAAGCAAAATCTTTGGAATGAGGGAAAAAAATCTAACACCAAAGAAAGGGTGAGAGTTTATAAAGAACATAATTTTCAAAATAGAGAAGAGGTGACGACTTAGGACAACAACTTCTCAAAAAAGGTTATCCATAGTCAAAACATCTGTCAATATGTTGAAATAATATTGCAATATAAAAAAATGCCACTAAGCTAAGGAAATCAATTCCCTAGACAAAGAGAAAGAAAGAGGTACCTTCCCCCCTAGGGATAGAGACAAGGGATACCTTCGCAAAACAAATGTCTTAGAAAAGATATCTTGAAAAATAGATTCTATGGATTATTATAAACATAATGAAAAACCATATAAAAATAGGAGAGAAAGAATACTAATTAAGCCCCAATAAAAGACTTAATGGATCCTAGGAGACTGGATGAAAATACACCTCTTGCCCCCCAGTCATGAGACAAGAGGGGAAGAAAATATACATTATATCAGAAGGAGGGGAATCCCCTATATCAAAATTATGAAGGAATTGTAAAACTACACAAGAGTGAGATACAATTCCTAAAGCAGCTCGTTCTTTAACATATAACTTGAAATGTTTACAATCAATAAGTAAATGTGTGTTGCTATAATGAAAAGGACATTTATATTTGTATAAAGCATCTATCAGCATAGGTCTAAAGATTTCTTTCTTGGAATTCAGTATTTCAACATATACCTTCTTAGCCACTTCTTGACGAGTATTAGGGTTATCTAAGATAGGTGTGGGGAGAAGAATGTGAAGAGGAGGATGATGTTTAACATCACCTACCTTGACTTGAGATTTTGAACAACCAACACCATACATATCTAGTTTAGGGGGTATATGAACTGGAAACCTAATACCATGCTCATTAACTCCAAGCCCTAAACCTTTATAACCTTGTTTAGTCACCATATTATATCCGGTAGTGTACATATTATGTAAAGCTTCTACAGGAGGTGATTGTTTATCATGTTCATAAGTAAAAGTTGTATTAGGTGGGATAATAGGTTTTGAAGAAATTTCTTTACCCTTTCCTTTAATATCATCATGAATCGGAGGAGAAGGTAAATCAAAGAAATCTTGCACATCTACATTCTAAACTATAGATTGAATCCCATCATAAGTATGGGAAGAGTGAGGATGAATAGATGGAGAATTAGGTATCAGGATAGGATTAGGAAGATTAAGATTAGGAAGATTAGGAGATGGTGTATCATCTACCAAATTCTTCACATGATCCAAAATATTAATAAGGCTACCACATAAATCTTTAATGAAGGCTTTGAATATAAGCAAACTAGTGTCGGTCAACTTCACAAAAGCATAAGCAAGAGAAAAGTGAAGGGTCGTCAACATAATGAAGTGAATGATACTCTCATAAACATCATAGGTATTATAAAGAGATGCTAAAAGAAGGGTAATAAGGAACATGACCACTCACCAAAGCATCTTAATAATCTCCATAGTAAATGTACGAAATGTATATTGATTTATTTTTTTGTATTTTTGAATTTTAAAATGCAAGAGCATAAACTACATCTAATCTAAAAGGAAATCTAACACCAAAAAGAAAGAGAGTAAGCTTGTCGGGTTCACCAAAATGAATAATGAAGGTGAACACACAAGATGATACAAAGGGAAATCTAACACCATAAAAGAAAGAGAGTAAGCTCGACGGGTTCACCAAAATGAATAAGGTAGAATAGTATCCACCTTAGGATGTATGGGGGAAATATGAGATCCACTTCTAAATCCAAATTCCCAAAGGAGAGATCCAAATTGATCAACCAAAAGGTTAATGCACAATCAAATCAATCTACGGAGAATATGAAAGAGGAAGAAAACCTTATATTTCCCTATAATAGAATTGTGCTCAAAATCTGAAATAATTGAAAGGAAAATACTAACCTCAAAATAGGGCAAATCTGGAAAATGCCAATTTCTAATGTCTGTGTGTAGTTTCGAGCAATTTTGCAACTTGTTTCAAATTGGAAATGCCGAGATGAAGAAAACCTAGAAAACTTTTATCTTTCTGATAGCTGGTAGTCTTTGACCCCGATAAAAGGTCAAAGGCTACATTCTTATTCCTAAGGTCAACTTTGACTTTGTTCACAGACCTCGAAAGTTCACCGAAAAGGGTATCCGAATCCAAGCTCAAATCCGAAGTTTCACACATGTACCTGCAAGAAAAAGAGGGTTTTTGTTGTTTGTTTGAGGGGTTTTCCTTGGTCAAACCCCAGTTTGGAATCAACCTTAATATTGAAATTGAAATAAGAATGCTAGCAAGTAGTAGAAGTAGATCTAACAATGAAGCTATGAAATTTGATAGATATGCAATTATATTTTGAATGTAAACAAATGTATTGATATGAAAGCTTGAACACAACAATGGAAAATGTAAATCAAAACCATGAAAGTAAATGCAAAACCTCCATGCTTGTATGCCTAGAATCCACCTTGATGGAAGAATGAATAGATCTAGAAGATGAACAAAGGATCTTGAAGGAAGATCACACCATCATGATGGCTAGATCTAGGGTTTGAATGATGAATCTTGCATGTTTGAACCAAATCCCTTCAAAGGCTTGAATGCTTGAATCCTTGATCTTCAATGGAGAACTTGAATGGAGAAGAGGACTTGAATGCTTCCTTAAAAATTCTTGATGAAAATGGTTGCTTGACCTTTTCTTGAATGCTCATGAAATTACTTGAGATGAGATGAGATATCAAAATGAGAGAGGAAGGCCTCCTTTTATAGTGAACTAGGGCACAAACCTCTAGAGAAGGCCAACATTGGGGAATTAAATCCCAATTAACCTTAACCCATAGAAATGGACCCATATTAAATTCAATTTAAGGATTTACCATTCCAAAACCCGAAATGGCCGACCCATAGGCTGGAAAACAAATATCTCTAAAACCAGACACCCGAAAATCATGGGAACTTGAAATTTGAAATGTGGGCCAAGGATGAGGTCAACTCTACCCTAGGTTAGAGTCAACATCAACTTTGACCTCAAGGTTGACTTTGACCCTCAAGGTCAACTTTGACCTTGAGGTCAAAAACCTCAGGACCTCAATCCATAATGCCAAGGAATGCACAAATATACTGGAAATAGGGACAAATAGAAGCAGAATGAGGAGAACAAGTCAGATCTAAGCAAAGGGCTGATTCAAGGTACCTGACATGACCCATACCACTCACTCAAAGGGCTAAATTCTCTTAACATGGAAGTGCTTCCATTTTAAGATGATACATAAAGAAAGGTTAGTATGTAAGGGATATGCACAAAGATAAGGCATTGATTATTCAGACACATTTGCACCTGAGAAGATTAGAAGCTATTAAGTTGTTTATAGCTTATTCAATAGTAAAAAACTTCAAATTCTATCAGATGGATGTCAAGTTAGCATTCTTGAATGGAGATTTGAAAGAAGTATACATTGAGCAGCCAGAAGGATTCACCTTATCAAACAGACCTGATATGGTATATAGATTGAAGAAGGCCCTCTATGGACTTAAGCAAGCCCCTAGAACATGGTATGAGAGACTAGATGGATATCTAAAAAAGATTGGATTCAAGAAAGGATCAGCAAACTATAATCTATTCATAAGAGAAACATTTGAAGGTCTACTACTTGTAACCATATTTTTTGATGACATTATCTTTGGAGGTAATAAAAACTTAGTGTTGAATTTATAACGAGATGCAGAGTGAATTTGAGATGAGCATGATTGGTCCTATCAAATACTTTTTGGGATTGAATGTGCAACAGATAGAGAAAGGTATTTTCATTAATCAGTCCAAGTATGTGAAAGAGCTATTAAATAAATTCAAGATGGATGATTGCAAACCTATAGGGACACCTATGATAATTGGATGTAAGCTTACAAAAGAAGATGATTCACCAGTAGTAGATATAACATTGTACAAGTCTATGATTGGAAAACTTATTTATCTTACTCAAACTAGACCTAATATTTCCAATTCAGTTGGCATAGTTGGAAGATTCACAGCAGAGCCTAAACAAAGTCACCTCATGGTAGTAAAAAGAATATTTAGATACTTGCAAAGCACTATATACTATGGTCTATGGTATCCCAATTTAGAAAATGTTAAGCTTCATGTATATACTGATGTAGATTGGGAAAGATGTGTTGATGATAGAAAGAGTACATCAGGAGGTGCAGTGTTTCTTGGTGATAGACTTATCACTTGGACAAGCAAGAAGCAGAATTGTCTCTCTCAGTCAATAGCAAAAGTACAATATGTTGCAGCAGCCCTAAATTTTTCTACAATTGTTTGGATCAAGAAAATGATAAAGGATTTTGGAATTCCGATTGACTATCCTATTGTTATACATTGTGATAACACTAGCACTATCAATATGTCGAAGAACCCTATGATGTATGCAAAGACAAAACACATTAAGATCAAGTATCACTTCCTAAGAGAAAAAGTAGCAGAAAAAGAAGTTAAGTTGGACTATGTGAGCACTAAAGATCAACTAGCAGACATATTCACAAAGCCCTTACAAAAAGATACTTTTGAGTATCTCAGGGAGAAGTTGCAAGTAATTCCCTTCCTTGATTTTTCCTAGAAGAAAGAAGAAAGAGCATCAGTCCTTAGGGACTAATGGATGGTTGAATACTCTACCTCAGGAGTAGTACTAATGCTTAAACTATTTAGTGCCCTTTTCCATTAATGTCAAAGGGGGAGTAATATAGACTCATGAAAAATAGAAGTAAAAGAAGGAGTAATATACTAAGGGGGAGTTGTATTCAGTTATGGAAGCAGTTCAGTTGAGGAAATGGAGAATGTTGAAGAATATAGCAGTAGATGGAGGATTCATCCTTGGGGGAGTTTTAAAGAGGAAATGGAGAATGTTATAAAAGAAATGTTCATTTGGGTTGGTGGAGTTTTTCATTCCATATGTTTCCATTAATGCCAAAGGGGGAGATTGTTGGAGATTTGCCAGCAAGCCAGTGTTGACTATATGTTTGTCATTGATGACAACATATGGTAAGTAGCATGTGTTGAAGACTTATGTAGTAAGCTTTGATTATATGTTGCATGGACATGTTATCAGCATGATATCATGGATGTAGAGGTTAACTTTTAGTACAGATAGTTATATAGCAGCTTGTGTCAGCAGTGTTCCTAACAGAGTTACAGATAATGTTCGATGAATGATTGTCTATACAGTTATCATGGAGCCTTTCACATTTGTATATGTGATGGAGACATGTTAGTGATGTTACATTCATGGACATAGAGTTTGATGATTAGTAGAAGTTAATTTATGAAATCGCTATTCAGCAGTAACAGTTTCCTGTGTTTATTCAAAAGAGCCAACAAAGATTTTATTGGTTCTGGAGTTGCACCTATCATTTTAGTATGTGCCCTTGGATTAATGCTTGGAGAAGAGTTAGTAATGTTTGGTTATGAGTTCATGATGTAATTTATCTTGAGGAGAAAGATCCAGTTATTTTGGTAGAGCCGACAGTGTGTAGTGTGCGTCTACAATCATCATTGTTAGATAGGTCCTAGAATGTGTTGCGTGCTTAGTAGAGCTGACTGAATTATTATCAAAGTTTGTTATGAATTCTCTAATATGATTTCAAGGTGGTTCTAATAGGATGACTTGATTATATCATTTAGAGGAAAGATATTTATAGGCAATCATTTGTAATTTCTAGAGTGTGGTTCAGAGTTGATTGTGATGAGCAGAGAAGAGTGTGCGAAGTGTTGAGCCATCAGAAGAAGGTCTATGTGACCAAGTATTTTTTCTATACATTGGAACTGATCCAGACAATAAGTCAAAGTGCAGTTCACCAAGATCCAAATATAGTGTGTATCTATTATTCAGAGGGTTGTAGCCTTCTCCCATTTGAGCAGTGTGCTCTCAGACAATGCGTCCTCACCCCTAACAGGGTTAATTATAAAAGACTCCTAACAGGTTTCAACCCTTGACCAGGTCTACTGTACTAAACATATTTTAAAGAAACTCCTAACAGGGTTAATGATCTTCTAACAAGGATCATAATACACAAGTACAAAATATTAGTGGGTGTCAATTCCCACCAGGGCTTTTACCTATTTGGGGTTCCTCGTAACCAAAATATTATTGTTTTGTTCAAGTGTTCTCTCATTGTGTTTATGCTTTATGTTTAAGTATACTTAATTGGATAAATAATTGAAACTTGGGGATAACTGATTCACCCCACCCCCCCTCTTAGTTATCTCTTGGACTATTCCTAACAACAAGAGGTTAACACCTTGATCACTATCATGAAGAACTTTCTTAAGAGCCTCTATAGCTTGAATAGAATCTTGATTATGGTTTTCTTGAATAAGCCAATTACCCATTTTATCAAGGTCAGTTGAAAGTTTTTGGACTTGTTCAGGAGGAACTCTTAAAGCGTCATCCTCATCATGAGATGAGTGAGAAGAGGTTTTCTCCATAATAGGATTCAAATCATGAAGAATAAAATTATCATCCAGGATCCTAAGGAAAGGAGAGGAAGACTTAGGATCAAAGGCACCCATAAGTCTATGACTTCATCTAACTAGAATATTATAAGAAGGACTAGAATTAGTAAAGCTCATAAACTAATACAATTCAAATGAACTAAACTAAGAACACATAAAGCATGAATATTTTTGTATTTTGAAAGAAATTTTGTAATTTTTTTGTATTTTTGAAATATAGAAGCAATAAATCTAATTAGCATGCAAGATTTAACATAAAAGACAAATCTAATACCAACAAGATAATATAAAGGGAAATCTAACACCACAAAACACAATAGGGCATCTAATTCCACAAAAGAAATGAGGGTAAGTATGTCGGGTTCACCAAAATGAGTAGGTGTAAATATGATGGTGTGAATAAGGTTGAATAGTGGTAGATAAGATAATATGCAAGGGGGATATAGGACCTATCCTCAATCCAAATTCCCAAAAGGAAAGATCCAAATGGATTAATCACAAAGAATTGATCAATGCACAAAAGATTCAAACAATGGAGAACATGAAGAAAGGAGAAAATAATATAATCTACTATAGAAAGTATATACTTGAAATCTGAAATAAATAGAAGGCAAATACTAACCTCAAAATAGGGTAAATCTAGAAAACACTGATTTCTGATGTCTATGTTCAATTTCGGGAAATTCTGCAACCTATTGCAAAATGCAAATGTTGAGACAGAGAAAACCTAGAAAACTTTTATCTTTCTGAGGCTAGGTCATCCTTGACCTAGATAGTAGGGCAAGGTCTTACCCCGGGGTAGGATCTTGCCCCCTATAGCTCTGATAGAAATTCTATTTGCGGATCTCAAAAGTTCGCCAAAAAGGGTATCCAGATCTGCACTTCAATTCATTGTCCTCTACATGTACCTACAATAAAAATGGTTTTTTTTATTTAGATGGGGGGTTTTCCTTGGTCAAACCCCAATTTAAGAATTAACCTTGAAATTGAATTGAAATTATAATGTAAATAAACAAAGTAAATTGAACTATTCACCTTGCTTATGTTGAAGTCTTTGTGGAGGATTCAAATCCTCAAATCCACAAGTATGGATGCTCCAAATGAATGTAGGATGTCTCAAATCAATGGCATTAGATCTTCAACACCAATATTGAATGTATCTTTGCATAGGAATAGGCTTGGATGAATGTGGATGAATAAATCTTAAAGGGGCTCCAAAGAGATTGAATCCTTCAATAGCTAACAATGGATCTCCTTGATGAATGCTTGGATTAAATATGAATGAATGCTTTCTTGCTTTCCTTCTCCTTCTTTCATTCTTTCACTTGAGAGCTTGTGAGATTATGGATGCTTGATTACTTGATTTTGTGATGGAGAAAATGAGAGAGGAAGGCTTCCTTTTATAGTGATCTAGGGCACAAACTTCTAGAGAGGCCGACATTGGAGAATTAAATCCCAATTAACCTTAACCCCTAGAAATGGACCTAGATTAAATGAAATTTAAATATTTACCATTCTGAAACTCGAAATGGCTGACCTGAAAGTGGGAAAATAAAAATTTTTGAAACTCGACATCCTAGAACTTCCAGAAACAAAAAATTGAAATAGGGGTCAGGGAGAGGTAGTCTCTACCCTAGGTTAGGGATGAGGTCATACCTGACCTAGGTTAGGGACTAGGTCATCCTTGACACTCCAGATCATCTTTGACCTAGGAGGTCGAAAAATCTAGATTCTTAGGAAAAGTTGCTAGAAAATGGGTTGGAAACAAGGAAAGAGAATCAGATAGAATAGGAGAGAATAGCCAGATACATGCAAAGACCCAATCATGGTGCTTGACATGACCCTAGACCACTTACTCAGAGGGATACATGATCTTATCATGGAAGTGCTTCCATTTTAAGATGATACACTTGTTTAGCTTTCATTTAAATCTAGTTTATTAATCTCTTGCATTTTCATTCATAGCAATCGATCTTTGCATTTTGTATTACCATTTTGTGAAGCTTAGGTAAATTTCCTCATACTTTTTCTCAATCATTCACTCATAAATTATAGTGGGATTTATTGTATTGTGTTGGGAGAGAACACCAACAAAACACTCTAAGAGAAAGTTGAATAAGGTTTTGTGTGCCCTTGTTTTATCTCATCGAAGGTTGTAGTGAAAATTTGGTTGCATTACAAGTTATTTCACATGTTTATTATAACTTAAATGCTTCATATTTGTTATTTTTGTGTGCTTTGATTTATGGTGTAGCTGCATGGATTTTCATTGCATACATTTTGGCACATCCAGTGGTACCCACATCCTACTTTTATTTCATCATTTTGGCATTTTGTTGGTTTCTTTGTGACTATTGAATAGGTGTCTTTTCACCTAAAGAGGCATCCCTGATGGATAGGTGTCTCTACACCTATAGAGACATATCCAATAAACAAGCTTCTCTACACCCATAGAGGCATCTCTAATAGAAAATCATCTCTACACCTACAAAGGTTTCTCTAATGGATAGTCATCTCTGCACCTACAAAGGTGTCTCTAAGGGATAGGTCACTCTGCAGTTACCTAGGTGTATTTGATAGAAAGGGGATTTTCATTTTAAATTTTTATTTCAAGTCATTTCGTCTACATTTTTAGTCATCCTAAGATTGTTACTTTCTACAATTTATCATTATAATCCTCTTTGTGCATTTGCAAATTCCTTAGAATTCAAAATCTTAAAAATTCTAGTCATCATTTTCTTTCTATTATGGATAGGTGTCTATAATGGATAGGCATCTCTTCCAGTACACAAGTGTCTTTGATGGACAAGAGTCTATGCCTGTACACATGTGTCTCTGATAGAAAGATTAACTATTTCATATTACATAATTTTTTTAGAGTTTTATTTTCATTTCTAAGGTTTTTGGAGTCGTTAGTATTCTATTTTTTCATGTTAGACAATGTTTTAAGGGATTGCATCCTTTTAGGTCTAATGTTTTATAAGTATTAGTGCTCTTTTTACATTCTAATCTACATAATCATCTATACATGTACATATGAGTCTCTTCCTATAGATAGGAGTCTCTACCTATAGACAAGTGTCTCTGCATAGGTGTCTTCACCTGTACACAGGCATCTCCAAACATAGGCATCTCTACCTATAGACAAGTGTATCTGCATATTTTAGTTTCATTTCATTATATATTTAATTTTAGGGTTGTTGATTGGGATTTCTTACGGGTCTTTGATATTCTCTATCTTCTAACAGTGGTTTTGAAGAATGTTTGAGCAAAATTTAAACATTTTAAGGCTACTAATTGATTTATTTTGTAGGATGTTGTTTGAAGGGTTTGAAAAATATAAGACTACTAATGCATTTATTTTGTAGGTTTCCTTGGAGATTCAAGTGAACATTGTATTTTCTTTAGTCATTTTTTAATAGGTATCTAGTTTATTTAGGAAGGTATTTGATAGTGTTTCTTTGTAAGAGTGGCCTAATTAGGTCTTATTCTAGTAAGATAGGGCATTGGACCAAGCATGCCATCCAAAAAAAGTATACCTGAGTTTGGGATATGTTATAGACATAGAAAAAGGGTATTTGAATCCCTAACATTTTTGGCAAGAGCTTCAGAAGAATTTTGTAAGAATTTTGAATTACCCAATTAGGAGGGTTAATTCTATTAGGCCTAGAATAAGTAGTTTGGCATTTGGAGTGGAATCCATGGAAGGGGTCAGTATAGAACCTTGAGATAGGTTGAAATAAGTTGGTTGAGATCATTGAAGGTATTTGGAGAGCCTTGGTTATTGTGAGAAAATTATTGTTATTGTTTAAAGGGATCAGATACCCTATTAATCACAAACTATGCTATATGAAAGGGAAGAATGATTATACACTTGAGATGCATTAGACAAGAGTATTGGATAGTTACAATGAAAAATTACTAGCCTCATGTAGGTCTAGCCATTTCTATTGCTAATGAGAAGAGAAAATTTGGATATAACATGAGATCCAAGGAAGCCTTGTTGAGTGCCTTATTAGATGCCTAATATAATAATGTCATGGAGTTAGAGACTGCACATGAGATATCGATAAAATTGGAAGCATTTCATGAAGGAGATTCTCTTGTAAAGAAAGTGAAGTTGTAAAGCATTAAATGAAAGTTGGAAGTCTTGAGGATGAGAGAAGATGAAAAATATTCAAGCCTATGTTCATAAGGTGACCAAACTTGTTTGTAGAATTAGAAGTTCTAGTGGAACAATGGATGAGGATGAGATTGTTTCAAAAATTATAAGATCCTTGCATACTACCTATGATAAAAAAGTTGTTACAATTGAATATATCAAGACCATGTCTAAAGTAACAAGGGATTTACTAGTTGGTAATTTGTCTACTTTTGAAATGACTAGATTAATTGGTAATCTTCCTAAGTATTAATCTACATTTAAAACTAATATTTCTAAGGATAAACCAAAGTAGGACTCTGGAGAAATTTCATCTAAGATTGGATCTTGATATACAAAAGAATGGGAAGAGATTAAAGAAGAGGAAATAAACATAGAAGAGCTAGAATCTCTAATTTCAAAAAGAGTACCTAAGCATACAGATAAGTATGAAGGGAAGATACCTTTGAAATGTTTTTCTTGCAATGATATTGGTCATTTTTATTATAGATGTCCTAAAAGATTTTTGAACCATAAACCTAGAAAATTTTAGCCTAAGTATCACAAGAAATGTTATCTAGCTATTTTTTATGGTGTGACAGATGATGAATCTGAAAAGAGTGAAGATGAGGTCATCTTTATTGTTATTAAAGATGAGAACCCTACCTTCTTGAATGAAGAAAAATCCTTAGTTGCACATGTTAAAATAAAATATGATTGGGTAATAGATAGTGGTTGTTTGTATCACATGACTGGAGATAAGAACGAATTTGTGAAATTGGAAAGGTATGATGGTGGTGTTGGCATATTTGGTGACAATGCTCCTCTCTTTATTGAAGAGGAAGAGTTTTGATTACACTATATGGTAAGAATAATACTGATGATTTACTATATGTTGACAGTTTGAAGCATAATCTCTTGAGTGTTGGATAACTTGTTAGTAAAGGATACATGTTATAATTCAAGGATGGAAAGTGCACAATCAAAGGGAGCTCTAGAAATATGATCGCATTAGGTATCAAGACTAGATGTAATATTTTTTATTATAATAGCATTGAGAATAGATTTTTGATTGCTGGATTTGATGATAGTTGGTTATGGCATAAGATAATTTGTCGTGTAAAATTTGATAACATTGTGAAGATAAGTACTACACATGTTGTAAGAGATCTATCTAGATCATTGAAGCCTGATAATATGATGAGTAAGGAATATCAATTGGAATAAAATGGATTTTTAGAAACAAACTAAATGAAGATGGCCAAGTGGTAAGGAACAAAGGTAGATTAGTTTGAAAAGGATATTCATATATGGAAGGTATTGACTTTGAGGATACCTTTTCTCCTATTGCTAGAATTTAAGTAGTTTGGATTTTCCTTCCATATTCTACTTACAAACATTTCAAGGTATATCAAATGGATATTAAGTCTATTGGAAGATTGTTGAGCATGTCATAGTTTGGGATCTAGATGTGTTGTCATTAATATTTTTTGATTGATGTCAATATACTAATTTTTGTTGGAATCATTTGCCGCTGCACCAAAAGCTCAAACTATCAATGCCCGATACAAATGCTAGATTTAACCTGATCCACAGGAGGTGGTTAAGCCATGTCATGAATCTCCAAGGAGGTGCTGACCACCAAGTCAACAATCTCCCCCTCAGCACTGACTGAGCCTTCAGCACCCACTGAAGGGAGACTCAAACCCATGACCCAAGGCTCTGATACCAATTGTTGGAATCATTTGCCGTTGCACCAAAAGCTCAAACTATCAATGCCCGATACAAATGCCAGATTTAACCCGATCCACAGGAGGTGGTTAAGCCATGTCACGAATCTCCAAGGAGGTGTTGATCACCAAGTCAATAATTTTTATTTCAAATAGTGTGTTTAGGATGCTCATTGGAGAGGACTTAAGTCAATCAGATGATATGTTTGAGATCTTAAGATGATATTGTAAGGTATTATTTATAGGTGTTAGTAGAATATCTACAGAGGTTCATAGAAGTTGGTATGAAAAATTGAGTGAGGAATGATTGAGTTGCTAGTTGCTAGTGTCATAGTGTTCCTATGAATATTGGATGAGTATTTGGCTAGGTATGACTTGGATTTGATGTTTTAGAGGTTGGGAAGTTGTTGGTTGCATGTTTACCTATCATTTTGTTCACAACTAGTTGTCTTCATGATTCAGAGTACATCAATCTATCTTTTGTTATGACTAAGTTCAATATTTTAGTGTTCCTATTGATCAGAGATAAAGATGAGTTTGGATTTCATATTAGAGATGATGTGAAGATTCTAGATGGTATTCATGTTGCTTGTTAGTGTTCTTGAATTGTGTGATGATTGTGCTACTAGTCCACATTGGTTGAGGTGATCGATTTTGTTATTTTGGTAGCACATTGGTGTTTCTTCATTTAGGTCCTAGCCAACTTGATGGAGTAATGTGTTGTGATTCTTTATTTTTTCTTGATGACACATATGCATGTTTGTGGATTAAGATTTGGGTCTTATCTAAGTCTTGGCCAAATTGGTTTCGATCATATTGGAGATTGAGCATAATGTTTATATCGTTTATTATATTACATCTTATCCAACCTAGTGATTGATTATTCTTTGTAATTGGTATAAATGAGAGATCATTTTGTAATTGGGGAAGGGAGTGTGAGTGTGAGAGAGATGCTAGTTCTTTTATTTTGCATTGAAGGCATAGTTTTTAATTCATTGGAACTATTTTGGAATAGGAGATGATATTTATCAATTTGGTTGTAAATGACTCTATGTTTACCCTATTGTAATTGTGGATAGATTGGTGAATATGATTGAGGGCCAGATCTGACATTGTGTTGTGAGTAGTGAGCTCTGGGAAATATTCTTTCTGATTTCATTGTAAGCCTTTGGTTGCAAGTTCATCCTTTATTTTTCATTTTTTCTTGACTGGGTAGTACTTCTAATAGATTTCATTCATCTTGTGGTTTTGATTCCCACTGGGGTTTTGCCTTAACCAAGTTTCCTCAAGAAAAAATCTTGGTGTTCTATGTTATATTTTGTGAATCTTGCATTACTATTCATCTTTTAGATCTAAGTGATTAAAGTGGAATTAAAATTAATAGGTACACACAAATGATTCACCCCCCTCTTAGTTGTTCTTGTCTTTCTTTTGGGTCTAAAAATGTTGACATTCTTGAATAGAGAATTAGAAGAGGAAGTATGCATTGAACAACATAATGGTTTTTCTTTGGTTGATCAAGGTGACGTAATTTTCCAATTGAAGGAAGAATTGTATGGATTGAAGAAAGCATCGAGAGCCTAGTATCCTAGGTTAGATAAGTATTTGATGAAACATGGGTTTAGTAAAGGATATGCTGACAATAATTTGTATTTCATAATTGATCATGAAAATATTTTGATTGTTGAAGTATTTGTGGATGATATCAGTTTTGTGGAAATGACAAGCTGAATAAAGATTTTTGTTCATGAAATAGAAAGGAATTTTAGATGTCAATGATTGGTGAGATGAAATTATTTCTTGGTCTTCAAATTACTCAATTAGATAAAGATATTTTCATGTCATAGTCTAAGTATGTAAAGGAGTTGTTAAGGAGATTTGGTATGGAAAACTCTAAGCCCATTGGAACCCCTATGGCTACTCATGGAAAATTAACAAAGAATGATGATTCCTCTCTTTCTAATTAGAAAAGGTATAGATCAATGATCGGTGGGTTTCTATAATTGACTCAGACTAGTCCAAAAATAATAAATGGTGTTTGCATTGTTGTGAGATTTCAACAAGATCCAAAGGAATTACATCTTTCTTCTGTTAAGAGGATATTCAGATACTTGAAAGAAATAGCTAACTATGGTCTATTGTATCCTAAGGATCATGATCTTACATTGTGTGTCTAACCTGATGCCAATTGGGAAAGTAATGTGGATGATAGAAAAAATACTACATGTGGAGAATTCTTCTTGGGGAATAAGTTAGTCTCTTAGTCCAATAAGAAACAAATTTGTATATCTCAATTTACTACTAAATATGAGTATGTTTCTGCTGCTACAAACTATAATCAAATAATTTGGATGAAGAAAATACTGGAAGACATCAAAATAAGTTTTGGTGATCCTACTATTATTTATTGTGACAATTCAAGTGCGATCAATATTTCAAAGAATCCTATGTTGCACTCAAAACTGAAACATATATCTATAAAGTATCATTTCTTAAAGGATAAGGTGAATGGAAAGGAAGTTAGATTAAAACATGTGTCTGCAAAAGGATATATTACAAATATATTCACAAAGCCCTTGCCAAAGGATAATTTTGAGTATCTATGAGGTAAGATTGGGGTGAAAGCCCCTCTTGATCAGAGCTAGAGATGCATAGATTTGCATCGATCTAGTGCTTATACAAATATTATCTTTCACTTTGGATTGATATTTTTTGGACTTCTTAGGGGGAGTAGCCGGTCTTATGAGGTATGTCGATCAAATTTTTTACTTCTGGGACTTAGTAAATATATGTTCCTTTTTCATTGATGTCAAAGGGGGATAAATAACCATGTGAAAAAAAAGGAATAAATGAAGGGAGATATTTCCATGAGAATAGAAGTATCAGACTTAGGAGGAGTCATTGATATATTATGGATGTTTTTTTTGTGTTCATTGATTATTATTTTTCACATCATATATTTCCATCAATGCTAAAGGGAGAGATTGTTGTATATTTAATGCATATATGTGCTGACATTAATGTTTTTTCATTGATGTCAACATATTTCTTTATTCTTGATAGTTTCCTAGATTTGTTCAATTAAGAGTTCTGAATGGTATGTATAGTGTATTTTAAATCAATTTTTGTGAAGCTATAGAGGTGTTGTGGAATGTAACTTGATCTTGTTAAGGTTGCAGGGTTCTCTTTATGATTTGAGGAAGTTATGGTTGATCCATCAGAGGACAGTTTTATGGTTATTTCAATGGAGATAGTGTTGTAGTTTTTGGATCGATGAGGATCAATTAAGCAATATTTTTTGTTTCTAATCTATTGGTGAGTTTAGGACATGGATTTTTGTTCTTATCTCAAATGGTTCATGATTTGCCTTTGGCAATTTATTTTTCTTGAGTAACAAAGTGTAAGATATAAAAATATATCTTTGATATATTTTTATATCTATGTTTGTGTTTATGTATTGAAAGATGTGAAGTGTGTGGAAAGTGTTGTGGACATACAAAACTTAATAAAAAATAAATATTTATCTTGAAAAGGAGAAAATTTTGAAATCACTATTTTCTGGTGTCTGTACTCAGTTTCAGGAAATTCTGCAACCAAATTTGGCCTGCAAACACAAAAACATAGAAAACCTAGAAACCTTATGTCTTTCTGAGAAAGGTTGACCTTGACCCAAAATAGGGGTAAGATCTTACCCCAGGGAACAATCTTACCCCTTTATGTCAACCTTGACCTGCACTGTTCTGACAGAAAATCTGTTCGTGGATCCTGGAACTTTGCTGAAAAGGGAATCCAGATCTGCACTGATATTCATTGTCCTACACCTGTACCTACAAGAAAAAAGGTTTTTTTGTTTGGATGAGGGGTTTACCTTGGTCAAACCCCAGTTTGCAATCAACCTTAAAAATGGAATTGAAATAGAGAATGCTAGCAAGTATTAGAAGTAGATCTAACAATGAAGCTATGATATTCAATAGATATGAAATTATATTTGGAATGTAAACAAGTATATTGATATGAAATCTTGGACTCAACACTAACAAATGTAAGTCAAAACCTCCATGATTGTATGCTTTGAATACACCTTGAAGGGAGAATGAATGAATCTTGAAGATGAACAAAGGATCTTGAAGGAAGATCACACCACCATGATGGATAGATCTAGGGTTTGAATGATGAATCTTGAATGCTTGAACCAAATTCCTCTAAAAGACTTGAATGCTTTAATCCTTGATCTTCAATGGAGAACTTGAATGCTTGAATGTAGATGATGACTTGAATGCTTCTTTGAGAATGCTTTCTTGAAAGATGGAGTGCTTGAGAGATTATGACAAAGGAAAAATGTATTTTACACTTGATTGATGGATTGAAAGATATGAAAAAGAGATGGATGAAATGAGAGAGGAAGGCTTCCTTTTATACTAGTCTAGGGCACAAACTTATAGAGAGGCTGACATAGGAGAATTAAATTCCCATTTAAACCTTAACCCCTAAAAATGGACCTAGATTAAATATAATTATGAAATCTGAAACAGCCAACCCGAAAGAGGGAAATAAAACTTTCTAAAACCCGACATCTGAAAACTTCTAGATTTTGAAATCTGGACCTAGGTTCAGGGTCAAGGTCGACTCTGACCTAAGTCATGGTCAAGGTCAACCTTGACCTTGAGGTCAAGAATCTCAAGGTTTTAGGTTAGGATGCCAGAAACAGGCTGGAAAGAGGTGGAGAAAGGGGAAGAATAGGGGGAAATACTAGATCTAAGCCAGAGATCCCGTGAAAGCATATGACATGACCCCAAACCACCTACTCAGAGGGATAAACCAGTCCTAAATTGAAGTGCTTCCATTTTCTGATGATACATTTAGCCCCCACTTTAGCAAGAGTATGCATAAAATACAAACTCTTGGTAAAGGAGAAGAAAGATCCAAGTGGATTCACAATGAGATCGAATGACACTTAGTTAAGGAAATAAGCCCACAAGCTAAGGATTCTAACTTACATACTTGTATGAGGGTGCGAAAACAAAGAGAAAACTAAAAGACACAAAAGAGGGTTAGTACAAAAACAAACCCAAATCAACTAGCAAATGAAACCTTGCTAAGAAATGCTTCCTATACTAATATCATATTTGGAAATCTATCATAAAAGCATAGATGATTACATAAGAAAGACAAGAGCAACACTATAAATAATATAGCTTCATGATCTAATCCTACTAGCATAAAAGAGAAAAGAGAGAAGAGAGAAAGTGATTACCTCACCCAGTAAGATGCCCACCTTATCGTGAATCACCAAGGAGGGAGAGCCCAACAGGTAACAAAACCTGATAGTTCACCCAAAACTATGCTATGTAATTGTAATGCATCTTCTGACAACTTTTGAAATACACATAGATCCACATTCTTGTATCACCATGGATATAAAATGTGTGTCTCTTCAAGATTTAGCATATTGAAAATTGAAAAATGTGTGTCTCTTCAAGGTTTAGAAACTTATGTGTGTTACCTTCCAAGGATTTAGAATATTGAAAATTGAAAAATGTGTCTCTTCAGGGTTTATCAACTTATGTGCATTACCTTCAGAGGATTTAGTATATTTAAAATTGAAAAATGTGTGTCTCTTCAGGGTGTAGAAACTTATGTGCATTACCTTCAGAGGATTTAGCATATTTAAAATTGAAAAATGTGTGTCTCTTCAGGGTTTAGCAACCTATGTGCATTACCTTCAGAAGATTTAGCATATTTAAAATTGAAAAATGTGGCACAAGGGAGACCCTATATATTTCCCCCTCCTTATTGTGGTTTTTTACTAGACATGATAAGGAAGAGAAGGAGGATACCTACTTCACAAAGTAAGGAGATATCTTGTTAACAACAATGTACACTATATTCTTAGCGAAGGGTATCGACCCTTACATCCAAGAGCATAGATAATCATGAAAAGGATATGTCACTTATGGAAAAAGGGTCCTCAAAGAAAGAGATCTTATCAACAAGACCCCCACCATAGAGGAGTGCTTTAGATAAAATATCATCTTTCAAAGAGAAACAAAGATTCAATCATCTAGCCCCCTGTAATCAAGAGGAAGAGGAATTTTTGAACAAAGGAATCAAACTCTAACCCTAGAGCCAAGGCAAGAATTTATAAATAACATAATTTGCAGAATAAAGAATAGGTGATGACTTAGGACAAAAACCTCTCACATAAAAGGATATCCATAGCCAAGACTTCAGTCAGTATAACGAAATAATGTTTGCAAAATAAACAAATGCCACTAAGCTAAGGAAAGAAGATCCCTAGACAAAGAGAAAGAAGGAAGAACCTTGACCCCCAAGGATGAAAACAAGGGATACCTTTGCACAAAAAATGTCTTTGGAAAAGATATCTTGAATAAAAGAGAATCCATGGATGATTATGGACATAATACAAAACCATAGAGAGGAAAGATAGAAAGAATACCAATTAAGCTCAAGACAAAATATATGCTAAGAGCCTAATGGATCCTAAAAGACTAGATGAAATACACCTCTTTCCCCCCAGTCCATAGACAAGAGGAGAAAAGATCTATATGTTAGGAATGGGAACACTGAGAGGGGGGGGGGGGGTAAATCAGTGTTCACTATATTTAATCTTCTTAATTTACCCTTTAAACTTAACTTGATTGCTTGAGAATTGAAATGAATATTAACATAAATAAGATAGATGAACACAACACACAACACCAATATGGGTATGAGTAAACCCAAATAGGTAAAAACCTCAGTGGGAATTGACACCCACTAATAATTTGCACTAGTGTCTTATGATCCTTGTTAGAAGATCCTTAACCCTATTAGGAGTTGTCTTTACAATGCATTTAGTATAGTGACCTTGTCAAGGGTCGGACCTTGTTAGGAGTCTTTTACAATTAATGCTTTTATGGGTGGGGACACATTTTCATACAGCTCACTCCTCAAATGGTGAAGGCTACAACCTTCTGATCTCAAATACACACTATATCTGCTGGATGAACTGGCACTGTGACACTACTTGTCTGATCAATTCCTTTGATGCGTTGATGCTTTTACCTCTTGCAAAGCTCTAGTACATCTTAACAAATCTTTGCATACTTCTTCTCTACTTATCTCAACTCTATAACAACTTCTATAATAATTACAAAGGGCGCATCTCATATTTATATGCGCTACCAAAATAATTAACTAGGTCGGCCTATAATCGATTACATACAATGCTTCCAATTGAATTGGCTCAAGTGTGTTTACATAAAAACATAATTACATATCTATAACCTAAATACAATAGGCACATAGCCTTTACAAAACAATTTTATCATCACTAAACAAATTACCAACAGTCGGCTGCATATATTGTTCTATTATGGCATTCACTGTGTATGTAACTTCAATTGTCTGTATCTTTGTCATACTAAATCTTCTGATCATGCACTCTTAGACTAACCATGAATATACTCTTACCATCTTATCTTCTAGGGGGCATACCATAACTCGGTCATATGCACATGAGCTGATGCTCTAAACTACTGGTGCTCTGTTAACTATCCAGTCTTTTGTACTTAGCCAATTTTTTATCTTCTGATGATGTGCACTGACTCCAAAACACTATATGACTTTGTTTCCATAATGACAACACTATATTAAGTCATATACAATAGTATAGTCAACTTGCCAACAATCTCCCCCTTTTTCATTGATGGCAACAATGGAATATGGAAAAGTTACTATTTGTCCTCTTATACAAAAACTCTAACTTATATCTCCCTTAGTCTTATTACTATACATCTTCTTTACATATCTATAACTCCATATTCTATACATACTCCCGCTTTGACATTAATGACAAAGGGGCTGAAAATTGAATCTCTACAAGTACTTACAGGGAAAGTACATCCGGATATGCTATCTATAACTTGTAGATGTCTTGCTTCCAGAATGCAATCAGTGCATTAACTATTTGGAGATGGGCGCATAATGCATAATTCAACTTCTCCATCTTCTCCAAATTTGAGCTAGGACCTTGATCACATGTCACCATGGTGGCATCAATCTCCTTGATATTCTTATTGAGCACATCTAGGGTGGGTGCAAGAGCATTCCTTAGCTGTGTTTGCCTTGCTCTTATTTTAGACATTTTCTTTTCTGCTCTTTCAATCTTGTCAATCTACCCTTGATATATATTATTACACATATTTACATTAGTGGAGGGGTCTTATACTGATTTCCTTACTTGTTCTATCATTTCTTCTACCTCTTGTATCTTCTTGAATTGACCATCAGCCAGCTTGTCTTGGTCCATACAATCTTCAATGATCTTTCTGCTATTTGTTGTGAACTCTTTTAAGGATACTTGACCAACCTTGAGTAAAATTAGGTCAAGTAAAAAGTTACTGACCAATTCACTAAGCCTCTTCTTCATGTACTTCTCTTCTGCAACTAGGGATACAGATTCTTCCAAGCTAGAAAAATTTGTCTTAAAATTTGAAAGAATTGTGCTCACATCATCCATTGACTGAACCTTAGACACTTTCTTGTCTAAAGGTAACATGTTGTTCAAGATGTTCACTGACTCAAAAAATAGGGGATTCATCATTAATTTTTTCTCTTTGACCTTCTCCATAGCTAAGACACTGATCTTGATCAAGTCTTCTTCTCCCCAAGAATCCAAACTTGTGGTGTCTGGTGTCAATCTTGATAACAATGATATAGAAGGAGTGATAGGAATGCTATCCACTACTTCTTTCTTTACTCTGATTGTTATTTCAATAGATGGCTCATTTGTTGGCTCACTATCTTTCATCTCTACTTCTCCTTTCTCTTTTTCTGCTTCCTTTTCTTTTTCTTCTATCTTGTCTTCCTCTTTTTCTATTTCTTTTTCTTCTTTTTCATCTATTATGTCCTCAATCAATACTTGTTCTTGTTGATTGAGAGGAGTGTTACCACATAGATTCTCATCCTCTTGAGTGCTTAAAAAATCTTCTTCAAAGTTATTCAAATCAATATCTAAGGCCGCTATTGCAATCTCAACATTGTCAATAAAGATTGTATCATCCATATGTGCTTCTGCCATGGGCACAAGCTTTTCTACCTTTGTGGGTGTTTCAACTGCAAGCGTTGAGTCCTAAGGACCTGTCACTGGTATATTAGTGATCTCTACTACTTTTTCCTTCTCATAAGATGTTTGAGTGATGGGCGTAGATGAAGGTTTCATGTGCTATTCTAAGAATACCTTTTCAAAGGCTTTCTCTATTTCTTTTGTCACTAGTTCATAATATTTATTCATGATGTCTAATTTTCTCATCTTTTTCCTTAAGTTTGGTTTTACCAAATTCAGTAATAGTGTCTTTTCTTCAACAAAACATACTAGAATATTTTAATCTAGTGTTTTTTCTCTGATTCTGAAATCTTCTTTAGTGGCTTGTCTCTTCAAGGTATCCAAAATCTTCCATACCTTATCTAGGATAGGTATCTTCAATTCAAGAACTGTCTTCTTGAATTTTATCATGTGTTTGATCAATATCTCATGAATCTCTAATTTATCAATTTCATGGTATTTTTCATAAAACTTGGCTATCTGATCTAGCCTTCCCTCTTCTACTACTCTAGTCCTTAACACTTGAATACTAGGTAGGAATCCTACTTCTGGAGGTGGCTACACATTTTTCACTCTGCTTCTTGTGGCTCTAGCTAAAGGGTGGCGTGTAGTAGTTTTTTTTCTTCTCTTAGGCATCTTGGGAGATGCATTTGTGGTCTCAATTTCAATTGTAACAGTGGGCGTAGGAGTGGTAACATCATTTTTGTCCTGTTTATCCTTTTGATCACCAGTCTTCTCAATCTTGATCTTCTTCAACTTTGGATCATCTTCCTTTGCTTCTGCTGCTGATGCGCTCTCAATTCCCAAAGCAATCTTTTCTTGTCTTTCTTTGTCCAAGTTTTCTTGAGTTACTCCATGAATCTTCAATATTTCAGAAGTAACCTTGGATAATTTTCTTTTAGTTTCTATGTTGTTTAAGATTGCATCAACTTCTCTTGTTTTCTCTTCATAAGTCCCCCATCTTGGCCCATTAGGGTCCTTAGGTGCTTATAATAGTACTTGAGAATATGCCTCTAGGCTTGGCTCCTTAACCTCATATCCAAGTGGATGAATCCACTTTGTCCTTGGTTCAACTGCTTCCATGCATGTTTTATCAGTCTCTACCATAAAGCAAATGCTATCTTTGTACTTTTCAACAATGCTTTTTGGAATCCTATATCTCATCTACATTTTCACCCTAAATGTCTTCAATTCCAGTGTCATGAAGTCCTTTAGTGTACTCTTAGTGGTTGCCTTAAATGATATCTATGGCATTGTAGGCATACTCTTGTCTAAATACAAATTTGACACCTTTCCAACAATGTGTAAGTACATGTATATGATTAAAGACCCAAACCTAAATATTTTGGTCTTGTCATGTTTAATGGCTTTGATGTTGTCTATCAGTTGTACGCATAGGATCTCACATAGATTAAACTCTCCATTTTCCCTCACAAGTCTTATTGCTACAAGAATTGTGGCCGCTAACACACTGTTCACTCTGTTGGTGTGTTGAAACATATACCCTAGTATCATAGACATCAATTTGATGTCATTTTCCTCTATAGGCTCTATATTCATTCTGCGGCTATCACTTCTTGATTTGCATGTTTTATCAACAAGTTTTCTAACATCCTTGCCCGTTGGGAGAATGACACCTATCCTTGAGAGGCCTGTCATTTCATGTATTAGATCTCCTGTTATTCCAACTGACACTTCACCTACCTAGAATAGGTCATCATGAATCCTGCTATGTAGAATCTTTATCCATTCAAACTCATAGAACTCATATGCAGTAGCATATTCAATTATCGGGTGGTTTTCAAACTATGCATACTCATCCAAGAAGGTTTTATCAGGTTTCATCATGGTTTCTAAGTGCGCTCTTATCCTATCAAGTCCTATAGGCTCCTTCTTACAATATATGTATGCATGAATGTCTTCAACATGCATAACATCCATAGGAGTGTGGGAGGATGCCCCTTCTAGGTTATCCAATTTAGATTTGAATAGGTTCCTCTTAAACACATATATTTTCTTCTCCGCAACATCAAATACAATAGGAGTAGCCATCACTTACTTGTATATTGCTTTCCTAATGGTTTCCAAGAACTTCTAAATCGGTGCGATGAATTAGGGCTTCTGTAACCGATCAAACACATTGCTTCACTGGTGAATCAATTTGCAATCCTTCACAATCAATTGCTAGGGCTTTTGTGTTCTTTAATCACTCTGAACTTGAATGCAATGAGTGATCTACAAGCTTCTGTGTACTTTAAAGTAAATTCCACCATTAATGCTTACCGCGTAAACCAGACTTTCATTCAAATTCTCCAACTTTCATTCTACTATCAATCATCTAATGCGCTCTTGCACATAGGTTCTGCTAGTCTCCAACAGGTTAAATCCAAAGGTGCATACTCTAAGGGTGAGTATACTGGTCGCACAGGGGTTTAGAGCTAAATTAGCTCCCCCTATGACCCTAAGGGCCATTCATCCAGATTTAGAGGGTGCATCCACTGTGGATGCATCCAATATATTCTCATCAACCTTATCCTTCGTTGCCTCTAACCAAATCAAGCTCGCATCTTTTGAAGCTTTCACAAACTTGACTTCTCCTTTGGTATCCAGTATTGATTCTTTTGGCTATTTAGGGCTTTCCTGACTTTGCATTCTTGATCTACAAAACTTTGAGATGTGTCCAGTCGTGTTACATGAGTCACAAATAACTAGAGGCCTTAGCTTCCTTGGTGCATTGACATGGATTACCATTTTGCATTGTCTAGCTCAATGACCATTATAGTTATATATCTAACATGTAACATTCTGAGATCTTATTATATTTGGCTAATTCTAATTTCTCAGATTATGCTAAGTCTTTTTCTTTTGACTTGTCTTACAATTCATAGCTCTATGACCAAATTTATTGCATGAATAATAGTAACCATTGAAAGTTCTTACCTCTTTACAATTCCTTGCTATATTTTCATGCTTGTTACATGCATAATAAGTTCAGTTAACTAGCTTGCGCTCATCTTTGGATGGTTCAACATTATCTTTAGTCTGAATTCAAGTCTCCTTAGCATTTGTGGTGTCTTCTAGTGCTTTCATCCTTGCTCACATGTCATTAATCTAATTTTATGCTTCATTGAATCCAATGTCACTGGTATCTCCTTTAAGCTTCCAAGCATATAGCTGAGATTCAATTAGATCCTTTCTTGTGTGTAATTTATCAATGTGATTATTAGCCTCTTTCAATTCAGATTCCAAGCTTTCTTTGTTGTTTCTTAGCTCCAACATTTCCATGTTTTCTTGGCTCAATTCTTCATTCAGTTGAAGGTTCTCCTTGATTTGTTCATCATAGACTTCCTGATTGTTAGTTAGTTTGTCATCCAATTCTTCAATCTGATCTTTCAGAGATGTGTTCTCTTCATTTAGCTTTTTGACCATGATCCCTAAATCACTGGTAGAACATTCTTTTAAATATTTCCTTGGTCTTTTGATGACTACTTGAGCATTACTGAATTTTTCTTTTAGCTCTTCAATTTCTTTTTTAGATCTGTCCAGGTCTTCAAGAGCAGCTTCAAGATTTCTTTTCAAATTTTTCATTTATGTCTTGTCCATGATCTCCTCAAGTAGTTAAAATTCTTTGGTGAGGACCAGAGCTCTGATACCAATTGTTAGGAATGTGAACACTGAGAGGAGGGGGTGAATTAGTGTTCACTATATTTAATCTTTTTACTTTACTCTTTAAAGTTAACTTGAGTGCTTAAGAACTGAAATGAACATTAACATAAATAAGATAGATGAACACAACACATAACACCAATATGGTTACGGGGAAACCCAAATAGGTAAAAACCCCAGTGGGAATTGACACCCACTAATAATTTGTACTAGTGTCTTATGATCCTTGTTAGAAGATCCTTAACCCTATTAGGAGTTGTCTTTACAATGCATTTAGTACAGTGACCTTGTCAAGGGTCAAACCCTATTAGGAGTCTTTTACAATTAACCTTGTTAGGGGTGGGGACACACTATCCTAGAGCTCATTTCTCAAATGGTGAAGGCTACAACCTTCTGATCTCAGATACACAATATATCTATTGGATGAACTGGCACTGTGACACTGCTTGTCCGATCAGTTCCTTTGATGCACTAATGCTTTGACCTCTTGCAAAGCTCTAGTACATCTTAACAACTCTTCACATAATTATGCTCTGCTTATCTCAACTCTATAATATCTTCCATAATAATTACAAAGGGTGCATCTCATATTTATATGCGCTACCAAAATAATTAACTAGGTCAACCTATAACTGATTACATACAACACTTCCAATTGAATTGGACCAAGCGTGTTTACATAAAAACATAATTACATGTCTATAACCTAAATACAATAGGCTCATAGCCTTTACTAAACAATTTTATCATCGCTAAACAAATTACCAACAGTCGGCTACATATACTGTTATGTTCTGGCATTCATTGTCTGTGTAACTTCAACTATCTGTATCTTTGTCATACTGAATCTTCTAATCATGTGCTCTTATACTAAGCATGAATATACTCTTACCATCTTATCTTCTAGGGTGCATACCATAACTTGGTCATATGCACATGCATTGTTGCTCTGAACTACTGGTGCTCTGTTAACTATCTAGTCTTATGTACTTAGACAATTTATGATATTTTGATGATGTGCGCTGACTCCAAAACACTATATGACTTTGTTGCCATAATGACAACACTATATTAAGTCATATACAACAGTATAGTCAACTTTCCAACACTATATTATATCATAATGAGGGGTATCCCCTATATCAAAATTATGAAGGAATTGTAAAACTACACAAGAGTGAGATATAATTCCTAAAGCAGCTCTTTCTCTAACATATAACTTGAAATGCACACAATCAAAAAGTAAATGTGTATTACTGTAATGAAAAGGACTTTTATACTTAGATAGAGCATCTTTCAGCATAGGTTTAAGGATTTTTTTCTTGGAATTTATTAACTAAACATACACCTTCTTAGCCACATCTTCAGGAGTATCAGGGTAATCTAAGGTAGATGTCAGAAAAAGAACATGAAGAGGAGGTCATTAATCAAAATCAACCACCTTAAATTGAGATTGCGAACAACCAAGGCCACGCTATATTTTTTAGGGGATATATGAATTGGATACTTAATACCATGCTCGTTAACACCAAGCCCTAAACCTTTATAACCTTGTTTAGTCATCATATTATATCCTGTAGTGTACATATCATGTAAAGCTTCTGCAGGAGGTGATTGTTTATTGTGTTCATGAGGAAATGTTGTATAAGGTGGAATAATAGGTTTAAAAGAAGTTTCTTTTCTCTTCCCTTTAATATTATCTTGGATCAGATAAGAAGGGGAAGGTAAATCCAAGAATTCTTGCACATCTACATGATGAACCGTAGTTTGAACCTCATCATAAATATGGGAAGAACTAGGAATAGAAGATGGAGAATTAGGCATATTAGGAATGTTAGGAATCAGATTAGAAAGATTAGGAACTAGATTAGGAAGAATAGGATTAGGATTAGGAAGATTAGGAGATGGTGTATCATCTACCAAATTCTTCACATAATCCAAAATAATAATAAGTCCACCACATAAATCTTTAATGAAAGCTTTGAAAGTAGGAAGACTAGTATTGGTCAATCTCACAATAGCATAGACAAGTGAAAAATGAAGAGTGACCAACATAATGAAGTGGATGATACTCTCATAAACATCATAAGTATGATAAAGAGATGCTAAGAGGAGGATAATAAGGAAAACAACCACACACCAAAGCATCTTAAAGATCTTCATAGTAAATGAAATGCAAGAAATATATAGATTTTTTTGTTTTTTTGAATTTTAAAATGCAAGAGCATAAAAGAAATCTAATATTAAGGAAAGAAAGAAAACTATCTAATTCCAAAAAGAAAGATTTGTCTATCGCAGGTTCACCAAAATGTAAGATATAAAAATATATCTTTGATATATTTTTATATCTATGTTTGTGTTTATGTGTTGGAAGATGTGAAGTGTGTGGAAAATGTTGTGGACATACAAAACTTAATAAAACATAAATACTTATCTTGAAAAGGAGAAAATTCAAAAATCACTATTTTCTAGTGTCTGTACTCAGTTTCGGAAAAGTCTGCAACCGGATCTAGTTTGGAAACATAGAAACATAGAAAACCCAAAAACCTTCTATCTTTCTACGAAAGGTTGACCTTGACCCAAAATAGGGGTAATATCTTACCCCAAGGCACAATCTTACCCCTTTATGTGGAGCTTGACCTGCACTATTCCAATAGAAAATCTATTTGTGGATCCAGGAAGTTCATCAAAAAGGGTATCCAAATCTGCACTAATATTCATTGTCCTGCACCTGTACCTACAAGAAAAAAGGGTTTTTTTGTTTGGATGAGGAGTTTGCCTTGGTGAAACCCCAGTTTGGAATCAACCCTAAAAATGAAATTGAAATAGAGAATCGAATGCTAGAAAGTAGTAGAAGTAGATCTAACAACGAAGCTATGATATTCAATAGATATGAAATTATATTTGGAATGTAAACAAGTATGTTGATATGAAAGCTTGGACTCAACACTAACAAATGTAAATCAAAACCTCCATGATTGTTAGCTTGAAATCCACCTTGAAGGGAGAATGACTAGATCTTGAAGATGAACAAAGGATCTTGAAAGAAGATCACACCACCATGATGGATAGATCTAGGGTTTGAATGATGAATCTTGAATGCTTGAACCAAATTCCTCCAAAAGACTTGAATGCTTGAATCCTTGATCTTCAATGGAGAACTTGAATACTTGAATGTAGATGATGGCTTGAATGCTTCTTTGAGAATTATTTCTTGAAAGATGGAGTGCTCGAGAGATTATGACAAAGGATGAATGTATTTCACACTTGATTGATGGATTGAAAGATATGAAAAAGAGATGGATGAAATGAGAGAGGATGGCTTCCTTTTATACTAGTCCAGGGGACAAACTTCTAGAGAGGCCGATATAGGAGAATTAAATTCCCATTTAAACCTTAACCCCTAGAAATGGACCTAGATTAAATATAATTAAAGAGTTTACTGTTCAAAAATCTGAAACAGCCGACCCGAAAGTGAGAAATAAAACATTCTCAAACCTGACATCCGAAAACTTCTGGATTTTTAAATTTGGACCCACGGTCAGGGTTGAGATCGACTCTAACCTAGGTCAAGGTCGAGGTCAACCTTGACCCAGAAGGTCAAGAATCTTAGGGTTTCAGGTCAGGATGCCAAAAATAGGCTAGAAAGAGGTGGAGAAAGGGGCAAAATAGGGGGAAAAACCAAATCCAAGCTAGAGATCCCATGAAAGCATCTAACATGACCCCAAACCACCTACTCAGAGGGATAAACTAGTCCTAAATGGAAGTGCTTCCATTTTCTGATGATACACAAATATTGATGTTTAGTGTTACTGATAAATAGTGTAAAGACAGTTGTGGATTTTGAGAACGAGATGTTTGTGTTGTTGTTGTGGTAATTCATGTTGCTTGATGATGTTTCTATATAATTTCCTATATATGTTTTTAGATTGCATTAGGTTATGTGATCAGACTCAATGACTTTTCTTTAACATGTTGGTATTCTTGTTTGACTTTATGGATAGCATATTATAAAGATTTATGGAGTGATCTATGGATCATAGTGTGTTTGTGGATGAAGGATTTAGTTCCTATCTATGTAATAGATGCCATATCTTAGATTTCATTGATAATTATGTATTACTCTTTGTTTTACTTTGTAATTATGTCCCTGGCGAACCTTGGTGTATATGTTGATGAAATATATTTAAATATGTAATCTTAGTTATGTTAGAGTAATAAATTGTTTACTTATTAATTAAATCATATTGATTTAATTATTAAGTCACTTATTATCTCTTTATGCTTAAGCTAAACTTTGGGAATATAATAATTAATTACTTTATTAATTATTATCAGGAAACCTAGGTTTGTTCACCCATCTCCTTTTATAAGGATTGATCTCATTTGTATTCATAAAATACATTCATTATTGAATAGCAACTTTTGTTTTTGCACATCAAGAATGATTTCTCCTCTCTCGTGGATCAATATGTCCAGGCCTCCATAGCTTCTTGCTTCTCTCTCTCTTTTTGTGATAGGTGTTTGCATGTAGGTGTTCTTGGGATCTATGGGTTGTTTACTCATCAATTCCAATATGGTATCAAATCTTAATATCTATTTTCCCCTGTCCTCTTCTTGAGAGATTCGGTCGTGTTCATCAGATCTACATTTTTAGAGGGTTTTCTGCCATATCTATGGGGGCCTCTTTTTCTGGTCATCTTGGCTTCAAACGCACATCACGGTTGCATTCACAACATCCAAGAACCCCTAGATCCATAGAAAATTTGTCCTATTTGGACAAATTTGAAGTCTGTGGCAAAAAGAATAATTTGTAACCACCCCCAACATGAATCCCAAGATGATCATTAGTTTTTTCATGCACTTTGGACCCAAATGAACCTCGCCATTGAGGTCGCAACACCAAAAAACCCTTATTTCCATATAAGGCATGCCAAATTTGGACATCGTTGCATTCTGAGGCAATTTTTTTTGCATGCCAAGCCCTAGGTCCCTAACATGCAAATCAAGGCAAAAATTCTACCACCTTGGCACACAAATTGAGGCAAAATTGTACTACCCTGGCATAAAAATTGAGGCAAAAATTTACTACCTTGGTACGTAAATCAAGGCAAAAATCCATACGACCTATTGTGCATCTCGAGGTGCGCATGCAATTTTGAAAAAAAAATTTAGAATTTTTATTTTGTGTGGCAATGGCTATTTGGCCATCAAATTGAAGCCCATAGTGGATACAACCTCAGCCCCTAGTCATAGGGTGACTTAGGGATCAATTTTTTTAGCCCCAGGGGCCTTTTATGCTACAACGGCCATTTGGCCATCAATTTTAGCCCTGTGAAGTGCTGACATCAGCACATCTGGACACCATTTTTTGGGCCATCAGCATACTTGTGGTTTTTTGCTCATAACTTGAGCATACGATGTCGAAATTGGGCATACAATATACCAATGGAAAGCTCATTTTGAGCCTGATCCAAATTTTCTCATCTGGTTTCCTGATTCCTCCATTTTTTTGCAATTTTTTTTCTATCAAAGATTGAGGTTTCTCTGTTCTCTTGTGTTTCAAACCTCCTGCACTCTAGGATTGATAACTTTTGCATCTGGGCTTTATTTTATTCAAACAAGATATCGTCAAAAATATTGATCAGAGCTTTATTCAGATTTGAAGGTTGGCAATTATTAATTCATCATTTTGCTACTCATTTATTATGTCAAAGGCTTTGGTACCTTTGTGCACTTTGGGATCCATATCTTGCCCATCCAGACTCCGTTTGGGAAAATGATATTGTGTGTGTGAATTTTGTACTTGATCTATAGACACAACACTTCAGTAAAACATTAGAGGTTAGCAAAAATGAAATCGTGCAATGAATTGAAAGCTAAACTAACCAGGTGATTTACTACCTTCTAATAGGTACAAGTATGATGTTCTCATATTGTTATCGAGATTAGTGACCTTGACGACACCTAAACGAAGGATTTTAATGCAAAAGATGGATATGGAATGTATGCAATTAATCTTTTTTTTTTGGATTTTCTATGCAATGATATGATGAAAACTGATATGAATCTAATCTAGAATGAACTGATATGAAATTGATATGCAATTAATCTAACAAATGATATGAAAATGAATCTAAATGAATGTAAAAACCAAATTGATCTCACAATAGCCTTGATTCACAATAAGCTTTGATTCTCCAAATTCTAATTCTTCAAAATAGTTGTGCAAGTCGTAGACGATTTGGGCAGAGTAAGCTCGCAAAATTATGAGATGATTTGTGAAGAGCTGAGGCTTAATTTATAGAAATCTAGGGCTTTGGAGGTGCATGGAAGAAAGCCATAAATCACTCAAATAAACTCAACTTGATTTTTGAGTTATCTGATTATAAAGAATAATTAACTCACAAAAACATGCAAATCATGCAAAAATAGCTTTTTAACTCGAATTAGAAGTTTAGATCAACTTTAAAACTCAAAAATGATGTTGAGTTCCAAAAAGTCAATAACTTGCATTGATTTTTTGATTTGGAGTTTAACTACTCTTTGATTGTGCACATGGATAATTATGAATTGATAAATAAATAAAGTGATTTATTCTCAACTTAACTGATTTTGAAAAATAAAACACTTGATTTATGGGTAAATCAATCATTTAATCAATCTTTTTATTCAAAAACAATATCATTAAATAGGACAACTTGCTTTAATTAATTAAATAAGAATTTAATCAATTAATGATAGGAATTTTGATTTATTGTCAAATTTAAATAATAATACTTAGGAATAAATACAATTAAATTCAATTAAATAATTAAGTGGCAGAATTAAATCTAATTAATTAAATATTTAGAATATTCAATTAATCAAACTTTAGGATAAATTGGATTTATCGCCAAATAATCATTAAATTAAAGATAATTAGGATAATTAGGAATATTGCTAGGAATATTCTCCGATGCGGAATTTAAGATAATCAATTAGGATTCAATGATGTGCCGATGTGCCTTAGGTTAGGACTTTGATGTCGATTTCATTCGATATGTTGATATAGAAGATTAATGAACTTATAGCCCATTTTTGGGGTATTACATTTTGCCCCTCTTTGAATTGTTGTGTGAAGCGCAGTGGTTCAAAGATAGTCTATGTTTGATAGAGATATGAAACTGATTTGAAATTGATAATTGATATGAGACAGAAACTAATTGAAAGATTTGATATGAAGATGATAGGTCCTGAATGACCAAAGATAATGTTAACTATAACAGCGATGAACCGATGAAACAAAAGCGTCAAAATACCTGATTCTGAACCTTATGATTGCAAAGAAGTGACTGACCAATTCCAGACTCAATTGTCCTTAGAAGAATCATGTAGGTATCACATCTGAACCCTTCAGTTACCGAAGAACCAAGGAAATAACACTAATTGAATCGATAGTTACAAAACTGATACAATTTACAAGATTAAGAGAATACCAGATTGATATGGATCTCGATGAATCTGATATGCCCCGAGTGATGATAGATTTGATTTGCCCTAAGTGATGAGGTCTTTTGATGAATCAACAATTAGATATAGTTTTTGTCTTGATTACTGAGGAAAGATATGATTTCAAATTTGATTATAGACTTTGAATGATATGCAATACCATGCCCCCTTCGGGATTAAAATTGAAATCTGACAAGAAAAGTCAGCGTTGATAGTTTAGAAGCATGTTAATTGATTGGAAAAATGGTTAAACATGTTTGAAAATGCATTCTGCATCATTTGGAGGTCCAGAAGACCAAGTTTGACTAGGTTTGACCATGAATTGACCATGGTTGAAATTTTGATAGTTTGATGTAAGATAATCAGTTAAGTTGAATTCTGGATTTCTGTGATGATTGAAGGTTGATTATGCAAGCAGTAGACCATCCTGGGCCCAAAATTTTAAATTACAATTTTGACATATTAAATGATCTTAGATTTTGATTTTGATCCCAAAAATGGATTCAGAATGTCGAAATTAGCCAGGGGTGCAATTTTCATGGAAAATGGAGCACTTTTGAAAATTAGGTCAAAAGCTATATAAAGGCTAGAAGGGTCATTTTCAAATCATTTCAACCATTTGACTTTTGAGATCTTGTGGAGCCCTCTGAGCAAGAAAATGGTAGAACAGCGAGATCTGAAGGTTCCTGTGAGTTCACATCGATTTGAGCGCAGTCGGAGATACCAGAGACCCCGACAGTATGGACATCCGGTAGGTGGACCTCTGTGCCCCTCTGAAAATGCAAATTTTCATGTTTTATGGCATTTTTTAATTTTTCCATACGCATTTTTAATTTTGAATTTCGTATGTTTGGAAACTCGTATGAGTCCCATCCCAGACTCGTACGACATTCCTTTTGCATTTGCTTTGTCATTTCATGCATAACCCAGTGTCGTATGAAGGGGACCCGTGTGTCGTATGACATTTCATCGGGTCCTTGGAAACTCGTATGATACTGAATCCAGTGTCGTATGACCATGGATTATCATATGGTCTCTTGTGGAGTATCATATGACTTTCGGTGCCAGTCTGGACTGTCGTATGAAAAATAGTGAGCTTAAAACTGATATTTAGGGCCAAATTTTGACTTTTCTGATTTTTGATGCTGATAGCTGACCTCTTAACCTACCTTCTGAAGTACCTAACTGTCCAATTTCTATACTGTTAGCCTATTATTGAACCCAATTTCTGATATAATTCCCTATTTTTGTATGATATAGGTCACATATCTAGATGTTCATGTCCGACATTCATACCCGGTGACCCAGAGATTATGTGTCTCGCTTCCTAACCCTATGAGGGTTCATCTTGTTGCATGTGGGTTTGAGTATTTGATCAATTTACCTGATATTAGGGTAAACCATGGCCTATTGACTACACTTATTGAGAGATTCCACTCTGAGACATAGATGTTTCATTTACCGACTGGAGAGATGATAGTGACTCCAGAGGATATTTATAGGATACTATGCATTCCATTCCATAGCAGTCGGCATCCTAAATATGTGAGTTCTAGCTAGACTGGTCTTCATGCCTTTAGGAATCTATTTGGGGATGATACACAATTGATGGGGTCTATTTCCTAAGAGACCCTTGTACAAAGATATGGTTAGATGCACCGTTTAGAGTTCATTATTGTTGGGATGATCGGTGAGCTCATCATGCCAGGCCGTCAGTAGAACGGCTTTTTGATGGGATGGGCTCCGATGGTAGCCCTTCTTATGGCCACTCCCACTGAGCTTGCCTAGGGTCAGTGCTTTTTGGCCCACATGTTTTTAGAGATGCACAAGGTCGTGTATGAGGATTGCAAGAGCTTCACTTCTGGAGCTCTTGTATTATAGATATGGGCATGGGAGCATATCCCAGTGTTGAGACTGGTTTTCCAAACATAGCGGTAGCCACAGGAGCCAATGATATATATGTATGCTAGTTATGTCACACAGGTCCGCATGGATCATACTGAGTACTTCCGATGATGCTTAGATGATATGACATTTGTGCATTGGAGACCCTACTTGCAGATAGAGCCCTAGCCCACTGTGAGGGAGTAGTACAACTTTCTTTTTTAGAGTCGGGTACTTATCGACTGGTCTCCCACCATTTTGGAGAGATTCTTGATTACTAGAGTGTGGCATCAGTATGGAGACAGACAGGATGCCCCACAGGAGTATACTGCATATGCTTGCATTGTTCATGAGATTGGGCTCGGATGGACATAGAGGCTCACTTATTCTCTATGTTCAGAGGAGTACAGTGCTATCATAGGTAGAGACTGGGACTACCGTCCACAGGTTGTTGATGCAGGGGTCATAGATGGATACATTTCTTGGCTTGCTGATCACCCCATTCACAGATTCTCGGATCCCACCGAGTTGATACCCTCCATGGAGGAGGTGATGGATGTTACAGGTGCTCCCGAGGTACAGGGCCCGAGACCTCAGGTAGTGCATCCTACACCACCTAGACAAAGAGCGACGGCTCCACTTCAGAGACCTTTAGGACATCTGAGGCCCCCTTGTCCTTCTGCTTCTTCAACAGGTACATCCATAGGTTCACAAAGATGGACCAGGGGTGAGAGGGGCACTTTGGGTGGTGTTGGTTCTATGGATGATGTCTCAGCCGGTGAGTAGTTCGTAGGTGGTGATGTAGATCCCTTATAGGCAGATACCACATTTGATCTAGGAGCTGAGGTTAGATGTCATAAGGTGCATAGAGAAAATACCACTGACTAGCAGCCAAAGCAGCCAGCACAGGACACAGAGATGCTAGCAGCTGAGGCAGATCCTACTGTTCCTCTTACTTCATCAGAGACTATTAGACGTCTTAGAGCTCAGGTCTGGGACTTGAAGGTACAGAGTGCTAGGTGGGAGGAGAGGTATTTAGAGGTAGATAGGCAGTGTACAAATCTTCGTGTAGAGTTCCATGCAGAGGTTCAGAGACTGCAGATAGAGGTGACTCATCAGACCTCATGGGCTTCATATTATTTATCTGCATATTATGTTGTTGTCCCTGCTGCGCAGAGAGTGCCCACGTATTCAGATTACATGGCAGCCTCAGAGGGAGCTAGGGCACTGAGAGTAGAGGTGATACCAAATGCACCACCCCCTCGTCCACTAGATGTGGAGGAGCATGCCGATAGTTGATTCATGTTCTTATGTTTTAATATACTCTGTTCTTTTTTATCACTGATATACTGTTCTGACTCTGATAGCTCTTCGGAGCTCATTCTTTTGTACATTGTGCCAGTAGTGCACCCCTGACCTATTTTGAGTTGATGATATATATGACATTGATATTTTGGATCGTGACTTCATTTGTACTTGTCATGTTTGGATTTATGATGATATCATGCTATGCTTATGCTATGATTAGTGTAGAATGTATGTATGGATCAATGCCATGCAATGATTTCTTTCATATGTATGGATGTTATGCAAATGTAATTGATTATGCAAAGATGTATGTATGATTTATGATTATGCACTGGATGTAATGTAATGCATCAAATGGTAATGATATGAGATGTAAATGCAACGATACACATGATAATTTTTTGCAGGTTGATGAAGACAAGTACTCAGTCTTATGTCAAAAGGATATTTAACCCAGGAGAGTTACTGCTTATGGTTCGGTGAAGAGACCTTCGAGTGAGACTCAGCTCTTGTTATATTTGAAGATGTGATTTGAAGAATTGTTTAAGCATTGAAGTTCATTTAACCATTGTGAGATCATGCAACATGCAAAATGTAAAGAAACATGTAGAATGAAATGCAACCTAAGACCTAGCACCTACTCACTGATCATGTGTCGATTTTTTATCATCATTGAACTTTTAGGTAATCGGATAAATCAATACAATGCCCACTAGTTATGAAACCATAGACATATGAATATCGATTTGTATATGCAAGAATCAATACAACATCTACTGGTCAACAACCATGGACATATGAATATTGATTTTATTTTTGGAATGTCAGATTAGATATAAGCACCAAGGCACAAGGCCAAGATGACCTGAATATCATGTCCATTTTGATATAGCAATTTGTATAAGCATCAAAACATAAGCATCATGATGAACTGAATATGCCTTGCATTACAAACACATCAAACAGTGAAGAGATTATTCTAAATCCAATGTGAATTACCCGTAGTGACCCTTTATTGTTCACATCCTTAGGTAAGATTTCATTTCACAGTAGGAGAAAGAAATCACTCAAAAAGACAATAGTTAGATCAAACTTCTTTGAATTTTTCAGGTATCAATGGTCGAGGTACGCATGGCCATCCAATTCGAGATAGAGGCTCTTACAGTCGGACACCATTTCAATCCAGAATTTCCAAAGTTGTTAGATTTTCACATACAAGCAGAAGACAAAGAAAAGATTATGCCCCTTTTCATCACTCTCTAAATCCTATAAAGGACATCATCGAAGAGCTCAAAGAGACATAATATGCAAAAATCTCAATGCGAAACAGTAAGCATACAAGGAGATAAAAGCATGTAAAGCACAGATTGTTTTCAGTTTGTGTTTGATGTTTGATTGCGTTGTTGTAGATGCAAAATCCTTTCTGGAGACAAGACTGACTGACTGACTCACATGAAGCTTCAAAGGACTCTGACTGGATATGATACATCAAAATTATACTAGAGACCATAGGATATGACATTGATTGCCCCCAAGTTTTAAGCATTAATAGGATAAGACGCTTGAGCTGATTGGTGTATAGACCGGCTTATTGAAAACTGGAAATGCAGAAACAAACTAGGAGATATGTACAAACTAAAGCAAGATTGAAAGCTGGGAAAGACCAAGATTGTGTTGATAGATGGAGCATTTTGAAACAAGTGGTACCCGTTTGCCGGGTTTTCACCATCTTGGCAGAGATTCTATTTTTGCTACCAAGGTGCCTGCTTCCAAGTTTTCACCAAGGCACTTTTTCTTTTTCTCATTTTTTTGTATTTTTCATTTTTTCAATTTTTTTGTACTTTTGATTTTTTTCACTTTTTTTGTGAATCATCAAGGCACCTATTGCTAGGTTTTCACCAAGATGTTCATTTTTTCAGAACTTTTTCAGATTTTTAAGATTTTTTTCAAGACATTTTACCATAGACTGAATGCCTTAGGCGTAGAATTTCTTCAGATGGAGAACGTTGATTGGTTCTCAAAGTTGTTCTCCTTCAGTCGTTGAGAGTTGATAGGCACCAAAACCAAAAGTAGCAGTGATAACAAAGGGACCCAGCCAGTTGGGTTCAAACTTCCCTTGCGTTCTCAATGTGATTGATTTTTAGGATTCTCTCTCAAGACTAGATCACCAACCTGAAATTCTCTATGTCTGACTTTCTTGTTGTAACCTCTAGACATTCTCTTCTGATATACTCTGAGATGATCATACGCTACTTTTTTGCACTCATCTAGTAGTTCAAGTTCTTGCAACCTAGACACTCTATATTCATCATCAGTTACTAGACCATGCATTCTGATTCTTAGTGATGGGATTTCAACCTCAATAGGTAGTACCGCTTCAGACCCATAAAGTAAAGTGAAAGGTGTAGCCCCAATGGGTATTCTGATACTTGTTTTGTAGGCCCAGAGAGATGGATTGATTCATGAGATGCCAGTCTCTTCCTATTTTATTAACTATTCGGTGTAAGATTTTTAATAGATTTTTGTTAGAAGCCTCTGCTTGTCCATTCCCTTGAGGATAGTAGATAGAAGACCAATGTTGTGTGATCTTGAATTTGGCACATAGATCATCTAGGTCTTTGTTCTTGAATTGTCCACCATTATCTATGATTATGGAATGAGGTATCCCATATCTGCATATGATATAGTTTAATATGAACATAGATATTTTCTTTCCAGTTGCCTGTGTCAAAGGGAATGCTTCTACCCATTTTGTAAAATAATCTGTAGCTATGATTATATGGGTATGTCCATTAGAAGAATGAGTATGAATCATCCTGATAAGATCAAATGCCCATTGGTGAAAAGTCCATTGTGTAGTAAAGGGAATTAGATCTCTCCCTGGTGCATGAATTAAGTTGCCATACACTTGGCATTTTTGACAATTCTTAGCAAATTTGATAGACTCTTTCTCCATTTCAGGCCAATAGTACCCAGCCCTAATAAGTTTTTGAGCTAGTGTTAAACCGTTCGAGTGTGACCCACAAATACCATCATGGACTTCCTCTAATGCATGTTGAGACTCTTCCTGTTCTAAACATCTAAGTAGCATACCATCTAGACCTTGTTTGTATAGATCATTACCAATGATGACATATCGGGAGGCATTACGGACAAGGTATCTCTTTTCATGGTGGTTGAAGGTATCAGGAATGATTTGGTCTTGGAGATAGGAAAATAGGTTTTTGTATCTGGATGAATCATGACCTACAATGGTGCAAATCATGCGGGTTTCAGGGGAGTCATATGCAGGATAAGATAGTGCTTCCACCAGGAACTCATAGTGTAGCTCATGTTCAGGCTGTTGTAATAAAGTAGATAGTGCTGCCATTACATTGGCCACCTTGTTCTCCGTTCTAGGAATTTTCTCAAATGTGATAGCTATGAAATACTTCTTTAAATCATCTACCATTCTCTTGTAAGGAATGAGCTTTTCATCTTTAGTTTGGTACACATCATTGACTTGATGCATAACAAGTTGTGATTCTCCATGAATGTGTAGCTTTGTTACTCTCCATTCAATTGCTATTTTCATACCATTCAAAAGGGCTTCATATTCTGCAATATTGTTTGTGCAAGGGAACTTTAATCTGAATGCTTTTGGGATTGAGTATCATTGAGGAGTTATGAACAATATGCTTTCTCTAGATCCATTTTGTATATAGGAGCCATCAAAGAATAACTACCATTCTCTAGAAGAAAGAGTCATGATAGAGGAATCTAGAAATTCCATTTGCATTAATGTATTATCAATCATAGGTGCATATGCTAATTGATCAGCAATAACCTACCCTTTGATAGCTCTTCATTCCACATATTCAATGTCAAAATCACTTAAGAGCATAACTCATTTAGCTAATCTACCTGTGAGGGCAGCTTTGCTTAGGAGGTACTTGAGCGGATCAATCTTAGCTGGCAATTGTGTGGTATGAGCTAACATGTAATGTCTTAGTTTCTATGATGCAAAGATCATAGCTAGACAAGCTTTCTCAATCATTGAATAGTTCTTCTCATATGAAACCAATGTTCTACTGATATAGTATATAGCTCTTTCCTTTTTGTTCTCATCGTGTTGTGCCAGCAATGCCCCCAGTGATGTATCTGTTGCGAAGACATATGAGATCAATGGCTTCCCATGAATAGGAGGCATCAAGATAGGAGGATTTGATAGATACTTCTTGATGTGGTTAAAGTTGTTCTCACATTCTTCATTCCATACAAAGGTCACACCTTTATGTAATGTTTTTGTAAAAGGTTGTGATATGTTCGCTAGCTATGATATGAATCTTCTGATAGATTGAACTCTTCCTTGCAATGTCCTCATTTGACTGATATTCTTAGGGGGTTGCATCTCCATTATAGCCTTTACTTTAGCTGGATCAACCTCAATGCCCTTCTTTGAAAGTATGTATCCTAAGAGCTTTCCAGAAGTGACACCAAAAGCACACTTCTTAGGATTTAGTTGGAGACAAAACTTTTCCATTCTATCTAGGATCATGCTCAAGTCCTTTAGATGTTTAGTTCTAATCATAGATTTTGCTAAAGTATCATCAACATAATCTTCCATAGTTTGATGCATCATATCATGGAAAATAGATGTCATTGCTCTTTGATATGTAGCACCAGCATTTTTAAGCCCAAGTGGCATGACATTCCAACAGAAGGTACCCCATGCACATGTGAAAGCAGTTTTCTCTTGATCCTCTGGAGCAATTTTTATTTGGTTATATCTAGAGAAGCCATCCATTAAGGAATACATCTTGAAACCTGCAGTCATGTCCACTATCATATCAATGTTAGGTAGTGGAAAATCATCCTTAGGGCATGCTCTATTCACATCTCTAAAGTCTGTGCACACTCTAATTGAACCATCTGGTTTAGAAATAGGTACAATATTGGAGATCCACTCTGCATAGTCAATAACTCAGATGAATCCAGCTTTTAGGAGCTTCTCTAATTTAGCTTTTACCAAGAGTGCAACATGAGGATGCATCTTTCTCAATTTTTGCTTGACAGGTTTGACATTTGGAGCAATAGATAAATGATGCATTATGAGATTAGGATCCAATCCTAGCATATCTAAATATTTCCATGCAAAGTTGATCTTCTTCTCTGTTAGGAATGTTGTAAATTTTTGCTTCTCTTCTTCTGATAATGATTGTGCTACATGTACCAATTGTGGTTCCTTTGTTGTACCCAAATTGATGGATTGAGTGGGCTCAATTAGAACTGGAGATCTATCCTGTAAATGACTCGGAAGGACATCAAATATCTCATCCTTAGGTGCCTCAGAGAGGTTTTCACCTTCGGATATGTCTTTTATTTTTACTTTTGTAGGTTCTGAGACTGCCACAAAGTGGTTTTCACCCTCAGAACTCTTTTTCTTTTTCTTTTTATTCTTATTGTTCTAACTAAGATATTTGATGTTCAAATCTATCATGCTAATGCTCCGTTCACTAATGGAAGTACTCATAGGCTCAATTGCATTGAGGTAGCAAGCAAGGGCATAGTCATTTGGGAAGGTATAAATACCATGGCTCGGATTTGTGGAGGTTTGATCAATAAGTTCTAGATATTGGATAGTCAAAGTGGGGAAAGATTGGGAGATAGTGTTTACGGATATGGATCTTTCATCATTGGTCCTAACCCGACACTTGAGTTCAAAGGTGATATTACAACTTAAGACATTCAATTCATGAATAGGCTCAATGTCATCATGGGAGTCCAATTCAGCCATAGGTGGATTAGACTCGATAGGTTCATCATTTCACTCTAGACTTACGTTGGGATTAGGTGCATATTGGTGAATAACATCAACATGTTTCTTGGTGATAAGCTCATCTGGTTCTAGAATGACTCCCCATTCATAGTCATTTGATTCAGCTTCTGATTCAGGATCTCTAGGAAATCTTAGAACATGAGTAAAGTCAGGGTGAATACCCCAAGAAGGGTTACCCTCATATTTTGATTTGAATTCATACTCATGGGAATCTATCTCAGAATCACTACCACCTCCCTCTTCTTGATTGTTTTTGAGATTAGCTGGTTCTTATGTTGCAACTATCTCTTGGTTGATAGTAGGTTCTTGTGTTTCTACTACATTAATTCTTTTGATTGGATCATCTTTATCATCAAGAAGGTCTTTGATCTCTTTAGGCAATTTTTCATAGGGGATGAGTTATGAGCTATCTGAATCACTATCTGATAGTTTTGTTTCTTCTTTCTTAAGAAGAGGTTCTCCTGGTGCGATCTACTCTATGGCATGAGAGCAATTACCTTTGAAGTGATAAGGTTTCTTCTTAAAGCCTAGGCCAATAGTATTCTTATTTTCTCTACCAGTATGTGGGAGAGGTGCCTCAAGACCTTTTCCTCTGATTCCTAGAGGTCCTTTACCTAAATATCCAATCTTAGCTATTAATTTATCTCCTGGACCATACGACTTAGAAGGGAGTTTGGATACTGTAGAGTCACTAGTTTGAACAACTTGAGATTCAAGTTTGTCTTTGTATAGCCATGATAGCACAGCTTCATCCTCTTCAAACTCTTGCTTGGATACTTGTTCTGCTACGAAATTCTTTTTATACGCTTCAAGAGGTTCTTTAGAGTCTAGTTTGGATTGTTTCAAAGATTTCCCATAAGACTTAGGCGAGATAGGGAGAGATGTCAAAGATAAGACTGGCTTGATAGTATATTCTCCCATACTATTTTCTTTGATATTAACCTCTTTTGCAAGATCTTCCATTTTAGATGTGGATGCTTCTTTAGTTGGTTCAATGGAAGATTCTCTGTTATTAGGCACAAGCTTATCTACACTTTCCTTCAAGGTGTTGCAAGTTGTATTCAGATTTGCGAGGATAGTAACCTCTACTCCTTCATAAGGAAACTTCAAACATTGATGGTATGTAGAAGGAATAGCTTGCATTTCATGTATCCATGGTCTCCCTAGAAGAATGTTGTAGGCCAAAGGTAGATCAAGAGCTTGACATATAGTATCTCTGATAACTAGACCTGCTCTAATGGGTAAGACAATGGTGCCTTCAGAAGATCTTTCTTGTTCATCATAGGCTTTTATGGTTATCTTCTTTTGAGGATCAATAGCTAATTCTGAAAATCCCAATTGTGTGATCAAGCTGTAAGAACAAATGTTTAGGCCAGTGCCCCCATCTATCAACACACATTTGACTCTATGGTTCTGGATCAAGACTTCTATATGAAAAGGCTGATTATTTGGGTGACTCAAGGAGTTGTCATCTTCCTCTGAAAAGGAGATATATTGTGGAGATGTAAGATGTCCAACCATAGTCTGGAACCTATCTAAATCAAGGTCATCAGGAACATTGGAGCCGAGCAAAGCTTTATCTAGTATAGCTCTATGAGCTGGAGAGATCTGAAGCAACTCAAACATAGAGATTTTTGCATTAGTTTGCTGGAGTTGTTGAACAATGCTATAAGATGTAGGCCTTGTATCCTTTGGATTGGAAGATTTGGAAGCAGTCTTCTATTTGGAAACAGATGAAAGATTAAAGGGTATCATAGGGACATTAGATGAATTTGGGATTTGTCCTTTCAGATGTGCTTGGGCTTGTGATCAAGTAACCACATTGGTGGATTGATTTTGTCTATCTCTTCTTACAATTGTGATGACATTGCAACTTTCAGAGAGACATGGTTCAACCATATTGATGACAACATTATTTCCAGGGTAGGCATAGTTAACTTTTGCCCCCATATTAGGCTGAGAAGTTGAAACTCCTTGACCATGTTGCAAAAATGGTTCTGTAAATGTTGTATGATCATTATTGCTCTTAGGATTGTCAACTATGATGTCTCCACTATCAATCAGATCTTGAATGGTGTGTTTCAATCGGAAGTAGTTATTCATTTTGTGACCTTTACCTCGATGGAAATCATAGAATTCATTTTCTCTCCACCATTTTGGCTTAGGCTCAAAATTGAGTGGTCGGATTGCTGGCAAAGAGATGATGTTATCAGCTAGTAGAGTTTTCACAGCTGATTCTAAAGATTCTCCAAGAGGAGTGAACTTTTGCTATTTATCCCAAGATTTGTATTCTGGCTTCTTTTGAAATGGTTCAGATGACTTTTTTTCTAAAGCTTTAATGGCTTGGGAACCAAGAGTTAGGTTGTAGGCTGGTGCCTTTGATGGGGCACAGATAGTGTCAACAACACCATCTATGATGATGGCTTTATTCTTGTTCCAATTTTTGTTCTTGTCTTTAGAACTGGATCCTGATTCGTACTTGTCTTTTTGAAGTGTGATTTCTCCTTTTTTCACAAGCACTTTTTTTATTTTAATAGCATTGTCCACCATCTTATCAAAAGATGTATGATCTTGCATTTTTTGGGAATAATTGATTTCTAGAACAAGGTTATTAATGAAGATTTCTAGTTTTTCTATTTCTAGAATAGGTCTGGCATATAGAGAGAACTTCTTCCTCCATCTCTTGAGAAATGTTAGGAATGGTTCCCCTAGATATTGCTTGAGATTACAGATATCAATCATGGTGACTGGATGTTGAATATTGTAGGAGTATTGCTGATAAAACAATTTGATCAACTCCTCAAAAGTTTTGATAGTAGAAGGCAATCTAGAGAACCAATGGATGGTTGCTCCTCCTAGAGATCAAGGGAAGAGACACATCAGATAGGTTGGTTCATGCATGAACTCCATTGATTGTGTATAGAATTCTCTGACATACATGATCCTGAGGATCAAAGTGTCCATCATACTTATCATATTTGGGCATCTCCACTCATTTCAGAAATGGTGGCATATACAAGTCTTTGTCAAAAGGAAAAGGACATAGAGCTTCCATGGAGAACTCTTTGGGTTCCTTCTCTTTCTCAAGGTTGTTAAGTTTGACTTACATGGCATGCATCTATTTCATAATAACTGTTATCGGAGATTCTTCCTCATGTGTGATGATAGCTTCAACATTAAAATTAGGAGGAAGCTTAGCTCCTTGATGAGCTAATTGTAAAAAGTATGCCTCTCTATCTTCTTTCAAGAAATGCTTCATCATTCATTTGAAGTTATCGTCGTTTTGATATTGAGCAATTTCTTCAGGTGTGGGTTCCTGATCCACACCATATTGAGATTGAGTTCTTTGAGAGCCAAATTTTGTCCCTGCTTTAGACATGGTAGGAGTTTGTGGACTCCGTGGAATAGATTGATGTGGGGTTTGTTGGGTACCTCCGTGAGTTGATGAAGGAGGAATGTAACCAATTTTTAATCGAAAGTTGCTAAGACCGTCATCCTCGTAAAGACCAAAATTGATGAGTTGCTCAATAGTTGAACCCCTTGTAGTGGTTATAGGTAAGGTTTGGAATGCTTCTCCAAATTTCTTATGTGAGGAAGCTCTAGTTTCCACCATCAAATTTGAGTGAAACAAAGAATAAGATCCAAATGACTGAAGAATGAATTGAATCAAGATGATCAGATGACGCAACCTTGTCAAGGTTTGATTGATTTGAAGATTCAATTAGATGTGGGTGAAGGATACTATGCCCTAGATGTATGGGTAGATTGCCCAAAAGATAGCGGACAAGATATCACAATACTTAGTCATTTTGATGATTGATTGAAGATTGATAGTTATGACAAGGTTTTGACACAAGATGAAAAGGACTCAAATCAATTAAACAAAAGGGTGAATCAAATTCAAAAGGCCACTTTAGGAAAATGATTGGATTCTCAATAGCTACTGCTCTATCCCTGACATAGTGATTTGTTCGACAGATTCTGGAAATAGGCTGAAAAAGCTAAATATCTGGCAATTCTGACAATTTTCTGACAACTTTCAAAATTTTCCCAAATGACACTCTGCAGACTCATACAATAGTGGGTATGCTATGAAACAATAGTTGAAAATCTTGTACGACAGTTGCAAAACTCCTACGATAGTGGGTATGATATGAAATGACAGTTGAAAAGCTCACACGATTGTTGCTAGCAGGATTTGACTTTTGGAATTTGACTGGCAGAAAGACTCGTACGACACTAGGTTCTCTATCATACAACAGTTGGGCAGTGATGAAATGACATTTGACAAAAACTCATATGACTTTCTGACCTCCCGAGATGACTTTTGACTCCAGAAAAGAATTTTACTTCAGATTTTGCAAATTTTGAGTTTTCAGATTCGGATTGTTTGCAAATTTCAATGTCCAGATTTGAGGATTGTAATAGATTTGTTCATTTTCAATAACCAGATAGATAAACAAGCACACAAAATAGAAAGCAAGTGATTTCAAGCATGTCTGAAAATAATGAACAAGAGCAAAAGTAACCTTGCGCATGAACAATCAAGTGACTTATTCGTTCTAATCCTCAGAAGCGTTAATTGTGTATGTTCCAAAAATGTTTTGAAATAATGCACATATACCCTAGAAAATGAAAATTTGGCCTTGCTAGGGTTTTTAGTAATGGTTTGACTCTGCAACTTTTATGATCCAAGAGGGCGAACTCCAATCCAGGTGCACCAGGGTTTGGACATAGTCTAAGAACTTAATCTTTAGGATCTGCTAGGGAGATTTGATAGCCCAACAAGAGACCACACCTATGGAGATTTCTTCCAATAGGACATTTATATAGCGGTTGTCACTACCATGGCAAAAATGGCTATTACCACTAGAGATTCCGTCAACGCAGTTTTCCCTGTGAAGGGAGTGTCTGCTACAATTAACCCTCTCTAAAGGTGACTCACAATAGTATACCACAAGGGGACTTGGCTCCAAATCCAAGGGTTTGATGCCTTTTCACTTTTAACCTAGACAAAGCAGGTAGATTAAGATGAAGATTATCTCACCAAGGTCTATGATATCAACCCCATGTGATCTATCAACCTCTCCGGAGAGAGAATGTATCAATCAATAAGGGAAGATGCTCAGACCAAGTAGAACATGAGACACACTAAGTATCCTCCCTACCTACAAGGATTCCATCATCAAGAAGGATTTCACTGGGAATCCAATCTCTCAAGAACCACAAATAGTGTTCATAGGGCCTAATTACTATGTTTTCACAAATATATCAGAAAGCAAATCTATCCAAAAGCATTCAAAAGCACAAAAAGGTGCTACACTTAATGCTCCAAATAAACATGAGGTGAGTCCACAAAGTGGTGCATTTAATTCCTCACACAAATTTAAAAGCAAGTCCACACCCTAGAATACTAATGAGATCCGAAAAGCACAAAATGGGAAAGAATTGGTGGAACAATTAATGCTCTTTCTAAGTAGACCCCTCCCTTGAATATGGCACTGACCTTGCACCCACGGGGTGAAATGAGGGGTGAGTAAGAATAAGCGAGTCCAATATCCCAATTTCACTAATAAGATCAATCAAAAATATCCTAAGACTGCTTATCAATACTTAAGGTGTTACAACCTAGTATTCAATTATGCAAATTTGAAAAAAAGCATGCAAAGAAAACACTCAAGCCAAACACATGAGAGATTCATTTTAGGATCCCAAATTGAAATGTTATCAGATTAAGGAGAATACCTAGAATCCTCGCAACACGCTTAGTAGATGTTTACCTACTTTTAGTAATTCTTGCACTTTTTCCAATCAAAACCAGCAGGAGTCAATAAAAAATAGAGAATTTCAATTGTTAAGATTAGCCGTTAGTCGAAATCTGAAAACCAAATATGACAAACTGCCCCTAGTCATAGGGTGACTTAGGGCTCAATTTTTTAGCTCCAGGGGCCTTTTATGCTACAACGGCCATTTGGCCATCAATTTTAGCCCCGTGAAGTGCTAACATCAGCACATCTAGACACCATTTTTTGGGCCATCAGCATACTTGTGGTTTTTTGCTCATAACTTGAGCATATGGTGTCAAAATTGGGATACAATATACCAATGGAAAGCTCATTTTGAGCTTGATCCAAATTTTCTCATTTGGTTTCTTGATTCCTCCATTTTTCTGCATTTGTTTTCTATCAAAGATTGAGGTTTCTCTGTTCTCTTGGGTTTCAGACCTCCTGCGCTCTAGGATTGATAACTTTTGCATGCGGGCTTTATTTTCTTCAAACAAGATATCGTCGGAAATCTTGTTCAGAGATTTATTCAGATTTGAAGGTTGGCAATTATTAATTCATCATTTTGCTACTCAGTTATTATGTCAAAGGCTTTGGTACCTCTGTGCACTTTTGGATCCATATCTTGCGCATCCAGACTCCGTTTGGGAAAATAATATTGTGTGTGTGAATTTTGTACCTGATCTATAGACACAACACTTCAATAAAACATTATAGGTTAGCAAAAATGAAATCGTGCAATGAATTGAAAGCTAAACTAACCAGGTGATTTACTGCCTTCTAATAGGTGCGAGTATGATGTTCTCAGATTGTTATCGAGATCAGTGACCTTGACGACACCTAAACGTAGGATTTTAATGAAAAATATGGATATGGAATGTATGCAATTAATCTTTTTTTTTTGGATTTTCTATGCAATGATATGATGAAAACTGATATGAATCTAATCTAGAATGAACTGATATGAAATTGATATGCAATTAATCTAACAAATGATATGAAAATGAATCTAAATGAATGTAAAAACAAAATTGATCTCACAGTAGCCTTGATTCACAATAAGCTTTGATTGTTCAAATTACAATTCTTCAAAATAGTTGTGCAAGTCATAGACGATTTGGGCAGAGTAAGCTCGCAAAATTATGAGATGATTTGTGAAGAGCTGAGGCTTAGTTTATAGAAATCTAGGGCTTTGGAGGTGCATGGAAGAAAGCCATAAATCACTCAAATAAACTCAACTTGATTTTTGAGTTATCTGATTATAAAGAATAATTAACCCACAAAAACATGCAAATCATGCAAAAATAGCTTTCTAACTCGAATTAGAAGTTTAGATCAACTTTAAAACTCAAAAATGATGTTGAGTTCCAAAAAGTCAATAACTTGCATTGATTTTTTGATTTGGAGTCTAACTGCTCTTTGATTGTGCACATGGATAATTATGAATTAATAAATAAATAAAGTGATTTATTCTCAACTTGACTGATTTTGAAAAATAAAACAATTGATTTATGGGTTAATCAATCATTTAATCAATCTTTTTATTCAAAAACAATATCATTAAATACAACAACTTGATTTAATTAATTAAATAAGAATTTAATCAATTAATGATAGGAATTTTGATTTATTGTCAAATTTAAATAATAATACTTAGGAATAAATACAATTAAATTCAATTAAATAATTAAGTGGTAGAATTAAATCTAATTAATTAAATATTTAGAATATTCAATTAATCAAACTTTAGGATAAATTGGATTTATTACCAAATAATCATTAAATTAAAGATAATTAGGATAATTAGGAATATTGCTAGGAATATTCCCCGATGCAGAATTTAAGATAATCAATTAAGATTCGATGATGTGCCGATGTGCCTTAGGTTAGGACTTTGATGTCGATTTCATTCGATATGTTGATATAGAAGATTAATGAACTTATAGCCCATTTTTGGGGTATTACAGATATATCATTGGAAATCTTGCTTTAATAGCTTTCCATTTCTTTGAGTCTTTTTTCCAGATTCTACTCTAGGTACATTTTATTCATATTTTGTCATTTTTGCAATCTGGTAGATATCTTGGATGTTTCAGGTCTTGGGATCTCTTCCCTTTGAGGGATGGATCATCTTAGGCTGTTCTTTTGTTTCAACACCCTTCGCTCTTCTTTGAGTAGTGTATAGTTCAATTTTGTAGCATTCTTTTATACACACACACTGAGATAAAGTGTCATTTTATTGCATGTATGGGATTTTGCACATGTTCATGCTCTATATACTTGCACTCCATTATAAAATGCTAGGGGGGTTTTATGTTTGCCTTTTTTTTCCATCTACTTTTGTCACATGAGCATTCCTCCAATGACATTAGCCTCAGGTATCTCTATTTGTGTTTGTACTCTCTCTGAAACTTTGATGTTCCTGGTATCATGTAGTTCATATTGGATGAGTTTTTAGTGTACCTATCATTATTCTCTTATCATCATTATGGGGGGTTTCTACTATTGGTTCTATTGCTTTGTTGGTTTGATAGAGTGAGCTATGTATTCAGTATTTGATGCTATGTACTAGGTGGATGCAATGGCTAGGTACCTATGCATTCTAGTGAGATGGATCATTTACCATATGGACACTCTTTTCTTTCATGCTACTATTGGTTCTACTACAGTTTGATATTGTGAGCTATGTATTCATTATTTGATTCTATGTACTAGGCAGATGCAGTGGCTGGGTACCTATGCATTCCGATGAGATGGATCATTTACCATATGGACCCTCTTTTCTTTCTTGTTTCTGGATGCACTCTTCCAACTTTGATTGATCAAATTTTTAGACTTTTGGTATTTTTATGTCATCTCTATTTTTGAGTTTAGGTGTTTGCCCTTGTTTGCCTCTTGATTCGTGTAGTGTCATTTGAGGGCACTCGTGCAGATTACAATATTTTGTATCTTTGACTTTAGTTGTTTTCCTTTGTTTGCCTTCTGATTTGAGTAGTGTTATTTGAGGGCACTCATGTATATTATAGTCTTCTCTACCTAGTCATATTTCAGTGGAGGATCTTCAAATCATTGGTTACTTCTTGACAAAGTTTACAGCTTCTTGCTTCAGTGATGTTGTACCTATTCATCCTTATTCCTATTTTCTGGAACATTCCTAGTTTTGGAGGCTTCTTTAGTCCTTTAGACTAGTCTTTGTCTCTTTTCGGAGTAGAGTTTTTCCCATGTGGTTTTCTCCATTTCTCCTCTTTATAGAGACTCTCTTTTGGACTTGGGTACCTGATCAGGCCTTTTTTTGCTAGGACCCATTTGCTTTCAATAGTTCTTTCTAGGTTTTTAGCTTCTCCCAAAGTTTATCTTAAGGGGGGGTGTTAGAGTAATAAAGTGTTTACTTATTAATTAAATCATATTAATTTCATTATTAAGTCACTTATTATCTCTTTCTATTTAAGCTAAACTTTAGGCATATAATAATTAATTACTTTATTAATTATTATCATGCAACCTAGGTTTGTTCACCCTTTTAGGGTTTTGATCTCCTTTGTATTCATAAAAGAAATTCATTATTGCATTGCAACTTTTTTTTTCACATCAAGAATGATTTCTCCTCTTGCATGGATCAATGTGTTCAGGCCTCCATAGCTTCTTTCTTCTTCTCTCTCTTTCTATGATAGGTGTTTTTATGCAGGTGTTCTTGGGAGCTATGGGTTGTTTACTCATCAACTCCTATAAGTTATTGTGTGAGAGAGAGAGAGAGATATTGGATGGAATGGTATATAAGTTGATGTAAATAGAGGTATGGGTGGAATCTAAATTAAATTCACAATAGAGTTATACTTAATTGGAATTGTATTGGCATATTAGTGATGCTATCATTCAATTCATAATTCAGTGGATTATTGTTCACACTAGATTGTAGTCCATCTTGGGTTGTTTCCCTCAATTGTATTTGAGTAGTGAGATCTAGGAAGTGAGCATGAATGCATGTACATTCCCCTTTATACCTTTAATAGGGTTATATGTTCTAGTACATCATCTATTGGCTTTGATTCCCAGTGTGGTTTTTACCTTAATTAGGTTTCCACGTAAAAAATTTGGTATTGTGTGTTATTGTGTTTTCAGTGTAGTTCTTAAATGTTTACATTAAAAAAATAAGTTAAGCATTTTTAAGTTTTGATTTTGACACAACTGTTTTGGACATAACTAATTCACCCCCCACCCTCACTTGTGTGTGTTGCCTTATTTCTATCAGTTGCTTGATAATGAAACACAAATGTATGATGTTTATTAAATTAAAGGATTAACACATAATTTACTTAGTGTGAGTCAAATATGTATAATGGATTTGATGTAAACTTATCTTCTCTTGGATGTGACATTAAAAATAAATCCATTAAAATTATTGTTGTAGGGTTCAAAACCAATGGAAATGTTTATAATCTTCATGAAGATTCAAACAGTAAAATTACAAACAATGTTTTTTTCATGACCAATTGTGGCATAGAATATTAGGACATATTGTACACGCTTAAAATCATCCCATAACATTATAATTATTTAATTATTTCAATTATATTCTTCTTGCCTATTTAATTAAATTTGACTCATTATTCTATAGTATTTAAATTTAAAATTTAAATACCCCTCTTGCAAGTACATTAAATTTTATTTAATACCCTTTCCCCACATAAACCCTTGTTAAATAAATTCTAATTTATTTAAATCCCTTCTCATTCTATTAGTCCTCTAAACCATGATTAGTTTGATTTTTAATTAAATTAATCCTAAATTTGAACCTAGATCCCACCCTACACACATCAATCTCAACAAATAGACCTACTTCTTAATTAACTAAGGTTAATTAAGCTAATTTTTGGATTCCTACACCCATTAGTCCTAATTATTTGCTCACACATGTGCAAGAAAATTTAAAAAAATGATCTTTTCAAAATAATCTAAAAAATCTCCAACAAAGTTTCTTACAACCTTGATGACACCTCTTACACATTATAAAAACATAAAAATAGACTTTTTCTCTTACACCTTCTTACACGTGTACTTGAAGTACACATTGACCCATCAAATCTCAAGTTGCTCACACATGTGTGAGAGAACTTGAACTCTTTCATGGCTTATGTGTCCTTCATGTGGCACCTATGTGGATGCCACATGTGATACACCTCATCCTAGCCCTCCAAAATCCTGTAAATAGCATCCTTGCTAAGAGTAATTCATCCATCATTTTGCATTAGAGTTATTATGCTAGTATCATTTTAGATTTTTCTTGCATTTAGTGTTTATCTAACATGTTTGGTAGTTGCTTGCATTAATGTTAGAATAGTTTCATGCTAGATCATAGTTACTTTGTTCATCCATATTGAATGCTTGAGGCTACTTCTTCATAACTAGTCCTTGAGCTCATTCAATGTCATTTTCATGGTAGTTGGTAATTTTATTCTTGTATTTATCATTTGTAAATCATAGTGGGATTTAAATATTCTGTTGGGAGAGCACACCCACATATATCTCTAAGATCTAAAATCAAGAAAATCTTGGGTACATTTTCTTATTTCTCATCGGAGGTTGTGGAGAAAGCTTCTTAGTTGGTTCTTGCAAGTTTTATTAAATTTTAGATTTGTATTTGAATAACATGTTTATTGCTAACATTTGAATGTTTTAGCTTGCTCCCAACAAGAAAGGTTTCATCACATACATTTTGGCACGCTTGGTGGGACCCACATCCCTATCTAAAACTCATTTTTGTTCCATCTTTCTTCCATTTCTCGCAACTCTCAGAAACTGTCATGCATTGGCATCTCCACCCTTGAACTATTGTATGCGCAATTTTTCGTCTGCACTTGGGGAATGTCGTCTCTGCCTAGGATTAAATTTTTAATGTTTAAAAGTGTTTTTTGGAAGATTTTAAATTTTTAACTCTTGAGTTTCTAACAAATTAGTATTTTATAGAGTTAAATGCTGACAAATTGTTTCCAAGTTCAATTTTAAATCTTATAAAATTGACTTTTTTTATTACTGTTGTTTGTGCAGGTTCTCTATCATCTGTACAATTTGGCATCTATGACTGTACTCTATCGTCTACACTTTTGAAAAACTGTACCACAAGCTATCAGGTATAAATTTTTTAGTTTTTTGTCTATGATTGTACACTATCATCTATGATTTTGACTATCGTATATGATAGTTGATTGTCATCTACATAGATTGTCATCTGCGTAGATTGTTGTCTATGATCTAGCATTGGTGTCTGTGCTTTTTCTACTAATTTATCTAGATTTTTACAACAGACCGAATCTTAAGATTGAGAATTCTAAATTATTAATATTGTGTGTTGCAGGACATTGACAGAAGATTCATACAAACACCAAACTAATCACATTTTTGTTTTATAGGTTACCTAGGAGATATAAATAAACATTGTGTCTTTATTAATATTTTCTTAGGCATTTAACAAAAGTTCACTTGTAGTGTTTTTCCAAGTGGTAGGGGATTATGCTCTTATCTCTTTGAGACAATCAGAAACCTAGACCCATTTGGCAAAAAATAGACCCATTTGGCATTATACTTTAATAGGGACTTTGGAAAGATCACATGTATTTGGTGTGTTTGGGAGAAAACCATGTTGGATAGGAGATTATGCTCTTTTCTCCTTGAGGGAAAATTAGAAATATATACTCCTTCTATGGCCAATCCATGTATTTTCATTTAATCCTTTATATGGGCCTACCGACGAGTTAAAAAGCTCTTGGGAATGACCCACATGAGAATGAGGTGTTAGCCCACCACTCCAACACAAGTTAATGAAATTTTCTTTTTGGGGTTAAAGCCTCAGAAGTCGGATGACATTTGAGCTTATACACAGCTCTCACCTAACATTTAGTAGGGCCTCACAGTCTAAATCACATTTACATGACTACTTGTGTCAATATGATTTGTGGGGCTATATGTCCTAGTCACACTTGCAAAGACACAAATGGTATGTTTGAATGAAGATCCTTACTAGAAGCAATAGAGTAGTGGCTACCCAGTTCACCTTTAAAAGGTTGATAATCTTCATGTGAGGAGAATATCAATCTCCCCAAGACACTCACCATATCGATCCCCCTTCAACATTAACACTTTGATCATATGACATCATCACTAGAGATATTGTGTGCTTGGTGATGGTCGTATTATGAGGAGTTGTTGGGTGTGTTCCTAAGTCAGTGAGAAAATAATTTCAATCTCATCCAATCTCCTTCTAGGGTTAAAAAGTGTGCTTGTTACTTTCATTGAAAAACAAAACCCATACACTTGAATCCTGCAAGGTTGCTTTGTCCCTTGCGAGACTATTTTCGACAAACGTTCTTGTAATCCAAAGTTTGATATATGCTTGAGGATCAGGTCTTGCCACTGAAAAAATTGAAAAAAATAAAATCAAATGTCCAACTAATCAAATTTTGTGAAAAACACTCTTAATCTTGGATTGTCATCTCTGCCCTGGTATTGTCGTCTCTGTAGATTGTCATTTCTGACCTAGTATTGTCATTTCTACAAATTTTTGTTGGCATTTGAGAAAATTTGTCTCCACCTAAAAATAGTGAGCAATCTAATTTGGCTAAAACAACTAAAAATTGATTCCTTGGAATCCCTTCGACTCATTCGATGTGAAACATTGATTTACCTCGTCAAAATTGATATTTTCTCAAAGACATGATCGATTCAAGAAAACATAAGAAAGCAAAAATCCCTATCGCATGAGTTCATAGGGAGAAGAAAATTGTTGATCAGAAGACTAAATCCAATCAATCTTAATCAAAATCCATTCGAAGCATTCTAGAGGCTATTGAGAAATCTGATAAAATCACCTACAACACTCGGGTTGCTAAATTCATTTCCAAGAACAAAGTGAACATGGCCTTTGTTATTTGGGAATCCTATGATTAAGTACATTTGACCTTCTTTCTTCTTGTTCAATTCATTCATCTTTTTCTCATCTTTAAACACCTCTTCCTTCATCCACTTTTCAAAACATTAGGAGCATTGATGAAAACCTTGGACTTTAAATCAAAATCAAATCAATTTGTCTTTCACACCTTCATCAAGAAATAGGGTGAAAGAAACATTCTAATAGTGTCTCATAGACCTTAAACCCAAGAAAACATTAATCATTGGCTACTTTGAGAACTAAATCTTTCTCTATTAATCCTAATCCAATCCTATTTTGGGGGGGATCATCAGTCTATCACCCAAACAAGAAAAGACTTTAAATCAAACCCAATCCTATGTTTGCATAATCACAAGGCCTTGTTTCACCTAGGCTAGTTCCAAACCTTTACATCAAACCAATCCTTGAGGATTAGTTCCTCTTTTATCCAACTTAATAAATCAATCTAATCCTCAATCAAATCAATTAATCTAATCAATCATCAAGGCTTAGTCCTTGTAATTCAATCCAAACTTAGTCCAAGTTTGTCCTAGTTCACCAAATCCTCTCTTCTCTTCATCATCCCTCATCAATCGTTCATCCTTCTTTGATCCAACCATTCTAAGGTCGCCCATGCATGGTACTTACCCGATCACAAGATAAGTTAAGACAAGAATCTCTAGCCATGGATAATGATCAAGAGTTTTTCTACCAGGAAGACTTTAATGATGAAGAAGAACCACACATGAAATATGAAATAGTCATAATCGAAAGTGTTAGTACCAATCCATGAGCTAAGCATTTATTTGATGATCCTAACAACTTAAGATTAGTGGAAGATCTAATCCAAGATGACAGTTCTAATATCTTCATGAATCTTATTCAAAGGGGTGTTACACTCCCTAACAATTTTGATGAAACCTTGCTTGAGAATAACTTGATTCAAACCAACAAAGGAAAGGTAGCACCCACCATGCCATCAACATTTGATAATAAAAATAAACCTCCCCATGATACACTTGAACAAATCCAAAAACTTTTAAACAAGCCTAATTCAAATAATGGGGTGAGTAATTATGGCTTAAATGTGGGTTGTGGACTTGAGCAACAACTAGGGTCCTCAGGATGATGCTCTTCTTCCATTTTCTTGAAGCCTATTGGACTCCTAAAAAACCAAAACTCTAAAAATATGAACAAAAATAATCAAATACATAACACCAATCCTCCCCCTCTCAGAGGAAATAATGCATCATCAAGAAGAGGAACAAATCAAGCCCAAATGATTGTTGCTAATAATCCTCTTGAACTAGTCCAAAAAATCGATGATCTCAAAGGTATGATGATGGATATGTAGAAAGGTGGAAAGAATGAATTTCTCCTTATCCCTTTGACAAATCAATCACTCTTCAACTATTCCTTGCCAATTTTGAAATTCCAAAATTTGATAAATACAAGGGAGACTCATGCCCTGCGCAACATGCCAAAGAATTTTATGTAGCAACTCAAGAGGTCTCCCACACTGATCATTTTCTACTAAGACTCTTCACTAGAAGTCTTGGCGAACCAGCATTGGAGTGGCTATTGATTCTCCCTCCTGGTTCCATATCTATCTTTCATGATCTCATTGAGAAATTCATTACATAATATTCCTACAATATTGAACATCAAGCATCACTCAGTGACTTGTGTAGCATGAAACAAAGGAATGGAGAAAACTTTTCCAACTTTCTCCAAAGATGGTGACATCTTTCCAATTGCATGCCTTGGAAAATCATAGATTCACATCTATTCGATATCTTTACTAAGAATTATTTGGTTACAAAAATTTCATTCCAAATGAAAATGGTTGCCCTAGATTTTCTTCAAGGAACTTGTTAAAAAGGGGAATTCTATTGAAGATGGACTTTTGATGAAAGGAACAATCAAACACTATACTCCTAATTAATCTAAGAACACTAATGATAAACCCAATTTCTGGTCCAAGAATGAAATTGTTGTTAATGATGGGGTGATAGATGCTAAATACGTTCATAATATTCAAGCATCCAACAATAATAACCAAGGAAATCAAACCAACAATGACGAGAACAATTGTAATCAGAACAAGAATCAAAACAATCAAAATAATCAAAGAAATCAGAATAATTCGAATAACTAGAATCAGAATCAAGGATCTAGTTACCTTAGCCCTCTATTTTAATGATATAATTGCAACAACAACAACAACCGACAACAATGATGATGACAATTTACATAGTTGGCAGATTCTCTTGATGTTATTTTACGATGTCTAGTCGATCAACAGATGATGGTTTATCCTAACACCGGGCCTTTTAATAAAAATCAACTTAAACCCAACTAGTATAAGGATAATGAATACTATGATTATCATTGCATTAAAGGGTATGAGATTAAGAAATAGATGAAATTTCATCATTTTGTGCAAGATTTGATTGATGATGGAAAAATCAAGGTAGAAGGAAATAATGCCTCTACCTCTAATGCCCAACTAAAAATATATTCTAATCCATTTCTAGAACATAATCAAAATAATGCATCCACATCCAAGGGATTTTCTTACGATTACTCTATGAATAAAATTTTAGGAGATGAACGCACTTGTGGAAGACCAGATGAAAATTATGTTTGTGGATTTGACTCACTCTGTGGCCATATCGAACAATCTAAAACTCATGTAAATACATTGACTTTAAAAAGTGTGGATTGCAATATCATTACCCACAGCCCTCGCGTGACTGTACAAGTTTTTCCCAATCCACCTAGTGCGCCATCTACCTTGACGTGGTTTGCATCGCGTTATGACTTGCTTTCCCAATTGAAGAAGACCCCTACATAGATATCCATACTAGAGCTTTTGCACACATCTCCCATTCACAAAGTGGTCCTTTAGAATGCCCTAACTGAATCTCATGTCCCAAAAAATATCAATGCTTCTCAATTCCAAGTGATGATCAACAATTTGGCTACCCAAAAAAACTTGGTATTCACTGAATAAGATTTCCAAGGTCTTGACCCCCATCATAATAAAACCCTGCACATCCAAGTCACCATCCATAACACATGGATTAAAAGAGTCCTTATAGACAATGGATCTAGTCTAAATCTATGTACATTAAGCATGATCTGTAATATTGGTCTTTTTGAGGACCTCATTGATGTAATTTAAAGAATAAAAATAAAATCATATGATGACAAATAAAGGGTGAGTAAAGGTCTCATTGCACTCCCCTTACAAGTGGGCCTAGCCCTTATTGAAACCGTCTGTCAAGTGCTTGATTTAGATCTACCCTACAATACCTTTTGGGTAGGCCATGGATACATGCTATCTCAGGTGTGTCATCCACATTTTACTAGTGTTTGAAGTTCTTGCATCACATAGCTGAAATAACCATTCCAAGAGATCATGAACCCTTTCAATATTGCAAGAGGTTGGAAGGAAAACAATAAAACTATTTCCTGTTAAATGAATATGTTCATCTAGTTTCACAAGAGACTCCCATCTAGCACACTTCTTCTGAAGAACAGTTGTCTAAACAAGCTAAGGGAAAAAGAAAGGTTACTCAGGAAAAGTATACTAAGCCTAAAAAGAAAGCTAGGTTCACCGATCAAGGCCAAGGGAATATGAATTCGAAAATGCCATGTGCATTGGTCAACTCCCCCTCTCCCCCAAGTCTTATGGAAAACCTTCACAACTCTTCCCTAAGTAAAGTAAAGAAACCATGAAGTGTAAACAGACTATGTTTGAACAATAGGGATCTCTTTTAGATGAACATATGGAGCATAATATTCTTTCCTAGTTATTTGATGAAGAAGAAGACAAACCTGTAGACATTCCTAAAGGGAAGTATATAAAGGCCACGCCCATTGTTGAAATCATGGGATATCATGGCACTGGCCTTGAAACAAATGAAAATGGAAGAAAAAGTCTCATTAAAGCAATTAGATACCCCTGAGGAAGAGGACCAGGTTCCATAGAAAATGAGAAAACCTTTTCCAAAGACTATTGTTTGATTGAATCTGATTTAGACACTGAGAAATAGTTCTTCAAAGTACATTTCCAGTACATTGAAGATGATCTTGATACCCATGTCCTCCATATCATCCAATCCAACCTTTCCTCACTTGAACTTCCCCTTACCAATCCTGAACTAATTGATTGGGACCAACAAGATTCACCAACTACCTTAGACATATGTGATTCAGATGAGGTAGTTCTAGCACTATTCAAACTATGAAATCTTCAAGAAAATGAGCATCAAATTCATTATAGTGAGCAATCCTACTTTGGTAGCCAAGTCAACTCCCTTAATCACAAAAATGAAGGAAGATAAAATCAAAAAAATGATAAAAAATCCTTGGGTGAAACCCTTTCTAAGGAAGCTTTGAATGGAGAAAAAGATAAAATAATGGAAGTGTCCTCTAGTGGAAACCTTTCTAAGGTTCTAGAGGAGGGGGAAGTTGAATTTCCTTTCATGTCATTACCATCAAAAAAATATTCTATCCTCATAGAAGATACAATTGCAGTTAATCTAAGAACTAAAGCAGATCCAAAGGTCACTTACATTGCAGCCTCTCTTGATGAGACAGAAAAAGACTCCATGATTGCATTGCTAAAGAAATCCCACATCAATTTTTCATGGACTTATAAAGTTATGTCTGGGCTTGATACTGACCTAGTTGTACACCATCTTGCTATGGATCCAAAAATCAAACCTATCAAACAAAAATTATGTAAGATGTATCCCCAAGTGGCACTCTTGGTAAAAGCTGAATTACAGAAGATGCTTCAAGAAGAATTCATTAGGCCCATCAGTTATCTTGAATGGGTCTCCAATATTGTACCAATGGGTAAACCTTCTAGAGGTATCCACATCTATAAAAATTTCAAAGATCTTAATCTCACTTGTCCTAAGGATAATTTTCCACTTCCCAACATTGACATCATAGTGGATTTGACTGTTGGGTATGAGATGGTGTCCCTCATGGATGAATTTTATGGATACAATCAAATTCTCAATGTCGCAGAAGACTAGCACAAAACTACATTTACTACACCCTGAGGTATGTTATGTTACCATGTCATACCCTTTGGTCTCAAAAATGTAGGTGCCACCTACCACAGAGCCATGCTGACCATTTTTCATGACCTCCTTCATGTGATCATGGAAGATTATGTGGATGACATCTTAGGAAAGTCCAAGACATGAGAATCACACATTTCTATTCTCACCACAATCTTTGACAAATTGGAGAAGTATAAGGTTTGATTGAATCCCAAGAAATGTGTCTTTGGTGTACAATCAGGCAATCTCTTGGGCTACATCATCTCTCGTAGAGGAATAGAAGTGGATCCTAAGAAGGTGAAAGCCATTTTAGAGATGCCACCTCCCAAAACTTTGAAACAATTATGGATCTTGCAAGGGAGACTTCAATCCATCTGGATATTTATGTCACAACTAGCATACAAGGTGCATCCTTTCTCTCACTTGCTAAGAAAGGATATCAAATTCATTTGGGACTACTTATGTCAAAAAGATTTGAAAAACTTAAGATATATTTGGCTTATCCACCAGTGTTGGTCCCACCTATTCTAGGAAGTCCTTTAATCCTTTACATCTCTGCAACTACCTTAGCCCTGGGTTCTCTCCTAGCACAACTAGATGACAATGGAAAAGAGTGTGCCATATATTATCTTAGCAATACTTTAGTGGGTTATGAACTCAACTATATAGCTATTGAGAGAGCTTTCCTAGTTGTACTCTTTTGTACACAGAAGCTATGTCATTACATGCTTAATCATAAGGTGCAGTTGATAGAAAATATTGACCCACTTAAGTATGTTTTATCTAAAGCCACTCTAACAGGCTATATAGAGAAATCGGTCATTAATAATATCAGATTTCCACAACCCATATCTAAATCCATGTGTGTTTCTGGATTTGATTGTGTGTGCATTTTTAGCATAGAACATAAAGCCATCAAAGGTCAAGTAATAGTAGATCAACTTGCAGAGGCTCCTATTCCTGGAGACCATCCTATTGTCACCGACTATCCTGATGAAACTATCATTATTTTCACTCCCAGCATTCAGTGGAAGCTTTATTTTGATGGATCTTTCACCCAAAAAGGATCAGGGGGGTAATTCTATTTGTGACACCTTAAGGGGATTTTATCCCTAAATGTTATAAACTAACATTTACTTCCACAAATAACATTGTTGAATATGAGGCCTTGGTCACAAGGCCTTGCCAAGCTGTAAAATGGAGAATTATGAGTTTTCTCATTTTTGCTGACTCTCAATTGGTCATCAAACAAGTAAATGATGAGTACTAGACAAAAGATGACAAGATGTTTCCTAATTGTCACATGGTTGAAGATCTTAAACATTATTTTATAGATATTCTTTTTCAGTAGATCCCAAGAGAAAATAATAAAGTGATTGATGCCATGGCTACTATTGCTTCCCTAATTCCATGCCAGAGACAAGCACACGATGTGAATTTCTTATCGAGAATCTTATGGTCCCTTCCTATGACCAGTCGGATTCTGATATGGTGTGTAGAATTTTTGGTCCTGAATCACCTTCGTATTAGGAAATCCTCACCTGTCTTCATGAAAAAATCATTCCCTTCACCCTTACGCTTAACCAACAAAAAAATTTCATCCACTGCACTTCGCGTTACACAATCGTTGGAGACACCTTATTTCGCAAACACTTTAATGGAACTCTTCTTCGATGTCTGAATTCAAAGGAAGCACACACAACCTTGGAAGAGGTGCATCAAGGAATATGTGGAGCCCATTCTAGTGGCCTCACTTTAGAAAATAAATTGCTTCGTACTAACTACTACTGGTCGACAATGGAGCAAGATTCTTATCACTATGTGAAGAAATGTGTTCCTTGTTAGTATCATGGTGATTTTATATACGCTCCCACTCAATCCCTCTAGCCCACCATTACACCTTGGCCTTTTTCTTGCTGGGGTTTTGATCTTGTGGGTTGGATATTCCAAAACTCTACTAGAGGCCACAAGTATATCCTAGCTACCACCAAATACTTTACCAAGTGGGTGGAAGTTGTCCCCAAATTTACACAATTGGTAAGAAAATTTCCAAATTTATCCTAAATTATATTATTTCTCATTATGGCACCCTGAAGGATCTCCATACCAATAACAAAACACCCTTCACAAATAAGGCTGTCTTTGACTTTTGCAAGAAATTTGGCATTACCTAGCACTTCTCATCCAAGTATTTCCCATAGGGAAATGGTCAAGTTGAGGCTACAAATAAAACTATCCAAAAAATCCTCAAAAAGACTGTCGATGACATTTTCCATGATTGACACCTGCAACTCAATCCCACCCTCTAGCTCTATGGAACTTCCATCCATACTCCCACTGGTGCCACTCCATTTTCCCTTGTCTATGGTTCTGAGGTTGTCTTACCCATTGAAATTAAGCTCCCTTCCCTCAGGATTTATCTCAAGAACCTGATGTCTAAAGAAGAATATAGGGTTTAACTCTTGCAAGAGCTGCAACTCCTTGATGAGAGATGCCTCAATTCCCTTAACCACCTCCACATGTATCAAAATTGCATGCACTTATAGTTCCATAAGAAGATCAAACCTTGTGAGTTTGACGTTGGCAATTTGGTCCTGCATCACAACATGAAGAATCTCTAGAAAAGATAAAAGAAAGGGAAGTTTGAACTCAATTGGTTGGGTCCCTTTGTTATGACTATTAAACTTGGTTCTAGGGCATATTAGATTGCCACACCTAAAGGAGATCTGCTTTGTGATCCCGATAATATTTTACATCTAAAGCAATTTTATTCATAGGTTAGTATTCAGTTCCTATACAGTGTTCTTGAAGCAAAAAATCCCTAAAAATAAAAATAAAGTCTTGAAAAAATCCCTAAAAATCTGAAGAGATCCTGAAAAAACTATAAAAATTAGAAAAGTAGAAAATCCTAAACAATAGAAAATGTTCTTGAAAGAATTATTGTTTGGTGAAAACCTGGTAAACAAGCTCCTTGCTAAAAAAAATGGGAAAGAAAAATAAATTCGTCCAATAAGTGAAAACTTGGCAAACAAGTACTTTGGGCAAGTATCGAGGTGAAAACCTATTTCAAGCACTACGATAGCTGTATAATGGAAAATATGGATGGGGTCTAGAAAAATGGGGGTTTGCACATAAAAGAGACCCTAAACCAATATTTAACACTGTATATTGAAATATATGGATGGGGTCTAGAACAATGGGGGTTTGCACATTAAAGAGACCCTAAACCAATATTTAACATATACATTAAATTCTAATGATATGGAAAGTAAATCTAGAAGGCTAATATTGAAATGAAGAAATAAAAAGGTACTCACCTCCGAAAAAGAATCTACTAAAAACCCTATCAGCCTGTCTCAGAAACTATTGATTTCGCACACTTGCACCGAAACTGTGAGATCTACAAAACCTAGAAATCTTTTTATTTTTTGAGAAAGGTCAACCTTGACCCACATATAGGGGTAAGATCTTACCCTAGGACATAATCTTACCCCTTAATGTTGACCTTGACCTCCACTGCTTCGATGAAAATTTTGTTCACGAATCCTGAAAGTTTTTCGAAAAGGGTATCTAGATATGAACTTTAATTCATTGTTCTACACCTGTTCCCACAAGAAAAATGGTTTTTTTTGTTTCAGGGAAGAGGTTTTCCTTGGTCAAACCTAAATTTAGGAATTAACTTTGAAATTGAATTGAAATTGCTGTAATAAACAAAGTAAATGAAAAGAATTCACCTTGCCTAGGTTAAAATCCTTGGATCCACAAGTATGGATGCTCCAAATGAATGTAGAATTGTAGGATGTCTCAAATCAATTGCCTTTAGATCTTCAACACCAATCTTGAATACATCTTGGAATAGGAAGAGGCTTGGATGAATGGGGATGGAGAAATCTTCAACAAGAGGGCTCCATAGAGATTGAATCCTTTAATGGCTACCAATGGATCTCCTTGATGAACTAGATCTTGAATGCTTGAATGCTTTATTATACTTGATGTGTGATAGAAAAATTGATACTTGATTGCACTTAAGAGATAGAGAAAATGAGAGGAGGCTTCCTTTTATAGTGATCTAGGGCACAAACTTCTAGAGAGGCCAAATAGAAAACAATAATTAAGGGTCCATGGCACAAAACTCTAGAGAGGTGCACATGGAGAGGAAATTAAATTAAGGTCTTGACACAAAACTCTAGAAGGGGTCCATCATTAAGATGGAAATACAAATAATTATTTAAGAGCCTTGTTACAAAATTCAAGGTAAGGCCAACCCCAAAGTTAATTTGAGCATTAGGTACAAAACTCGAGAAAGGCTAATCTCAAATAATAAATTAGGAATCCTACATATAGCTTGAGAAAGGTCCACCTCAAATATTAATTTGAGAATTTGACATTTAACTCAAGAAATAGTGGCACCGAAGAGGGAGAAGAAATCTTTCTAAAACCCAACATTCAGAAACTCTAAGACTTTGAATTTTGAACCTTCGGTCAAGGTTGAGGTTGACCTTGACCTAGGTCAAGGTTGAGGTTGTCCTTGACCTAGGTCAGGGTAGAGGTCAACCTTGACCTAAGGTCAAGAATCTCAGAATCTCAATTCAACATGCCAGAAGTATGCAAAAAAGAAGTGGAAAAAGGAGGCAGAATAGGGGAAAAAGCTAGATCCAAGTCAAATACCCATTCAAGGCATTTGACATGACCCAAAACCACTTACTCAAAGGGCTAAACTACTCCTCAATGGAAGTGCTTCCATTTTCTGACGATACATTTAGCCTCCACTTTAGCAAGAGTATGGACTCAATGCAAACTCTTGGTAAAGGAGATCATAAAGAAAAAGACAATCTTATTGAAATCAAAGGGACAAAGGAATCCTCAAGCCCCCAAGGACTCAAGTCTTTGTCAACTTCATGATTACAATAAGAGAGACATCTCTAGAAAAAAGGGAGAAAAGGGAGGAGAGGAGTGGCTAGCTCACCCAATAAGATGTGTGTATCTCACTGTGACCCACAAAAAGGATAGCATGGCCCACCAAGAAATCCCTTGATAGTTACCCCATAAAGTTGTGAACCTTCTAGAAGCTTTGTGCATGTATGTAGTGCATCTTCTAACGGCTTTTATGAAGTACCCATAGATCCATATCCTCATATCACCATAGAATACATTTGTAAAATGTGTATCTCTTTAGGATTTAGCAACTTATGCATGTTACCTTCCAAGGATTTAGCATATTTGAAATTGAAAATGTGTGTCTCTTTAGGATTTAGCAACTTATGTGTGTTACCTTCCAGGGATTTAGCATGCTGCAAAACAAAAAGTTAGAAGAAAAATGCATAATATAGAATGAGGGAGGATTTATATATGCTCCCCTCCTTAAGATGGAAAAATACATACTAATTTGTCATGTTAAGAAAAGAAAAGAACAAGGATAAAGCCTTCTTCAACATCAAGACAATATCCATAGACAACACCTAGTCCAAGCCAAGGTCACAGCTCCTATGAGGCCATGGAAGGGATGAGTGCAAAGAGATATCATGCAAGATAGGAAAAAGTAACCCTTGTGAGGGATAGCGCACTATTCAGCTTCCAAGGTGAGAGATTTATTGACCATGGAAACCCAATGTCAAACAATGAAATAGGTTATGATCAAGGACAAAGATCCTTAATGCAAACCAAAATTTTCATGTATGATAGGATGCCACATAATAGATAGATACTACTTAACCAAGGGAAAAGTGGATCCCGGAAAGACAAAAAAGAAGGAGATGGCATCCTTGTCCCCCAAGCATAGGAACAAGGATGGAAGGGGACCTATTATATTTCTCACAACACTATACAAGATAATGAACCCCCAAGGATTAGGCTAACATTGTTTACATAATGTGGAGCTCCATAATAGGAACATAAATTTTACTTAGAGAAAATGGGATTGAAATACAACTCATTGCTACATGATATATAAATAACCTTACTATCAATGAGCTTCCTAATCTTATAATGTAAAGCTTGACATTCATTAGTAGAGTGATCATGAAATATATGATAAAAATAAAAAGGAAGATTCTACAAGTGTGGACTATGTTTCTTTTTGTGTTTAGGTCCAGTAATAATCTTAACACGAAGGAGTTTAGGCAAAAGAACTTCTTGGTCAAATTCCTTCATAGTTTCATCATGTTTTGAAGTGTTATTTGAGATGTTGTTAATATTGATTTTTTGTTGAGGATTAAATCCCAATCCATAAGAATTCTCATGCCCCCCACTCTGTAAGGGTATTTGAATGCCCTGGTTATGCTTACCACATCCTTGACCATTGAATTTTTGTTTAACTAGGAAATGATAACCAAGACCATAATGAGAAACCATATCAGAAGGAGTCAATGGAACTTCAATAGTCACTATGTCATCATTGGTAGGTTTGATAGATTCATTGTGGGTAGAAACAGTGACAAATTTATTACGAAGGGCATTAGAAGTAGAAGCAAAAGCTTGTTGTTCAAACTCTCTTTGTTGCTTCATAAAATCAAGATTAGAAACCTTATACTCTCCAATAAAGGTAGGATTAAAAACCAAGGTTCCCTAATCATCGCCAGAAAGAGTATTAGAGGAAGAATGATTAATATTAGGAGTATTGTAGGTTTGAATATTCAAACAAGGATTTGGTGCATCATCCACATGAAGTGTATACATTGTGTTGTCATAAATAAACTTGACTTTACAGTGAATGGCAGAAGGAATAGGATGCATCTCATGCAACCAAGGTCTACCCAAAAGAAGGTTATAATTAAGAGGTCCAAGCATAACATGAAAAGGAGTATTAAGGATGACTGGACCTACTTTGATAGGTAAGGTAATGATGCCCAAAGTGTTCTTATAAATGTTATCAAAGCCACATATAGGAACATTTTCAGGTTGAATAGTTGAAAGATCAGCTTTAATCATGTTGAGCACGTCCATGCTACAAATATTAAGCCCGGATCCATTATCAATCAAGGTCCTACAAATGATAATCTTATTGATAGTAACAACAACCATAAGAGCATCATATTGATTCTAAACTTCTTTAGAAGGTAAATCCTTTTGAGTAAATATGATGTCAAGAGGACCCGGGGTAGAATGCATGCATTGTAAGAAGGTATTGATGTTCTCTTGATTAGGAGGTGGAGTGGGAAGAGTTGCTAGATATTTTTGCAAGGCTTCATGTTAGGTAGGTAAATTTTGAAGAATCTACCATAAAGAAATCTTGGTAGGGGTATTGTGCAATTGGTTTATCAAATCATACTCCTTGCTATGAAGATGAGGTGGAGGAGGAAGAATGGGTTGAGAAGGTGGTAAAGAAGTAGAAATCACCAGATTAGGTTGATGGTTATTCCTTGTATGATATGTGTGAGCTATTGAATCTTGATCATTGAAAAATTCTAAAGACTCCATAGGTTTACCTTTGATAGTAATGGGAGGACAACCTTTGATAGTCAACAAGGGTTTTTGATAAACCATGTTAGTTGTCTCAACACTACAAACAAATTCATAAGAAGGAAGGAAAGAAGACATCCTAGGAGGAGATGAAGTAGGATCTTGATTCTCCATAAGATTATCACTAAGAGGAAAAGCATTAAGGGAATTCATATTGTTCTTCACTAATGCCTCGTCACTACAAGGAATCCCAAATGGAGGTAGAGCATCTATAATGTCATCTTCTTTCACTAAAATGTCTTCATAAGGGTAGTGTTTTTTAGAAAAAGAGTCACCATCATGTATTAATATGTCATATATTAATAAATCACCCTCTTGTATCAAAGCTTCTTCATGAGGAGGGGATAAATCAATGTCTTTATCCAAGGGATCATCCACAATGGTTTCATGAGGAAGAGATTAATCAACATCCAAATCTAAAGGTTCATCCCAAATAGGAGGATTATCATCCCTACCAATAAAGAACATTGAAGGAGTGCCATAAATTACTAAAGCTTGATCCTTAAAGGGGAAAGAAGGTAAATTATATTCTAAAGTAGGCTCATTAGGAGAAAAATCAACATCAATCCCTGACTCATCTCCATAAAGAGAAATATGATAGAGAGATAGATTAAAGTCATCTTATTGATCTAATATATCCTTACAAGGTAATACAAGAGAGGACAAAGAAAAATCACACACACTAGATAAATTATTTCTAGGTGTAACACCATGCAATGGTAAGGTAAGAGGAAGATGGTGTATAATCCCAAAAGTTATAGAAGGATGTTTGGAAAAAACTTGAAACAACTTGTGCAACATGATAACAAATAAAGAAATGTATAGAAAATAGATCTAGATATATCCTAATGCATTCAAATGAAATTTATAAGCATGAAAAGGAAATAAAACACCACAAACACAATAGGGCATCTAATTCCACAAAAGATAGGGGGTAAGTTTGTTAGGTTCGCCAAAATGTATAGTGAAATATATGGATGGGGTCTAGAAAAGTGGGGGTTTGCACATAAAAGAGACCCTAAACCAATATTTAACACATACATGAAATTATAATGATATGGAAAGTAAATCTAGAAGGCTAATATTGAAATGAAAAAATAAAAAGGTACTCACCTCTGAAAAATAATTTGTTGAAAACCCTATCAGACGGTCTCAGAAATTGTTGATGTTTGCATTTGTCAATCAAAACTATGAGATCTACAAAATCCAGAAATATTTTTCTTTTCTAAGAAAGGTCGACCTTGACCCAGATACAGGGGTAAGATCTTATCCTAGGGCACAATCTTACCCCTTTATGTTGACCTTGACCTGCACTACTTCGATGGAAATTCTGTTCATGGATCCCAAAAGTTTGTCAAAAAGGGTATCCAGATCTGCACTATAATTTTTTATTTTGCACATGTTCCCGCAAGAAAAATGGTTTTGTTTTTTGGGGGAAGGGGTTTGCCTTGGTCAAACCCCAATTTAGGAATTAACCTTGAAGTTGAATTCAAATTGCTATAATAAACAAAGTAAATGAAAACAATTCACCTTGCCTATGTTGAAATCCTTGTGGAGGATTCGAATCGATCCTCAAGTATGGACGCTCCAAATGAATGTAGAATTGTAGGATGTCTCAAATCAATTGCCTTTAGATCTTCAACACCAATCTTGAATGGATCTTGGAATAGGAAGAGGCTTGGATGAATGGGGATGGAGAAATCATCTACAAGAGGGCTCCATAGAGATTGAATCCTTCAATGGCTACCAATGGATCTCCTTGATGAATTGGATCTTGAATTCTTGAATCCTTGATTATACTTGATGTGTGATGGAAAAATTGATACTTTATTGCACTTGAGAGATGGAGAAAATGAGAGGAGGCTTCCTTTTATAGTGATCTAGGGCACAAACTTCTAGAGAGGCCACATAGAAAACAATAATTAAGGGTCCATGGCACAAAACTCTAGAGAGGTGCACATGGAGAGGAAATTAAATTAAGGCATTGACACAAAACTATAGAAGGGGTCCACCATTAAGATGGAAATACAAATAATTATTTAAAAGCCTTGTCACAAAATTCAAGGTAAGGCCAACCCCAAAGTTAATTTGACCATTAGGCACAAAACTTGAGAAAGGCTAATCTCAAATAATAAATTAGGAATCCTACACAGGGCTCAAGAAAGGTCCACCTCAAATATTAATTTGAGAATTTGACACTTAACTCAAGAAATAGTGGCCTCAAAGAGGGAAAAGAAATCTTTCTGAAACCCGACATCTGCAAACTCTGAGACTTTGAATTTTGAACCTTGGGTCAAGGTCGAGGGTGACCTTGACCTAGGTCAGGGTTAAGGTTGTCCTTGACCTAGGTCAGGGTCAAGGTCGACCTTGACCCTAAAGTCAAGAATCTCAGAATCTCAATTCAAGATGCCATAAGTATGCAGAAAAGAAGTGGAAAAAAAGGGGCAAAACATGGGAAAAAAGCCAGATCCAAGTCAAAGACCCATTCAAGGCATTTGACATGACCCCAAACCACTTACTCTGAGGGCTAAACCAGTCCTAAATGGAAGTGCTTCCATTTTTTGATGATACAAACACATACATGAAATTCTAATGATATGGAAAGTAAATCTAGAAGACTAATATTGAAATGAAGAAATAAAAAGTATTTACCTTCGAAAAAGAATCTGTTGAAAACCTTGTCAAACAGTCTTAGAAAGTGTTGATTTCTACATTCTTGAACTGAAACTATGAGATCTATAAAACCCAAAAATATTTTACTTTTCTAAGAAAGGTCGACCTTGACCTAGGTAGAAAGGTTGACCTTGACCCCAAAATGTTGATCTTGACCTGCGCTGCTCCGACGAAAATTTTGTTCGCAGATGCCAAAAGTTTGTCGAAAAGGGTGTCCAGATCTGCACTGTAATTTGATATTCTGTACTTGTTCCTACAAAAAAAATGGTTTTTTTGTTGGGGCGAGGGGTTTGCCTTGGTCAAACCCCAATTTAGGATTTAACCTTGAAATTTAATTGAAATTGCAGTAATAAACAAAGTAAATGAAACAATTCACCTTGCCTATGTTGAAATCCTTGTGGAGGATTCGAATCCTTGAATCAACAAGTATGGATGCTCCAAATGAATGTAGAATTGAATGTAGGATGTCTCAAATCAACTGTATTTAGATCTTCAACACCAATCTTGAATGGATCTTGGAATAGGAAGAGGCTTGGATGGATATGGATGGATAAATCTTCAACAAGAGAGCTCCATAGAGATTGAATCCTTCAATGGCTACTAATGGACCTCTTTAATGAATTGGATCTTGAATGATTGAATGCTTCCTTTCTCCTTCTTTCTTTCTTCTTGATTGCTTGATTGATAGATGCTTGATTATACTTGATGTGTGATAGAAAACTTGATACTTGATGGAGAAAATGAGAGGAGAAGGCTTCCTTTTATAGTGATCTAGGGCACAAACTTTTAGAGAGGCCGACATAGGGGAAATAAATTCCCAGTAAGCCTATATGCCTATAAATGGACCTAAATTAAATATAATTTAAAATTTTATCATTTTAAAGCCCGAAACAACCGACCCAGAAGCAAGAAAATAAATCTTTCTGAAACCCGACATCTGGAATCCTCAAATTTTTGAAATTTGGACCTTGGGTCAAGGTTAAGGTTGACCTTGACCCAAAAAGGTTGATCTTGACCCAAAAGGTCGACCTTGACCTTGAAGTCAAGAATCTTAGAATTTCAAATCAGGATGCCAGAAACAGGTAGGAAATAAGTGGAAAATGGGGCAAAACAAGGGAAAAAGCCAAATCCAAGTCAAAGACCCATTCAAGGCATTTGACATGACCCCTAACCACTTACTTGAAGGGCTAAACCAGTCCTAAATGGAAGTGCTTCCATTTTTTGACGGTACATTTAGCCCCCACTTTAGCAAGAGTATGGACTCAATGAAAACTCTTGGTAAAGGAGATCACAAAGAAAAAGAAAATATAATTCAACTCAAAGGGACAAATTAATCCTCAAGCCCCCAAGGACTCAAGTATTTGTCAACTCCAAGATTACAATAAGAGAGACATCACTAGAAAAAAGAGAGAAAAGGGGAGAGAGGAGTGGCTAGCTCGACCAGTAAGATGTGTGTATCTTATTGTGAACCACAAAAAAGGATAGGATGGCCCACCAAGCAAGCACTTGATAGTCACCCCATAAAGTTGTGTGCAATTTGGCGGCTTTTTGCATGTATGTAGTGTGTCTTTTGATGGCTTTTATGAAGTACCCATGGATCCATATCCTCATATCACCATAGAATAGGTTTGTAAAATGCATATCTCTTCAAGATTTAGCAACTTATGTGTGTTACCTTCCAAGGATTTAGCATATTTGAAATTGAAAATGTGTGTCTCTTTAGGATTTAGAAACTTATGTGTGTTACCTTCCAAGGATTTAGCATGCTACAAAACAAAAGGTTAGAAAAAAAATGCACAATATAGAATGAGGGAGGCCATATATATTCCCCCCTCCTTAAGGTGGTAAAATACATACTATTTTGACATATTAAGGAAAGAAAAGAACAAGGATAAAGCTTTCTTCAACATCAAGACAATATCCATAGACAACACCCAGTCCAAGCCAAGAAGGTCATAGCTCCTATGAGGCCATGGAAGGGATGAATGCAAAGAGATATCATGCAAGAAGGGAAAAAGTAACCCTTGTGAGGGATAGCACACTATTCAACTCCCAAGGTGAGAGATTTATCAACCATGGAAACCCAGTGTCAAAAAACAAAAATTGGTTATGATCAAGGACAGAGATCCTTAATGCAAACCAAAATTTTTAGGTATGATTGGATATCACATAATAGATAGATACTACTTAACCAAGGGAAAAGTGGATCCCGAAAAGATAGAAAAGAAGGAGATGGCATCATTTCCCCCAAAGCATAGGAACAAGGATGGAAGGGGACCTATTATATTTCTCACAACACTATACAAGACAATGAGCCTCCAATGATTAGGCTAACATTGTTTACATAATGTGGAGCTCCATAATAGGAATACAAATGTTATTTAGAGAAAACATGATTGAAATACAACTCATTTCCACATGATAAATAAATAATCTTACTATCAATGAGCTGCCTAATATTATAATGTACAGATTGACATTCATTAGTAGAGTGATCATGAAATCTATGATACAAAAAAAAAGGAAGAGTCTTCAAGTGTGGACTACATTTATTTTTGCATTTAGGTCTAGTAATCATCTTAGCACAAAGGAGTTTAGGCAAAAGAACTTCTTGGTCAAATTCCTTCATAGTTTCATCATGTTTTGAAGTGTTATTTGAGATGTTGTTAACATTGATTTTTTATTGAGGATTAACTTCCAATCCATAAGAATTCTCATGCCCCCCATTCTTTAAGGGCATTTGAATGCCTTTTTTATGCTTACCACGTCCTTGACCAATGAATCCTTGTTTAACTAGGAAATGATAATCAGGACCATAACGAGAAACCATATCAGAAGGATTCAATGGAACTTCAGTAGTCACTATGTCATCATTAGTAGGTTTGATAGATTCATAGTGGGTAGAAGTAGCAAAAAAGTTATTACGAAGGGTGTTAGAAATAGAAGAAAAATCTCATTGTTTAAACTCTCTTTGTTGCTTCATACAATCAAGATCAGAAACCTTATACTTTCAAATAAAGGTAGGATTAAAATCCAAGGTTCCCCAATCATCACCAAGAAGAGCATTAGAGGAAGAAGGATTACTATTAGGAATAGGAGTAGTGTGGGTTTGAATATTCAAACATATATTTGGTGCATCATCCACATGAAGTGTATACATCATGTTGTTATCAATAAACTTGACTTTACGGTGAAGGGTGGAAGGAACAACATGCATCTCATGCAACCAAGGTCTACCCTAAAGGAGGTTATAATTAAGAGGTCCACGCATAACATGAAAAGGAGTATTCAGGATGACTGAACCTACTTTGATAGGTAAGGTAATGATGCCCAAAGTGCTCTTATCAATTTTATCAAAGCCACATATAGGAACATTGTCATGTTGAATAGTTGAAAGATCAGCTTTAATTACTTTGAGCATGTCCATGCTACAAATATTAAGCCTAGGTCCATTATCAATCAAGGTCCTATGAATGATACTCTTATTGATAGTAACAGAAACCATAAGAGCATCATATTGATTCTGAACTTTTTAGAAGGTAAATCCTTTTGAGTAAATACAATGTTAGGAGGACCCGAGGTAGCATGCATGCACTGTAAGAAGGTATTGATGTTCTCTTGATTAGGAGGTGGAGTGGGAAGAGTTTTTAAATATTTTTGCAAGTCTTCATGGTAGGTAGGTGAATTTTGAAGAAGCTCCCATAAAGAAATATTGGTAGGCGTATTGCACAATTGGTTTATCAAATCATACTCCTTGCTAGGAAGATAGGGTGGAAGAGGAAGAATGGGTTTAGAAGGTGGTAAAGAAGTAGAAACCACCAGATTAGGATGAGGGTTATTGCTTGTATGATAGGTGTGAGCTATCAAATCTTGATCATTGAATGACTCTAAAGACTCCATAGGTTTACCTTTCATAGTAATGTGAGCACAACCTTTGATAGTCAACAAGGGTTCATGATAAACCATGTTAGTTGTCTCAAAACTACAAATAGATTCACAAGAAGGAAGCAAAGAAGACATCCTGGGAGGAGATGAGATAGGATCTTGATTCTCCATAAGATTATCACTAAGAGGGAAAGAATTAAGGGAATTCATATTATTTTTTGCTAATACCTCATCACTAGAAGGAATCCCAAATGGAGGTAAAGCATCCATAATGTCGTGTTAGGAATGGGAACACTAAGAGGGGGGGGGGGTGAATTAGTGTTCATTGTATTTTAACTTTTCACTTTAATCTTTTTACTGAACTTATGCTTAAGTACTAAATTAAAGATGCACATAAACATGAAACATGAAATCAACACATGACACCAATATGACTATGGGGAAACCCAAATAGGTAAAAACCCTAGTGGGAATTGACACCCACTAATATTTTGCACTAGTGTTTTGTGATTCTTGTTAGAAGATCCTTAACCCTATTAGGAGTTGCGTTACAATGCTTTTAGTATAGTAGACCTTGCCAAGGGTTTGATCCTATTAGGAGTCTTTTAAAATAGTCCCTATTAGGGGAGAGGATGCATTTTCCAAGAGCTCACTGCTCAAGTGGTGAAGGCTACAACCTTCTGATCTCAAATACACACTATATCTATAGGATGAACTGTTACTATGACACTGCTTGTCAGATCAGTTTTTTTGATGCATTGATGCTTTGACCTCTAGAAAAGGTCTAATACATCTTCTAGTGTCTTCACATACTTTTGATCTACTTATTATAACTCTCTATCAACTTCCATACTAAATACAATGGGTGCACCTTATATTTATATGCTCATACAAAATAAACAACTAGGTCGGCCCTTAGACCTATTACATACAACGCTTCCAAATGAATTGGCTTAAGCATGCTTACAATTAAACATATAAACATGTTGGAAACCTAAATACAATAGGCACATAGCCTTTACAATAATACATTATAACCACAAACCAAAATACTAACTGTCGGCTTCATGCTCTGTTCTTCTCTGGCACACACTGGTTGTGCATCTTCAACTGACTGTAACTTTCTCATACTTGCACATCTGATCATGTGCTCATAGAATAAGAAATAATATAGCCTAACCAACTTAACTTTTAGGGCGCATACCATAATTCTTCCGTACGCACATTTGCTGATGCTTTGAGCTGTAAGAACTATGTACACTATCTAGTCTTCAACACTTAACTGATTTCTGATCTTTTCTTCATGTGCACTGACTCCAAACTACTATATGACTTTGTTGTCATAATGACAACACTATATCAAGTCATATACATTAGTATATAAAAATTTCCAACAATCTCCCCCTTTTTCATTGATGGCAACAAAGGAATATGGCCAAGTTGCTAACTGTCCTTAATACAAAAAATTTTTGTCATCTATACATATACTTATATCTCCCTATACATATTATGATCCATATTATATACAACTCCCCCTTTGACATTAATGACAAAGGTGTTACAAAAATCTATATCTACACATACTCACTAAGGGAAAACATCTGCATATGCAATCTTTAGGTTCTGGATCTCCTTCTTCCAAAATGAGATCAGAGAGTTTACTATCTGGAGATGGGTGCATAAAGCATATTGAAGCTTCTCCATCTTCTTCAAATATATGGAAGTACCTTGATCATATGTCACCATAGTGGCATCAATCTCCTTGATATTCTGATTTAGAATGTCTAATGAGGGCGCAAGAGCATTCCTCAACTGAGTCTGTCTAGCCCTTAACTTTGTCATCTCTTTTTCTACCTTCTCAATTTTGTCTATCTGACTTTGGTAGACATTATTGCACATGTTCACATTAGTGGATGGGTCTTTCACTAAACTCTTTACTTTCTCAATCATAGCTTCAACCTCTTTTATTTTCTTGAAATGAGCATCAGTGAGCTTATCTTGATCCATGCATTTTGAAATAATTTTTCTTCCTTGATTTGCAAATTCTTTCGAGGATGCTTGACCGGTCTTCAAGGAAATGAGGTCAAGTGCAAATTTATTCACCAATTCATTCAATCTCTTTTCCAGATACTTTTCTTCTATAACTAGGGATGCAGATTCTTCAAGGCTTGAGAAGTTTCTTTTAAAATGTGAGATGACTGTACTCACATCATCAACCGAGTGTATCTTTGACACTCTCTTATCTTCTGGCAATAGATTGTTCAACATGTTTACTAATTCTACCAGGAGGGGATTCCTCATTACTTTCTTTTCTTTGGCTTTCTCCACAGCTAAGAAGTTGAACTTAATCAGGTCTTCTTCTCTCCATGAGTCCAAACTGGATGTGTCAGGTGTCAAACTTGACAACAATGTTGTAGAGGGAGTGATGGGAGTGTTGTCCAACACTTCTTGCTTTAAATTTTTCTCACTTTCTTTTATCTTTTCTTCTTCTATCTTTTCTTCCTCTTTTTATGTTTCTTTTTCTATTTTTTCTTTTTCTACCATCTTTTCTCCTTCTTTTTCATCATCAACCAATGCTTCTTCTTTATGACTGGGCGGTGTGTTGCTGCATAATATTTTAGCTTCTTGTGTTCTCACAAAAGCTTCCTCAAACTTGTCCAACTCAATATCAATGGCCTTCATGGTTATCTCTACATTATCAATGATAATGGTGCTATCCTTGAGTGATTATGTCATGGGTGCAGACTTGTCTGCCTCTATTTGTGCTTCCACTGCAGGCGCTGAATCCTGAGGACCTATAGATTGTACCTTGATGGTTTCTACTACTTTGTCTTGCTCACTAGGTGCTTGAAAGATGGTTGCAGACCTAGGTTTCATGTGCTGCTCTAAGAATACCTTCTCAAAGGCCTTCTTTGTCTCCTTAGAAATCATCTCATAGTCTTTGTTCATGAGGTGTAGTGTTCTCATCTTTTTCCTTAAGTGTAGCTTCACCAAATTAAAAAATAGTGACTTTTCTTCAATAGAACATACTGGAAGAGTGGAATCAAGTGTTTGTTCCCTTATCCTAAAGTCTTCTTTAGTGGCTTGTCTCTTCAACGTATCCATAATCTCCCATACCTTATCTAGGATTGTTGTCTTCAATTCAAGAACTATCTTCTTGAACTTTATCATGTGTTTATTCAGCATCTCATGAATCTCTGACTTATCAATTTCATGATATTTGTCATAGAACTTGGCTATTTGATCTATCCTTCCTTCATCTACAACTCTAGTCCTTAACACTTGAAGACTAGGTATGAATCCTACTTTTGGAGGTGACTACACATTTTTCAATTTGCTTCTTTTGGCTGCACTTATAGCTGAAGGGTGATTTGTGGCAATTTGTTTTCTCCTCTTGGGCATCTTAGGAGATGCATCTGTGGACTCAATATCAACTGTAACAGTGGGTGCATGACTGATGTCATCAATATTACCCTATTTATCCTTTGGATTGTCAGTCTTATCAATCTTTACCTTTTTCAACTTAGGATCATCAGACTTAGCATCTTCTGTGGATGCGTTCTCAATTTCCAAAGCAAACTTTTCTTCCCTTGCCTTGTCAAGGTCTGCTTGTGTTACTCCATGAATTCTGAGTATCTCAAATGTAATTTTAGAGGCTTTCCTCTTAGTTGTTGTGCTATTTAGTTTAGCATCAACTTCCCTTGTCTTTTCCTCATAAGTTCCCCACCTAGGTTCATTAGGATATTTGGGGGCTGATAGTAGAACCTATGCATATGCTTCAAGGACCTATTCCTCTACCTCATAAACAAGTAGATGAATCCACTTAGTTCTTGGCTCAACAACTTCCATACAAGTAGTGTTTGTTTCTACCATAAAGAAAATAGTATCCTTATACTTTTTCACAATGCTCTCTAGAATTCTATATCTCATTTACATTTTGACCCTGAAGGTCTTCAATTCCAATGTTACATAATCTCTCAATGTACTCTTTGTGGATGCTTTGTTAGATATATGTGGCATGGTTGGAATGGATTTGTCCAAATACAAATCTGATACTCTCCCAACAATATGAAGGTGCATGTAAATGATTAAAGACCCAAACCTAAATATTTTAGTCTTATCATGCTTGATTGCCTTGATGTTATCAATCAACTATGTGTGCAATATATCACATAAGTTGAACTTTGCATCTTCCTTCACAAGTCTAATGGCTTCTAGAATAGTGCTTGCGGACACACTATTCACCCTGCTAGTGTGATGGAACCTATATCCAAGTATCATAGACATCAATTTGATGTCATCTTGCTCAATAGGCTCAATTGTCATCCCACGCCTATCACTTCTTGACTTACAAGTTTGCTCAACCATTTTCCTGACATCCTTGCCCATAGGAAGGATGACACCTATCCTAGAAAGGCCTATCATCTCATGTATCAAGTCACTGGTGATTCTTACTAGCACATCACCAATCCAAAGCAAATCATCATGAATTCTCCTCAATAAAATCTTTATCCATTCTATCTCATAGAATTCATATGCCATAGCATACTCAACAATAGGGTGATCATTCCATTTAACATATTCATCCATGAATGTTTTATCTAGTTTTAACATGGTATCCATGTGTGCCCTTAACCTATCCAACCCTACTGGTTCTTTCTTGCAATAGATATATGCCCTAATATCCTCGACATGCATTATGCCCATAGGCATGCGGGAGAATGCTCCCTCTAAATCATCTAGGGTTGACTTGAAAGGATGTTTCTTGAATACATATCTCTTCTTCTCAACAACATCAAAAACTATGGGAGTGGCCATGACTTACTTGTTTAATCACTTTCCAACTTTACTCTGAGATGATCGAAGACTTCTGAATTGGTGCGTCAAACTAGGGTTTCTGCAACCAACCAAATGCACTGCTAATTGCTCCAAATCACTAATAGATCAATCTCCAAGTCTTCAAAAAAACTTCTAAGGCTCTTTCTTCTCTCCTATCACTTTGAATTTGAATGCAATTACCAATCAAATAACTTTATGTGTACTTAAAGTGATAATTCTTCCATTAATGTAAGTCACGTAAACCAGGTTGTCACTTCAAAATTTCCAACTTGAGTTCTGTTCACAATCAACATGTGTGCTCTTGCACAAAGGTACCTTTATACTCCAAAAGCTTAAGTCCAAAGGTACATACTCTAAGGATGAGCATACCAGCCACACAGGGGTCTAGAGCTAAATTAGCTCCCCTATGACCCTGGGGGCCATTCCTCCGGATGTAGAGGGTGCGTCCACTATAGATGCATCCAATACATTCCTATCAACTTTGTCCTTCTTTTCTTCTATCCAAATCAATCTCACATCCTCTTAAGCTTTCACAAACTTGACTTCTCCTTCAGGATCCAAAACTAGTTCTTCAATCTTTTTAGGGCTTTCCTGACCTTGCGTCCTTCTACAGAACTTTGAGATATGTCCAGCCTTGTTACAATAGTGACAAATGATTGGAGGTCTTATATTCCTCAGTGCATTGACATGAGTCACCAATCTACATTGTCTCGTTGAGTGACCATTATAGTTACATATCTGAGATGTAACATTCTGAGAACTTCTTGTGTTTGTTTGATTCTGATTTCTCTGATCATGCTGAATCCTATTCTTCTTGCTAGTCTTGCAATTCATAGCTCTATGACCAAATTTATTGCATGAATAACAATAACCATTAAAAGGTCTTACCTCTGTATAGTTCCTTGCAATGTGTCCATGCTTGTTACAAGCAAAACAAGTGTGGTCGACAGGCTTGCGCTCATTCTTAGGTGGTCCACCATTATCTTTGGTTTGATCTTTAGTCTTTTTAGCATCAGTACAGTCCTTTTGTGAATCCTTTCTTGCTCGTATGTTGTCAATCTGATTTTGTGCTTCATTGTATCCAATATAGCTAGTGTCTCCTTTGGCTCTCCTTGCATACAACTAAGTTTCTATCACATCAGAACTGGAGTGTAATTTGTTAATATCATTATTTGTTGCTTTCAATTCAGAATCCAAGCTTTCTTTGCTATTCCTTAGCTCCAATATTTCTATGTTTTCTTGCCTTAGTTGTTCATTGAGTTGAAAGTTCTCTTTGATTTGTTCATTGTAGACTTCCTGATTGTTGATCATCTTATCATCAAATTCTTCAAGTAGTTCTTTCATAGATGCATTTTATTCACCTAGCTTCTTGATCTTTTCTCCTAGATCACTGGTAGAGCATTCTTTTAAATCCTTTCTTAGCCTTTTGATAACCAACTATGCATCACTGACTTTTTCTTTTAGTTCTTTAATTTCTCTTTCTAATTTGTCCAGGTCTTCAAGAGCAGCTTCAAGATTCCTTTTCAGATGTTTCATTTCTACTTTTTCCATGATCTCCTCAATTGGTTAAACTTCTATGCCAAGGACCAGAGCTCTAATACCAATTGTTAGGAATGGGAACACTAAAAGTGGGGGGTGAATAAGTGTTCACTATATTTTAACTTTTCACTTTAATCTTTATACTGAACTTAAATGCTTAAGTACTGAATTAAACATTCACATAAACATGAAACATGAAATAAACACATGACACCAATATGATTACGGGGAAACCCAAATAAGTAAAAACCCCAGTGGGAATTAACACCCACTAATATTCTACACTAGTGTTTTGTTATCCTTGTTAGAAGATCCTTAACCCTGTTAGCAGTTTCTTTAAAATGCTTTTAGTATAGTAGACCTTGTCAAGGGTCAGACCCTATTAGGAGTCTTTTACAATAGTCCCTGTTAGGGGAGAGGACGCACTATCCAAGATATCACTACTCAAGTGGTGAAGGCTACAACCTTCTGATCTTAGATACACACTATATCTGCAGGTGTGTGTGTGTGTGTGAGTTTGTGGCCTACAACACAACACTTCAATAGGATAATAACATCACTTGTTAGAGAAAAATATGGATTTAATTGAAAAAGCTAACAAGTAAAAACATCTTATTGCTCCCTAATTAATGTGAGTATGAAATAAGGGTTAGTTTGCTCTCAAATTTGACCCTTAAAATAGTGACAATCTACATTAAAATGAGAGATTCAAGAGTACATGTATGCAACTAAAATGAGATATAAAATCCTAATTCTTTCCATTTTAACCCAATTTGAAGTGTTTGCTAATTAAACAAATCTTGAAAACATGAAAACAACTATCAAATTAAGCATTAATGGGTAGATCCTCCAAGCATGAGAGTTCAATAATCATGGATTATGAAGCCTCAAATTCATAAGCAAGCATGCAAAAACTCTAAGCATTAGGAAGAAATTAGAAATATTGAGAAGAAGAAAGAAACCTTTGAAAATTCTATTTTATAGGAAATTGAAGGGATTCAATAGTTGAGATGCATCTATGAGGAGTGGTTGAGATGCATCTTGGGTTGATCCTTGATCCATATGCAAGCCTCTTAATCATGGAAGTGTGTTTGTTGTGTTTGTTTGATTTAGGAGGTATTTATGTATTTGTTTTAATTAATAACTCTATCCTTTGCATTTAATGGGTTTAGATTAGTTAAATAGGCCTAGAGTTAATAGCTTTGATTTTGCTTGAAACCTTAGTAATTAATGCTTGATTTAGGATTTGATGGAGTTTATTGAATTTTTGGAAGATTTATGCTAATAATCAAAGATCAAATTAACATAATTAAGGTTACATACCAAATTAAGGGCAAATAGGGCCTTAGATTTTATTAGCCTAGTTTTAGGTGATTACATTTGCCCCTCTTTGAATTGCTTTGCAAACAGCATAGGGATTCAAAGAAAATTTCATTCAAAGTGTAATTCAGGAGATTTACAGAGTAGCGAGAACTACTCTAGAATTTGATGATTCTGAGCTTGATTGAATGAAATCCTACTTGATTAAAAAGCCATCAATTCTGAACTTGATTGAATGCAACTTAACATTACCGGTTCTGAGCTTGATTGAACGAAGATCGATAAAAAAATCTTGAGCTTGATCGAATGAAATCTTGCTTGATTTGAAAACTGTCAATTCTAAACTTGATTGGATAGGAATTGACAATACCGACTCCGAGCTTGATTGAATGAAGGTTGATATGAGATTTTTTAAAAGAATTTTCAGTTGAAATTAACAGTCTTAGCTTGATTGAAGAGAACTGTCCTGCCCCTGGTGTTGAAGAATTTGATTCAAAATATCAGATTTTGGTATGATTATGCCCCCTCAGGATCGAAATTGGAACAAATTCAAATGAACACATTGGTTTCAAGCATTTAGAAAGATTTATAGTGATTGAAATGACTTTGGATCAAGCATAAATCAATTTGGGAAGAATTTTCAAGCCGTTTAGATCAATTAAAGTGCCCCAAAAGCATAGTTTAACCAAGTTTGACCAAAAATTTGAGAAAGTTGACCAAGTTTGACTTTTGTTGAAATGATATCCCAGCATATAAATCTAATGTTCCTTGCTCACTACATCATTTATGCACCATTTGCCCCTATTTGACCGTAATTTGACCATTTTGACTTTTTGCCTTCTGGATGTTGACTTTGATGTGTAACTCTATTTTTACTACATTTGGATGATATAAATCACCTATTTCAATTTTGGTCCCGATATTAAGCCTCTATGATGTCTTATAAATAAATGTCCCTTAGGTCTCCAGGGCCCCGAGAGGCTTAAATAGGTCAAAAATTGACTTTTAACTATTCATTTTCACTTTTAACCTTTGAGAATTCACTAAGCTCTGAGCAACCATGGTGTTCCCAGTGGAGAAGCACCGATTCAAGATGGATAGGTGACATGATCGACCAAGGCACTATGCACCACCTGTGAGTATCCGACAACAAACCTTGTCAATTTAAAAATTTTGAATTTTCACGCATTTCTATTCTTTTTCTAAGCAATTTAATTTTGTGTCACATCCTATATATGAACCCGTGTCACCTCCCGAATTCCATATCTCATTCAAGATTTTGGGGATCGCACCCCAAAGGGTTGCATCTGAAAAAAATTGAATTTTCTTTAGCTTTTTAAGTCCATTTTTAAAATAGGTCTGCATCTGGTATACCAGATTGCATCCTGAATTTCCTAGTCCACATCTAGGATTTGTAGAGTCGTATCTAGTTTTAGGGTCGCATCCCAAATTTCCTAATCCACATCTAGGATTCTGAATCGCATCTGGTTTCTTTTGATTTCTGAGCCAAGTACACTTGATTTTTTTTTTAAACTTTTAAGTAATTTTTCAGCCAATTTCCTTTGTCTAATGCTAACATAGTGCCCCTATTTTTTGTTGTGTAGGCTGATTTTCCAGTTGTGTCATTAATATTCCTGAGGCTAGCCCATGTCTTGGCTCTACATGATTAGTTGAGTGAGGAGGATCAGCAAATCATTAGGTGATGTGGTCTTTGGAGTCTGGGAGATTTACCTCACATTCAAGTAAATTGCGGGCTTCTCATAGCTTTGGTAGAGAGGTGGCACTCAAAGCACAACACCTTCCACTTATCAACTGGTGAGATGATGGTGACACCTAAGGACATGTGGAGGATCCTATATGTATATGTTATGAGACACCATATAGAGTATGAGGCATCTGAGTGCGTTGCGATTGCTGATTATAGGAGAGTCTTTGGAGACAAGACCATTGCTAGCCGTTACCTGAGTTGGGACTGCATTATCACCAACTATGCCCCTCTTCCCATATATTTAGCTAGTTTGATAGGAGGCATCATGATGCTAGATAGAGGTCAACATGGTTTCATGTGTGGCTGGTCTCAAGTGATAGGCTAGATGATCTAGTCCCCTGGGAGGTATGCCTGGGGCAGTTGCATATTAGCTCACATGTACCATGAGCTGCATGAGATTGTCTACCAGCACTCCCACTCCATGACTATAGGGAGCATTGTGTTGCAGATCTAGGCATGGGAGCACATCCCCGTCACCCATCCTATTGTTGATAGGCACCACGACACCAATTTTTTGTATATTTATATGTATTCTAGTTTTATTCAGCAGCCCCATCTGGGCAAGTTAGAGTATCGGTGCCAACTCCTGGATGACGTGACTGATGTGGAGTGGTGACCCTATCATGATTTTGAGGCCTAGCCCTCATATGTTAGATAGATGCCCTTCTTCTTTCAGACTTGGTACCTTTTCAGGCGAACCCGCTATGTGATTGAGCAATTTTTGATCACCCGAGTCTGTCGATAGTATGGACATGTACAGGGCATGTCATAAGAGACTTGTCTATATGCTCGTATCAAAAGTGAGGAGGCTCAATGGGAATCTTAGTTAGTATATGAGACAGTTATTTATGAGATAGCACACGTGCAACATGTAGACTAGGATTATCAGGTAGCTGTTCGTGATGTTGGTGTCATCGATGATTACCATGATCACTACTTGAGGCACCCTTATCCTTGATTTAGTGCTCTCGATGATGCCATTCCCTGGATCGAGGATGCTCTTGATTATGATCCTGATGATGATGTTGGAGGGTGAGCCTGAGCTGCTAGAGGAGGTGACAAGGGGAGAGGCTGAGATGGAGCTCGGCGAGGTAGAGGGAGAGATGGAGATGGGGCCCACGGGGGTAGAGGAGATGGAGGAGATGATGGAGATGATAGAGGTGGCGGTGGTGCAGCAGTGGGTGGTAGCAGATATCGAGCCTTTGGAGGTGATACTAGCCATAGGTAGCACAGGGTGTGGGTCACTCCCCCTCGAAGAGATACAGGAACATTATTGCACCGAGATGAGCATATGCAGAGACTTGTAGGAGGTGACCAGGATCCACAGCATTAGCAGGCATGACAGGATCCTCCTGTAGGTGGTGATGGAGATAGGTTATCATAGTGCAAGTAGGAGAGAGCTACTTTGAGGTTACAGGTGGCCACCCTCACAGTGCAGTTATCAGAGAGGGATGCATAGCTGGCACAAGTCTGAGCCAAGAGAGATACATAGATTGCCCAACTATGAGCAGATAGAGATGCCCAGTTGGTACAGTTGAGGTCTCGTAGGGATGCACAGCTCACACAATTGATAGATGAGAGGGATCAACATGTTCACACAACCACCCATCAGGGATAGAGGGCCACATATTACTTCACATTGTATTGTGGTGTAGCTCCTCCTACTCAGAGGACTCCTCTATATTCAGTCATTGCTCAGTGGTTTGAGGGTGCCATGCCACCACCACCACCACCCGATAGATCAGATGCACCCCCTCCCAATCCTCTAGCTGAGGATGAGGGGGCTAGTGATGTGTAGACCTCTTTTATATTCATATTTTGTATCTCTAGACTCATTGTATATCTTGTATCTATACCATTTTTGTTCAATGTACTTCTCATGTTCTCCGGACTCTGTACTGATACATTATCTCATTATTTTTATCTCTGCTTTAATACTCTGACACTATTGATGGACATTCTTGGTATTTATGTTTATGGACATTGCTGATTATATATTGATGCTCATGTTGATTCTATCATAGATGCTCTTATCTGATTTATCTAATTTTCTATCTCTAATATCTGATCTCTAATGGTTTTAATTTCTACACATGTGATATCTGATGTTCATTTTATGCTTGGGATATTTGATGTGATTGTCATACTTGATCAAGATTATATTAGGTGATGATAAAATGTTGTCATAATATACTTCATTGATATATGCTCATTTTTTTGTTATTTTGGAAATTTTTTCATGAATGTATGGATGTATGAGATGTATTGCGATGCGATGTATGGACATCTCACTTTTATTTATGTATGAATGAATATGGATGTAAAAAAAAAAATGGCTTTATGGAATGAAATGGTTTATGAATGCAAGTGGATATCAGTGATGTACTCAATCATTTTAGGTTCTGTTGCTTTATGATTCCATGATGCACTTGGTCACATATGTCAAATGGTTAATGATTAATGCTTTAGAATTTTTAGCTTATGTCAAAATATTTTAGATAGCTTCTCAAGTTCATATTAATGCCTCGGATAGTTGAATCCACATTTTCATGCTTATGCAAGACTAAAAATGAATGCAACTATATTAAAATGAATGCAATTTAAAATGAATTTCAATGCAACTAAAGACAATGAAATGCATCTAAATGAACCTAATGCAAATTAATATGATATGCAACTAAAATGAACCTCAATGCAATTAACCAATGAAATGCACCTAAGACACCTAGGACAGTCACTATTTATTCAAAGCGGGTTGTTTTTTATCATAGAGCCTCTGTTAGTGGGACCTCATTAGGACAGTAAAATTTTCACAAATAGATTTAGCAATCTTGAAAATATGAATACATCCTTTTTTATTCACCATGTTGGAAGACAACCTAAACATTAAAGCACCCAGCTATAAATGTTGTCAATTACTTCCCATTTCATATAAACCATTTCCTCTCCAATGCATAATGTGTAAATGTATACCCACAATCACCTTTCATTTTGTATTCATATCCTTGGGTATAATCTGATTTACTATGCACCTTATTAGGAAATGGTTTATCTTTGTTATTTTTTTTTAAACAGGCAAGGAAATAGATCCAACCTCACTAAGGTTTTCATAGGAAACAGGTCGAGGTATACATGGTGTTCCAATCATGCTGGAGGCTCTCATAGTAGACACACATTCCTCATGATCACCTTATATCATTGGATTTATTACCACAAATAGAAAACAAAGAAAATTTCATGCCTCGACTCTTTGTTTTTCTAGTCCATAGACATCATCGAGTTACTCATGGAAACATAACAATCAAAAATTGATTATAAGAAAAGTTCATTATCTTTTAACATGTTCACTGTATTTACAAAATATAAACAGACAATTGTGGTTATAGTGTTTAAAAACACTCTTGATTAATTTTTCATGTTTTCACCACTTGGCCATAGTTTTATTCCATTTTTGCTATCATGGCACCTGTTTACCAGGTTTTCACCAAGACACTTTTTCCTCTTTCAATTTTTTGTTCTTTTTTTTTTGTATTTTTCTCTTTTTTTAATTTTTTTGTTGACACATCAAGATGCCTATTGCTAGGCTTTCACCAAGATAGTCATTTTTCAAGGCTTTTCCAATGTTTTGATTTTTTTCTAGGATCCATATTTGTTGTTTTTGAACTTTTTTCAGGACTCTTTTCATTGTACAGGAGCTTCCTCCAGAATGTCAGGCATAAAACATTTTCAGATGTAGGGTATTGATTGGATCTAGAAAAACATCTCCTTCAGGTGTAGCCAATTGATAGGCTCCTGATCCAAATGTTGTTGTAATGACAAAGGGACCTAGCCAGTTGGGTTCAAATTTTCCCTTTTGTTCTCAATGTTGTTGGTTTTTAGGATTTTCTCTGAGCTCTAGATCCCTTATTTGAAAACTTATGGGTTTTACTTTCTTGTTGTATCCTCTTGACATTCTTTTCTGATAAGACTTTAGATGATCAAATGCCTGTTGTATGTGCTCATCTAGCAATTCAAGTTCTTGCAGTCTAGATATTCTATAATCTTCATTGGTCACTACATGTTTCAGTGATACTCTCAGTGATGGAATATCTACCTCAACTGGTAAGACTGCTTCTGATCCATAGACTAGTGCAAATGGAGTTGCACTAGTTGGAGTTCTTATGCTTGTTCTGTAAGCCCACAATGTTGGATTGATTTGCAAGTGCCAATCCCTTCTTGATTTGTTTACTGTCCTATGCAAGATCTTCATAATATTTTTGTTTGATGCCTCAGCCTGTCTATTACCTTGAGGGTAATAGATTGAGGAACAGTGCTGAGTGATTTTAAATTGCAGGCACAACTCATCTATGTCTTTGTTCTTGAATTGTCCCCCATTGTTAGTCACAATCGACAAGGGTACGCCATAATGGAAAATGATGTAATTCAAGATGAACATTGAAACTTGTTTTCCTGTTGGATTAGACAGTGGGATAGCCTCCACCGATTTATTGAAATATTCAGTTGCGGTGATGATATATTTATGTCCGCTCGATGAATTGGGGTAAATCTATCCAACCAAATCAAAGGCCCATTGTTGGAATGGCTAATGTGTTATGAAAGGAATCAACTCTCTAGCTGGTGCATGTATGAGATTGTCATGGATCTAGCATTTCTTACAAGTTTTTGCAAAGTGGATAGCATCTTTCTCCATAGTGGGCCAATAGTATTCAACCCTTAGGAGTTTCTTGGCTAACGAAAAACTATTCGAGTGTGATCAACACACACCTTCATGAACTTCTTTTAATACATGATTAGACTCTTCATGTTCTAAACACCTAAGAAGTTTTCCATCTAGACTATGTCTAAACAAGTCATTAGCGATGATTATGTAATGCGATGCTACTCTTAGGAGGGATCTCTTTTCATTTCTAGAATAGCCTTCATGAATTGTTTGGTCTTTAAGATAGGAGTAGATATGGGCATACCTGGATAACACTTGCATTTCAAGGGTACAAACAATTTGGCATTTAGGAGAGTCATAAGCTGGGAAAGGGAGTTCTTCCACCAGCAAGTCATAGAGAAATTGGTGTTCTTCCAATTGTAACATAGATGCCAAAGTAGCCATCGCATCAGCTACCCAATTTTTTGACCTCAAAATTTTCTGAAAGGTAATGAAGACAAATTACTTTTTTAGGTCCTCCACCATTGTTCTATAGGGCATTAGCTTTTCATCCTTAGTCTGATAATCACCATTCACTTGGTTGACAATAAGTTGTGAATCCCCATAGATGTGTAATTCAATGATTTTCCACTCTATTGCAAGCTTGAGCCCATTTGCAAGAGCTTCATATTCTACCATATTTTTGGTACATGGAAAGATCATCATATAAGCTTTTGGGATCTTATATCCTTGTGGCGTAATGAATAAGCATCTAGCTCCTGATCCTTGATGTGTGAAGGACCCATCAAAGTACATTTTCCAGGGATGTTTTGTTAGGTGCATGATCGATTCATCTAAAAATTCCACAAGTAATGGCTTATCATCAGTTAATGGTGTCTCTGCAAGTTGATCAAAAATCACCTACCCTTTAATGGCTTTCTTGTCCACATACTCAATGTCAAATTCACTTAGAATCAGGACCCATTTAGCAAGTCTTCCTATCAGCATTGTTTTGTTCAATAAGTATTTAAGTGGATCAATTTTAGCCATTAGTTTCACCTTGTGTGCTAACATATAGTGCCTCAGCTTTTGGGATGAAAACACCACTGCTAAGCATGCCTTCTCAATCATTGAATAGTTTATCTCATATGTGACCAAAGTTCTACTTATATAATATATGGCTCTTTCTTTCTTGGCCTCATCCTCTTGTGCAAGCAATACTCCTAGTGATGTATCTATTGTTGATATGTAAAGCAACAAGGGTTTTCCATAAATTGGCACCATTAGGATTGGAGGATTCATCAGATAATTCTTGACTTGGGTAAAATTCTCCTCACACTGCGCATCCCAAGTGAATGTGGTTCCCTTCCTCATCAACTTTGTGAAAGGTTGTGCTTTATCAGCCAACTGAGATATGAACCTTCTTATGGATTGTAGCTTTCCCTATAAGATTCTCATTTGAATAATGTTCTTTGGTGGTTTCATTTCTATAATTGCCTTCACCTTTGCAAGATCCACCTCAATTCCCTTAGCTGAAACTATGAAACCTAATAACTTTCTAGATGACATGCCAAATGTGCACTTCTTAGGATTAAGTCTTAATTGGAATTGCTCCATCTTGTCAAAGATTCTCCTTAGATCCTCTATGTGTGTAGTCCTTATCCTTGATTTTTCCAAAGTGTCATCAACATAGTCTTCCATGTTCTTGTGCATCATATCATGGAAGATTGTGGTCATTGCCCTTTGATATGTGGCACCTGCATTACTGAGACCAAATGGAATCACATTCCAATAATAGGTTCCCCATGCATAGGTGAATGTTGTTTTCTCTTGGTCTTCAAGAGCGATTTTGATCTGGTTATATTCTGAAAATCCATCCATTAGGGAATACATCTCATAACCTACTATTAATTCCACAATCATGTCTATGTTTGGAAGTGGAAAATTGTCTTTAGGACAAGCCTTGTTGAGATCCCTAAAGTCTATGCATACTCTTATTGATTTGTCTGCCTTAGAAATGGGAACTATATTGGAGATCCACTTTGCATAATCAATTTCTTTAATGAATCATGCTTTCAATAGTTTTTCCAATTCTTCTTTCACTAGTAATGCCACATGTGGATTCATTTTTCTAAGTTTTTGCTTGACAAGTTTTACATCTGGTGAAATAGACAAATGGTGCATAATCAAATCTATATCCAATCTAGGCATATCTGAGTAAGACCAAGCGAAGTTGATCTTCTTTTCTTTGAACAAATTGGTGAATTGGATTTTCTCATCTTCTGTCAATGATTGAGCTATATGGACTAGTTGAGGAGCTTTTGTTGTTCCTAAATTAATGGGTTGTGTTGGTTTAATAAAAACTAAGGACCTTTCTTGGAAATGATCTGGGAGGATATCAAGCATCCCATCCTATGGTGCCTTGAGGAGGTTTTCACCATTAGATATGTCTTTTTCTTTTTCTCTTTTAGGGTCTGATACTGCCACTAAGTGGTTTTCACCATCACACCTCTTGTTCTTTTTGTTTTTCTTTTTAAGACTAAGAAACTTGATATCCTCTTTAGTCACGATTTCACTCATTATGTTGGTGGAAGAATGGAATGGTTCACAAGCATTAAGATAACAGGCTATGGAATAGTCATTGTCAAAGGATAGCAAGCTTGTATTTGTAGGTTCATCCCAGTCTATTAGGTCGGGGTATTTCAAGGGAAAAGATTCAATAGGTTAAAGAGACAACACCACATTGTTATCACCATTCATAACTTGTAAAACATCATCTATTAAGTTTTCTTCTAGATAAGTGTTAGGATTATTAGAGTCAAATTCATTATTATTAGAGTTCATGTTAATGTTATGTGGATCTAACTCTAGTGATCTAACATTATAACTTTCTCCTCTTCAATCAAGATCCTAGGAGAAAACTTGTGTATCACATCTATTTCTATGTCCATGGTTGCATCAGAGAGAACATCCCATTTGTACTCATGTGAATCCACCTGACTATAATCTGAGACTCCCAAAAAGTGGGCAATAGTCATAGGCACCTCATTTTCTTCATTAGCATGGTTCTCTTCTTCTTGCAATGGTTCTTGTGGATTCATTGCTTTAGGTTCTTCATCAAAATGTGGTGTATCAAAGATAAGAGGTTCTTGTTCTTATTCTTCATTAGGTTCATCTACTTGTTCTCTTTTCTATTCTTGTTCAAGACTTGTGCCAAGGAATGTGACATATGGGTCCCCTTGTAAGAGTAACAATCTTTCATAAGGAATGGGTTGTCCTTCCACTTCTTCTTCATCATCAAAATCTCCTGATCTATCAAATACAGGACCTTTTTCTGCTATGGGATGAAATCTAGCCTCTCCGAAGCCTAGTCCAGTCTTATCCATAGGATTTCTGAAATCCATGTGTAAGGGTTCCACTAGTCCTTTGTTGTTTTGTCCCAATGGTCCTTTGCCTTTGTACCCCATTCATTTCATAAGATCATATCCTTTCCCATATTTTCTTGAGGAAATTTCAACATGTTTAACATTCGTGTTTTCTTTGGGTTCTTTATAAAGCCATTGCAAAATAGATTTTTCTTCATTCTCTTCCTCTAGGGATACCTTTACTTTCACCATTATGGTTCCTTCATGTATAGTCAAATTGCTGCCATTAGAAGGTGTAAATGTAGATGAGGGCATTCCTTGTGTCCTAGGAGATATAGGAAGATCTGTCAAAGATGTTGCAGGATCTATTTTGTATTCTCCCATGTTTTTTTCTTGGATATTGATCTTCTTAGCAAAGCTCCTCAAGACCATTTCTTTAGATGTCTCTATCTTGGTGGACCCTTCTTTGTTATGAGGAACCATGCCTTCAATTTATTTGAGATTATTACAAGTATATGCGGTATCTGCTGGAATAGTCACCTCCACTCCATTATGAGGGAACTTTAGGCATTGATGATATGTTGAAGGTACTACTTGCATTGAATGTATCCATGGTCTCCCAAGAAGAATGTTTTAAGAAAGGGGTAAATCAAGAACATCTTGCTCTATAGGCCCTACTCTAATGGGTAAGACAACCAATCCATTAGAGGATCTCTCTTCCTCATCATATGCCTTGATTTTTATCTTTCTCCTAGGATCAATTGTGTGCTCTGAGAAACCCAGTTGTTTTATCAAAGTATAAGTACAAATGTTCAAACCAGCACCTCCATCTATCAAGACATGCTTGACTTAGTGTTTATGAATAAGAACCTCTAAATGAAGGGGCTGATTATGTGGTTGATTTGATGATTTATCATCCTCTTCTGAAAAAGATAGGTAATGTGAGGAACTTGTGTGACCAACCATGGCCTAGAATCTATCCACATCTAAGTCTTTTGGTACATTGGTGCTTAATAGGGCATGATCAAGAACCTCCCTATGACTAGGGGAGATTTTCAACAACTCTAGAATAGATATCTGTGCGGGTGTCTTTTGCAATTGTTCCACAAGATTAAACTTTGGAGATGGCCCCACTTGTTTAGATGTTGTTGTTGTAGGTGGTGTGTTAGATGTTGAGACTCCTTTAAGAGTAAGCTTTTCTTGGCTTCATGTTATAGCATTTGAAGATTTAGATGTTTTTTTCACTCCTTTGAGAGTGATCATGTTGATAGAATATTCACATGGTTCCATCATGTTGATTACATTGTCACCATCAGTGTACATGTAATTAATCTTATTGCTTTTAGAAGCTTCTCCTTTTTCATAGTTAGGTAGTGGAGTTTGAAATGCTTTGTGATCATTGTTCGTTTGGTGTCCATCTACCTTTATTTTACCTTGTTCAATAAGATCCTGAATAACATGTCTCAATTTCAAGAAATTATTAGTGGTGTGTCCTTTATTATGATGGTAATCGCAATATTCATTATCATTCCACCACTTGGGTTTGTCTTCTGGATCCCAAGGCTTGTCGAGATCAAGAATTGTAATGATTTTATTCTCCATGAGTGATTTTAAAACCACTTCCAAGGTGTCTCCCAATGGTGTGAATGTTCTCTTAAGTTGTGGTGCCCAAGGTTCTCTTCAAGGTTTGTTGAAAGTATTGTTTGTTGCTAGAGTCACGGTAGGATTCGAACCCTTGTTAGTTTGAAGACTTGTTGTTAGATTGAAAACATGTGGTTTGGGTTTTGGATTAGGAACATCAACCACTCCATCATTAACCACATGGTTGTTCTTGTTTGCATATTTATACTTGTCCTTAGTGGGATAGGACTTGTCCTTATGTTCCTTATTAATGGTAATGTCACCTTTCTTGATTAGAACTTCCTCTATCTTGAGAGCATTATCGATCATTTTGTCAAAGCTAGGTGGTCCTTGTAATTGAATCAGGAAATTCATTTCTGGAACCAAGTTGTTAATGAAGATATCCATTTTTTCATTTTTAGGTATTTCCCTAGCATATCGTGCAAATATTTTTCTCCATCTTTGTAGGAAACTCAAGAATGATTCTCCCGTCCTCTATTTAGTATTGCATAAATCCAACATTGTGACTATGTGTTGGATGTTTTAGGAGTAGTTTTGTATGAATTTTTGCACTAATTCATCAAATGTTTTGATTCTAATAGGTAGTTTGGAGAACCACTCTATAGATTGTCCACCTAGGCTTCACGGAAATAGCCTCATGAGGTATGTTTGTTCATGCATGAACTCCATACTAGTTGTACAAAACTCCCTCACATGATCTTGAGGGTTAGAATCTCCCATGTATTTGTCATACTTGGGTATTGTAACATTTTTAGGAAATGGAATCATTGTGAGTCCCTTGTCAAAAGGGAAAGGACATATGTGCTCCAAAGAATATTGTTGTTTTGGTTTGTCCTTTGATTCCTTGAGTTCTTGAATTTTTGCTTTCATGATAAGGAATTGTCTATTTAGGATTGACATAGGACTAATATCCACCTTTTTGTTTTAGTTGCTCCACATCATAGTCCTTGGGTAATTTCACACCTCGGGAAGCAAGTTCCAAAAAGTATTTTTCTTTGTTTTCTTCCAAGGCTCTTTCAAGAATTTTGTGAAATCATTTGCTGCTTAAAGCTCTATTGTATTCTTGTTCAGTAGGGTCTATATCATCATCAATATCATCCTCATCATCATCATATTGGGCTTTTTGTTTTTGTCTCTCACGTTCTGCTTCTTCATTTTGTGCATGGAATCTTTCATCCCATCGGTATTCATCTTGATCATTCATGTTTCTCGGTTTGGGTGTTGTTGTATAGTTAGTACTAGGTGTAGCACCATACAAGGGATTGAGTCTTGAAGTTTCTCCTATTTCCAATGTGAATATGGGTTCTCTTTCCGAGAATAGGTTTGTTTCAAAATTGTAAGTTTTGTTCCTAGTAACAACCATGAAATCCAGATTGAGGAACCAATGAGTGTCTAGTGTTTAAGACTAGGTCTGATAGTTCGCAATGTCTGATTGTGAATCCAAGGATGCAAGAGTGGGTTTGAAATGTCTTTATGGATCCAACATCAAATGGGGTTAGAATTCCCTACTTATGAGTTGGGAACCAAAGTGCAAGTGGGTTTGAAAGTGAAAGTTTCAGCATCAAAGGGTGTCAAAGTGCCCTGTTTATGAGCTAAGAGCTTATTTGTAACTGATTGGGTAAACTGGCTCCACAATTGGACAATGTCATTTTGGACCATGCAAGATGACAAGACATTCTAAAAAATGACTCTTCCTAGGTATCAGATGATCATGTTTTGACACCAAGAACCTACTAATTGGCCAAATGGGTATTTGGAAATGTGAAAATTTTATTTCTGGGATGTATGGAAATGCTCTCTATCCCAAATGTGATCCTAAACAATGAATGGTGAACAAATTGGAACCCTAGATGTGACCCAAGAAATATGATATGTGACTCAATAAATGGAATGTTCACTGGATGTGACTCAGGAAATGGTGTGACTACTAGATGCAACTCAAGTTTGAATGTATGTGATCTGGGATGCAGGGTGCGACTCTGGAATACCGGATGCGATCTTATGATGACCAAGAATTTGTAATTTTAGTTTTTCTCAGAAAATGTGCCATGTCTGTCAGATTCCAATGACTATTAGGTGTTTGTAAATGCTTGAAAATGTAGTGTACTTGTTCATTTGGGGGAAATTAACTGAGTTTGTGTTTAAGACACACCAAGAAATCATTTTAGATCAAACACACGTAACCTTCCTTATACTAGGTAGAGATTGAAACCACTTATTCACTGACTTAGGAACACACTCAAAGACTCCTCAGAATATGGCAGTCCAATAACACGCAATGGATATTGGAGCCCATATTATCTAAGTAGTAACGTCAATGGGGGCTCGATATGGTGAATGTCTTGGGGAAATTACTATTTGCCTCACACAAGTGATAAAAACACTTCAAGGGTGATCTGGGTGGCATCTAACATAGAGATTTTAATGAAGGCATCCATTCACAATTATCTCCCATAGTCCCACAAGCAGGATTGAGGTTGTTAACCCTATAGGAACCTGAAAGTGTGTAGTCTCAAGAAACGAGATTAAATCGGCTCCTCTCTACATGAAATCCAAGTCAGTCATTGGGATTGATCATCAATCTCCCAAGACAAGATAAACCATGTCTTACAAGGCTTTAGCCTCAAGGAAGCATCAAATTTTATAGTGGGGTGGAAGAGTCGGCAAAAGACTTGTCCCCACTTGGGTCATTCCCGGGAGATTTTTTCCTCAACCAGCAGACCCTCTAAAGGTTTGAAATAAAGTAAATAGATAAGTGATGGTAAGCTCTGGATTTCTAGTTCTCCATGAAGGAGAAAAGCATAATCTCCTAACTTATACCACAAATCTCAAACACATCAAGCATATTTAAAGTTCAATTACCCCAATTTGATGCCAAATAGCAAGCCAACGTTTGAGTTTTGGGTTTTCCCTCAAAGGGAAAAGAGCATAATCCTCTAGTTGATTTACAACTTGATCCCAAATTGTTTAATATTCCTAAAAGCAAGCATGAAATTCTTTTGTCAATTTTTCTTTAGAGGCAACCTGCATGACAAGCATTAGTAGTCTTTGGTTTTTGGTCATGGGAAAACATCTTGCAAACAACTGTTAGGCTTTCAAAATTAATCAAAAACACCAAGTTCACCCATTAGCTTGTTAGTTGGTTAGAAAATCCAAAATCCAAAAATAATGCTTCAAGGAAAATTAATTATGCAAATCGTTAGCATTCATTTCCCAACTTAACCCCAAAATATAAGCCAATTTTTGAGTTTCTGATTTTCTCTCAAGGAGAAAAGAGCATAATCCTCTAACTAGTTTACAAAATGAAATCAAATTGCCATTAAGTGCTTAAAAAAAAAAAGCATAATATTCATTTTATCCTTAAAGAAAATCAAAAGCACAAGTTAGTATTTGAATTTTTTGTCTTTCCAACCTGCAAAACCACAATTAAGCTGCCAAAAACTAAAGACATAAACAATGAAATTGGTCAGGAATCAGGAAACCCAAGAATACAATGAAAAATCCCGCCTAATTCCTAGAAATGACCCTATTTCCCAAATACAACCCCATTTTTCAAATGTGATCCGGATCTACAAGATACGATCCTGTATTTCAAACAGGTGTGACCTTGTTACTAGATATGATCTGCGAATCTGGGCTGCGACCCTAGATTTACCAGATGTGGATGATCTTCCTAAATGCAATCCTCTAGCAAATTTTTGTACAATGATAGTTTGTTAAAAATGCTTGTAAAATGAAAAATCTGGGGCCCTGCCCCATGGTGGATGCTAGAAATGTGTGTGTGAGTTTGTGGCCTGCAACACAACACTTCAATAGGATAATAACATCACTTGTTAGAGAAAAATATGGATTTAATTGAAAAAGATAACAAGCAAAAACATCCTATTGCTCTCTAATTAATGTGAGTATGAAATAAGGGTTAGTTTGCTCTCAGATTTGACCCTTAAAATAGTGACAATGTAATGTCCCCGCTAGGGAACCCATAAGGAATCAGGTCTATGACCTAAAATTACAACTAAATTTTTTTTAACACTCTAACAAATCATCATTACCATCCACAAGTACATTCCTTAAGGTTCCCTTAATGAATTCAATTACCATTAACAAGTATTTCATTTAATTACTTAATCTAACAAATTATGTTTTCATTAGAACTTCAATTAACATTAATTCCATTTCACATCATAACCAATTACATTAATGAACTAGTGGAATTCATTTCCCTTACCGACTAACACGTAATTTACCTTCAGAAGTGAAACAAGCACACGTTACTTATCACATCCACTAAGCACATTTATTCTTTCATATTTATTTACCCCTTAACCATAACTATGCTCAACACAAAGGCACCATCAAACTCATTTAAGTTTTTCCATTAAGAGTCCTTAATCATATATTGGCAACCAACATAAATCATTAAATGAATCATTTTTTCCATAAGTTTAACTTCCACAAATTATCAACCATAACCTTGTAAACATCTAGTAAATGATTTATATTAAACCTAGTTGAATAACCCGACATCAGTCACATTGAAATATACATTTAAGAAATGACATCCCATTACTTCTTTCGATAACATACATGTTCCCTTCTAAAGAAGTTTACATCCATAAGTACTTTCATTACAAAGGTTTGCATAGAACCATTACTTTCAATTTCATTTAAAATTCACAAGAGATATAAGGTAAGAAATTACTCATTGATTTAACCATATTCAATCCCTTCTTTAGATTCATGATTCTACCCTTCACATATACATAACTTATTCCATACAATTTTCTTTTACAAACATAATTATAGTTACTGCACATTGCCCGAAGGCATATAGAAAGATAATTACATCAAGTTTCCCAAGGGCTTAAAATACATCTTTACATCTTGATAACAAAAGATAGAGATACATGATACAAGAACGGAATCTTCACCACTGAACAACTTAGAATCTCATCCATGACACAAACCATGAACAATACCTCGAAAGAGATTTTCCACCCAACCATGTGAAACTGATAAAGTTCCACCCCCCATGCTAGGAGATAGAACCAAGGTACTCTCAAGACCTTAAGGAAATCTAAGTCTCAAATACCAATAAATCCAAGACTCAAAAGAACAAGAATAAATCACATAAAATATCATCATACTATAACACCGAGGTTAAGGTTCTAGGAGACCACCTAAGTGAGTGTCATCACACAACCTGTATATTGGGATCCACCCTGGCAACCATGTAACCTCAGTCCCCCCTTTATGAATAGGGATCCACCTTGGTAGTTATCCCTAGTCCCAGTACTCCAATCAAATCTGTGTGGCCATTATTATGTTTTCTTTCATTATCTTTTGAATCCCCCCTTCCCAGGTTCATTTTTTTTTTTAGGTCATCACTTTTTACAAACCCACCCATAGGATCCTCCAGCAACCACTTTAGGGTTCCAGCACCTATGGTGAGCCACTCACTTAAGGTTCTTATTCCCTTACCCCATCACAAGTCACAAAACCAGATAACACTTCCAAGTCCTGATTCATAGGTTTAGGAAACTCCCCTGTGCACTCAGGCCCTTAGAATGAGTCCTAACCTTAGCCATATTCATAACAGGAACCATGGGAAGAATGTCCATCACAAGACATCTCAAGGAAAAAAATTTCACATGCACAAGTAAAACTTTCCAAGGCTCATTTATAGGTCTAAGGAACCCTCCCGTGCACACAGGCCACCGAGATAAGTCCTAGCCTCATAAACTTAAACTCAAGTCGATGCCAAAATCATCATAAGTAAACCATACAACCTTAACAAAACAAGTAACGAATGTACATAGGTGATACAAACTTCACCCATCACAAATATATCATACATGAAATAAAATACATCATAAACCCTTTCAAGAACTAGAATCAAAGCATAGAAAAGAATAGGAAAGTTTAGGAATGTTTGGGGAACATTTAGGAAGCCTTATAGTAGTCCTAGTCCGTTGGACAACCCAAACCCTAAAACACATCCTAACCTTATTCAAGCATCTAAATGCACCATATAATCCCAACAAAAATAAGCAATGAACATATTTAAAGTTTACACAAAATTTCATATACCAAAACACAATGCTCTGCAAAATCTCACGTGCCTGAAAATAACTAAGTCTAATTTTTAAGAAAACTCAAAATTAGAAATTGCATCTTAACTCCTATGAATCTGGAACCTATCTCAATCATCTCAAAAGGTACCTAAACCCTTTATACAAGTATAACTTAAAGTATAATAAATTTAAGTACGTAAACTTATACTTGTTATAATTGTATAAAGCCTATTTTTCCTATCTAGCTCGGTTCACACTAGCATTCCTCTCTTGCTCGGTTAACACTGAACCAACCACCCTTGGTTAACACTACACCAACCTCCCTTGGTTAACACTGAACCAACCTGGCTCGGTTAACACTAAACTGACTTGCTCGGTTAATACTAGACCGACAGAAACTGCAAAACGCGACAGTCAACTATGTCTTGCGGGTAAAATAGGGCATTATGGGGACTGTGGTTGCTTAATCTGAGCATGACCCATTTGAGATCTCCCAGTTTCCCTTTAGAAATGGCTCATCAATCTATCTTATCTATCTAACAAAACTATTCTAGATCTGGACAAGAAAAGGTGGTGCATAAACTGACATGGACCAGTAAGGTTGATATAACAGTTCTAAATTCTGGAAGCATTCATAATACATTCAATAAAAACATAACACACTATCCTACATGATCAAAACCACTTCTACCCTCCCAGGGAGGTTTCACCATAGTGAACATACAAACATTCATAAAATAACTTTCTGCAAGCACATTTCAAATACACAGAAAATAAAACATATATATATAGTTCTTGATTCCAAACAAAAAGTAAACAATCATAATCTCATCGAGTAATAGATCATTCATATACACAATCATACTCATGGGAAGAATGGAGATTCTTCCCAGGTTAGACCCTACCTGGGGTCTTGCGGAGAATCATCTATCCCTTGGTTGGAGACTCTCTGCAAAATTTCCAGCCTTGAGCAAATATCCTCCTAAAATACTCCTCTGGCAATCAACTCCAGGAAATCCTCACACAAACGACTTCACCAACCAAAAACTCTCAACCTCACATAAACATTCACCAAAATTTTCTGGAGTAATCAATCACCGACAATCTCAAAAGAAAATCCCTCTTCCCAAAAATTATCCCCCACCGCACACAAAATCTTCAATTACTTATCCTCCCACTATGTGGTTGGAGGAGTTGCTTTACAGGAAGCAACTTCTCCAACTTCCGTAGTTGGTCGAATAACCAATAAATCATTCCCATAAAATAATTAATCAAGGTTTTAATAAATTTAATTAAACATAGTCTCAAAATAAAACCATAACAAGAAAACTCAACAATTAACTATCAAGGAAAACACATAGCACACACGGAAACTAGCTAGCCTAACTTCTAGGAGGTCTCGAGTTCAACTCCCTCCTAGATAGCTAATTTTACTACAAAGAGCATTTATTTTTATTATTACTATTATTAATATTATTTTCACTTTTTAATACATTTATTTAATACACTTCATTGAATTCACTTTAAATAACATACCACTAAAACAATCGATAAATCCATACAAATATTATTATTTATATAAGCATGGGTATATGCATGTGCACCCACATATGCACATACCTATATAACATACAATCAATATAACTCATAAAATAAACATATATACATGTACTAACAGGGATAATTCTAACTCACATCCAAAATCACAGAACAACATCACATCAAAATTCACATGACCATAACATGAACGGTATTCAAATCCCCCAACTAGGGTAACCTCCTAAACAGAAATCTAAATCCATGGGTAACCTTGAGAGTAATCTTGGTAATATCTCCACACAACAACAATTTGAGGATTTTAAAGGCACGCTCAGACCTGTGTAGCCAGGTGGAGTCAATGCCTGGTACCTGCATCCTGCAACACCAACCAAGTACACCAATATATATGTACATATGTACAAGCAATTGCAAATAAGGAGGGAGAGTGCAACATCATGTGGACCTCCTATAGGAGTAACTACGACTGCCTCCCCTCTTCTGACAATCACATTAACAAGGCATGATTGGATTAGTGTGGTTAGTATCAAAAATGATCTCTTTTCTATATTGTATAACAATAATGAATCATAACATAATCATGTAAATATAAACCATCTATTATCTTTCACAAACCCATTTAACCATCAGACATGTACTCAAGATGTCCCATTATCAAATCAAGATAAACAAATCGTATAACCCTAAATGCATTAATCATCTCTATTCCCAAGTAACATTATTAGAGAAGATAACAGATCTAACCCTTAAGTGATTATAATCAATTAACTTAAGGTAACCATGAGCATTTCTAAAAGAAACATATAAGTCTATCAGGTGATCCTATCACTAACACACACATGAAGATATAAAGGAACATACTTACACAATATTATTATTTCTCACATTAACATGTCAAGTTATAATGATTAGGAAGAAATCATCTCAAGAAGGATCATTCTCACATATAGTCCTTCCTAATTTCAAGTGAACATAATCAAGACTTGATAGGGTTGGAGGGGCATTACAGACAATCTACACTAAAATGAGAGATTCAAGAGTACATGTATGCAACTAAAATGAGATATGAAATCCTAATTCTTTCCATTTTAACCCAATTTGAAGTGTTTGCTAATTAAACAAATCTTGAAAACATGAAAACAACTATCAAATTAATCATTAATGGGTAGATCCTCCAAGCATGAGAGTTCAATAATCATGAATTATGAAGCCTCAAATTCATAAGCAAGCATGTAAAAAATCTAAGCATTAGGAAGAAATTAGCAATATTGAGAAGAAGAAAGAAGCCTTTGAAAATTCTATTTTATAGGATATTGAAGGGATTCAATGGTTGAGATGCATCTGTGAGGAGTGGTTGAGATGCATCTTGGCTTGATCCTTGATCCATGTGCAAGCCTCCTAATCATGAAAGTGTATTTGTTGTGTTTGTTTGATTTAGGAGGTATTTATGTATTTGTTTTAATTAATAACTCTAGCCTTTGCATTTAATGGGATTAGATTAAATAAATAGGCCTAGAGTTAATAGCTTTGATTTTGCTTGAAACCTTAGTAATTAATGCTTGATTTAGGATTTGATGGATTTTATTGAATTTTTGGAACATTTATGCTAATAATCAAAGATCAAATTAACATAATTAAGGTTACATACCAAATTAAGGGCAAATAGGGCCTTAAGTTTTATTAGCCTAGTTTTAGGTGATTACAGTAGGATGAACTGTTACTGTGACACTACTTGTCAAATCAGTTCCTTTGATGCGTTGATGCTTTGACCTCTAGCAAAGCTCTAATACATCTTCTAGTGTCTTTGCACACTTATGCTCTACTTATTATAACTCTCTATCAACTTCCATACTAAATACAATGGGCACACCTTATATTTATACGCTCATACAAAATAAACAACTAGGTTGGCCCTTAGACCTATTACATACAACACTTCCAAATGAATTGGCTTAAGCATGCTTACAATTAAACATATAAACATGTCAGAAACCTAAATACAATGGGTGCATAGCCTTTACAATAATACATTATAACCGTAGACCAAAATACTAACTGCCAGCTTCATGCTCTATTCTTCTCTGGCACACACTGGTTGTGCATCTTCAACTGATTGTAACTTTCTCATACTTGCAATCTAATCATGTACTCATAGACTAAGAAATAATATAGTCTAACCAACTTAACTTTCAGGGTGCATACCATAACTCTTCTGTACACATGTGCACTAATTCTCTGAGCTACAAGAACTTTGTACACTATCTAGACTTCAACACTTAACTAATTTTTGATCTTCTCTTCAAGTGCCCTGACTCCAAACTGCTATATGACTTTGTTTCCATAATGAAAACATTATATCAAGTCATATACATCAGTATAGAGAACTTTCCAACAAGGTTTACCTTTGATAGTAATGTGAGGACAACCTTTGATAGTCAACAAGGGTTCATGATAAACCATGTTAGTTGTCTCAACACTACAAACAGATTCACAAGAAGGAAGCAAAGAAGACATCCTGGGAAGAGATGAGATAGGATCTTGATTCTCCATAATATTATCACTAAGAGGGAAAGCGTTAAAGGAATTCATATTATTTTTTGCTAATACCTCATTACTAGAAGGAATCACAAATGGAGGTAAAGCATCCATAATGTCATCTTCTTTCGCTAAAATGTCTGCATCAAGGGAGTGTGTTTTAGAAAAAGATTCACCATCATGTATAAATATGTCATCCAATAATAAATCACCCTCTTGTATCAAAGCTTCTTCATGAGGAGGGGATAAATTAATATCTTTATCCAAGGGATCATCCACAATGGTTTCATGAGGAAGAGATTAATCAACATCCAAATCCAAAGGTTCATCCCAAATAGGAGGATTATCATCCCTATCCATAAAGCACATTGTAGGAGTGCCATAAATCACTAAAGCTTGATCCCTAGAGGTGAAAGAAGGTAAATTATATTCTAATGTAGGCTCATAGAAAAGACATATATTAGGAGAAGAATTAAAATTAATCCCCAACTCATAACCATAAAGAGAAATATGATGGAGAGATAGATTAAAGTCATCTTCTTTCTCTAATATATCCTTACAAGGTAATACAAGAGAGGACAAAGCAACATCACACACACTAAATAAAGTCTTTCTAGGTGTAACACCATGCAATGGTAAGGTAAGAGGAAGATGTTGTGTAATCCCAAAATTTATAGAAGAATGTTTGGAAAACACTTGAAACAACTTGTGCAACATGATAACAAATAAAGAAATGCATAGAAGATAGATCTAGATATATCCAAATGCATTCAAATGAAATTTATAAGCATGAAAAGGAAATTGAACACCACAAACACAATAGGGCATCGAATTCCACAAAAGATAGGGGGTAAGCTTTTTAGGTTCACCCAAATGTATAATGGAAGTGAACACACAAGATAATACAAAGGGAAATCCAACACCAAAAAGAAAGAGTTGTCATAAAACGGGTTCACCAAAATGTATAATGGGAAATATGGATGGGGTCTAGAATAATGGGGTTTTGCACATAAAAGAGACCCTAAACCAATATTTAACACATACATGGAATTCTAATGATATGAAAAGTAAATCTAGAAGACTAATATTGAAATGAAGAAATAAAAAGTATTTACCTCCGAAAAAGAATCTGCTGAAAACCATGTCAAACGATCTCATAAACTATTGATTTTTGTGCTCTTCAACCGAAACTGCGAGATCTACAAAACCCAAAAAAAATTTCTTTTTTTGAGAAAGGTCGACCTTGATCCCAAAATGTCGACCTTGACTTGCACCGCTTTGACAGAAATTCTGTTCACGGATCCCGAACATTTTTCAAAAAGGGTGTCTAGATCTGCACTGTAATTCATTGTTCCGTACCTGTTCCTGCAAGAAAATGGTTTTTTTTGTTGGGGGGGAAGGGGTTTGCCTTGGTAAAACCCCAATTTAGGAATTAACCTTGAAATTGAATTGAAATTGTAGTAATAAACAAAGTAAATGAAACAATTCACCTTGCCTATGTTGAAATCCTTGTGAAGGATTCAAATCCTTGAATCCACAAGTATGGATGCTCCAAATGAATATATAATTGAATGTAGGATGTCTCAAATCAATTGTCTTTAGATCTTCAATGTCAATCTTGAATGGATCTTGGAATAGGAAGAGGCTTGGATGGATATGGATGGATAAATCTTCAACAAGAGGGCTCCATAGAGATTGAGTCCTTCAATGGCTACCAATGGATCTCCTTGATGAATTGGATCTTGAATGCTTGAATGCTTGAAGATAGATGAATGCTTGAATGCTTCCTTTCTCCTTCTTGCTTGCTTCTTGATTTCTTGATTGATAGATGCTTGATTATACTTGATGTTGTTGGAAATATAGATGGAGTAACTAAGAGGGGGGGGTGAATCAGTTAACCACAAAAATATTACCATAGATCCCTTAGATGTCTTATTAATTCATTTACTGCTGTCACTCAGTAAACATACAGAGAAATGCTGAAACTTGGTTATTGTAGTGAGTATTAATTATAACTGTTCTTAAGTATTCATCAATGATTAACATGCATGCATAAAGAAAATAACATGAACACAAGAGACACCAGATTTAACATGGAAACCCAATATGGGAAAAACCACCAATGTAACTAGTTACTATTTTTCACTCTTCTGAAGTGAGCCCTGTTAGGAGCCAACTCAGTTAAAGGTTACAAAACACATTGTTAGGTGTGACCTTGTTAGAGGATTTAATCACCCTGTTAGGAGTGGCCTTGTAAGAGGTCTTTGAAACAATTCAATAGAACTGTCACCTTGTTAGAGGATTTACAAAATGGCTGTTAAACTAACTTTGTTAAGAGATTTTGAAATCACTACTACAATGGTAAGAAAGTAACAATGAAGTGACCTGAATAATGATGCAACTGAATTGCTGATTACAGATCTTTGTTCTGCTTCACTAGATCCTCCCTGATCAAATATATCTTTGCTTCTCCTCAAGGATATCTAATCATCCTTCAAAATTTGCACTCACTTTCTTTTTCACTTGCACACTTTTAATTCACAACTTGACCTTCTATATATACCATTTGGATTGTCCATTCAGATTGTCAAGTCGGCACTAATAATCATTACAAACATTACCACAGTCAGTTGAATAAACAAACAAAATTCTTTACTGGGCCGACCTGCTCGGTAAACACTAATCCTGAAAAGATTTCCTTTGGTGACCGAGTGAACTCGGTTACCACTAAAAATTTTGCAACATCCTTTGAAGATTGAGAGATCTCGGTAAACACAGAAAATGACCTCGTTGACCGATTGAGCTCGATAAACACTGAGAATCACTTAGCTAACCAATTGAGCTTGGTAATCACTGGGAACTACTTTGCTAACTGACTGAGCATGATAAGTGATATGACATTTGTGTGACATCAAAGACAACACACAATTAATCCAATAAACTCCTTCAGACAATTGTATCCAACAATCTCCCTCTTTGGCATTGATGGCAACACAACATGTCATAGCACAATGAAATTTCACAGAAAACATAGATTAAGGAACATATCCTTAGCTTCATTCTGATTCTCATCTATGAGAACTCCCTCTATCAGTAAACTTCTCTTTCTGACTGAAAACTCTCCTACTTAACTTCTCAAACTCTCTGAGAAAACTCTCCCTCTTAGAAATCTTAAGAAATTTCTTGAAATATGACAGCAAACTCTCCCTCTTTGACAACACATGCCAAAGACAACACATATCAGGTGAATAGCAATGTACCTTGAGTACTGATTCATATGCAATGATTCCTTGACTAAGCTGCATCAACTGACTGATCTTCAATATGCTCTAGTTGATGCATCACTAAAACTTTATTTAGTGAGCCTCGGATAGGGGAATGACCCCTAACTTACCTCTTAGATACAAGAATGCATCCTTAGGTAGTGGCTTGGTGAATATATCTGCAATCTATTCTTTTGTATGAATATATTTCAATCTGATTTCCTTGTCTTGCACCAATTCTCTAACAAAGTGATATTTTATAGCAATGTGCTTGGTTTTGGAATGCATTACTGGATTCTTTGAAATATTTATTGCACTTGTATTATCACAAAATATAACAACTGGTTCTTTGATCTCAACCTTCATGCCTTCCAATAACTATTTAAACCAAACAATATTAGAGTAGTTTACTGCTACAACAACATATTCTGCTTCTGTTGTAGATTGGGATGTGCAATTTTTCTTTTTACTGGTCCAAGATACCAACCTCTTGCCAAGAAAGAATGTTCCACCACTTGTACTCTTTCTATCATCAATGTTTCCTGCCCAATCAGCATCAGTAAACACTTTTAAGTCTAGATTGCCTCCAAATTTATACCACAAGCCATAATCTTCAGTTCCTTTCAAGTATCTCAAGATTCTTTTGATTGCCATCATATGATTTTCTCTGGGTTTTGCTGAGAATCTTGCTACTATACCAACTGCTAAGGCAATATCAGGCCTTGTATGAACTACATACTGTAATTTTCCAATCATTGATCTGTATAAGGTCTGATCTACTTCTTTTGAATCATCATCTTTGGTAACCTTCAGTCCAGCACACATGGGGGTACCAACTGGTTTTGCATCTTCCATACCAAACTTCTTAAGTATTTCCTTGATGTATTTAGACTGAGTAATGTAGATACCGTTCTTGCTCTGCTAAATCTAAAGACCAACAAAGAACTTTATTTGACCAAACATAGACATTTCAAATTCTTTGTTCATTTTCTCTGAAAATTCTTTGCACTGATCATCATTACCTGTAAACACAGTATCATCCACAAATATTTCTGCCAAAACAATTTTGTTATCTGGTCCTTCCTTGATGTACAAACTATTGTTATCATTAGTTCTTTTGAAACCAATCTGAATAAGATAGTTATGTAATCTTTCATACCATGCTCTAGGGGCTTGTTTTAGACCATACAATGTTTTTTTTAACTTGCAGACCATATTCCTTTTCTCTGGATCAACAAAACCTTCAAGTTGCTCAATGTAGACTTCTTCATCAAGAATACCATTAAGAAATGAAGATTTTACATCCATCTGATATACCTTAAATCCTTTATGTGCTGCATATGCAAGTAGAGTTCTTACACCTTCTAATATTGCAACAGGAGCAAAAGTCTCACCATAATCTATGCCCTCTTCTTGAGAATATCCTTTACACACCAATCTAGCTTTGTTTCTTGATACTTGACCATCTTCATTCAAATTATTCTTGAATACCCATTTTGTTCCAATTACATTTTTATCTTTAGGCCTAGGTACAAGAGTCCATTTTTTGTTCTTCTCTATTTGTTTTATTTCTTCATTCATAGCCTCAATCCAATTTTCATTTTCCAATGCATCTTTGACATTTCTAGGTTCAAAATCAGCAAGTAAACATGTACCTTTTAGTTTACTTCTTGTCATAGTACCTTCTAATTTGTTTCCAATAATCTGATCTGGTGTATGATGCCTCCTGACATACTTGGCCAATATAGGTTCCTTGCCTCTTGAATGAGTTACATTGTCATCTTCTTGAATTTCATCTTCAGGTTCTGGTTGCTCAGGCTCAGTAGATATTGGCTCAGTAGCTTCAGACTGAGACTCAGGTCATTGTGACTCAGTTTGAACTTCTTCTTGTGACTCGGTTACTGTACTAGGCTCGGTAGATGTAGTCTCCTTATTGACAAATGTGTCTGGTAATGTATCAGGTTCAATGTAAACAAATCTCCTATAATCCTCCAGTTCCTTTTTGCTTTCTTCTTCAGTCTTTTCTGCAAACTCATCAACTTTCACATGTGCACTTTCTATGATTTTGTGAGTAGACAAATTCAAACATCTATATGCCTTACTTTTGCAAGAATATCCCAAGAATATTCCTTCATCACTTTTCACATCAAATTTGCCTTTTCTAGATTCTTTTAAGATGTAACACTTACTATACCAAATACTTTCAGGTAACTTACATTGGGTTTATAGCCATACCATAACTCATAAGGGGTTTTGAATGTGTCTTTCTTCAACTGTACTTGGTTTAAGGTATGAACTGCATTGCTGATAGCTTCCTTCCAGTATTTCATAGCAATGTTCTTTTCAATCATTAGAGTCCTTGCACAATCCATGATAGATTTGTTCCTCCTTTCAGCTATTCCATTCTGCTCAGGAGTTCTTGGGGCTGATACCTGTCTTTTGATTCCTCTTTCAATGCAAAAATTATTGAATTCATGGGAGATGAATTCACCACCTCTATTTGATCTCAAGCACTTCATTCTTTTTCCTATTTCCTTTTCTACTCTTACCAAATACCATTTGAATTTCTCAAATGCTTCTAACTTTTCTCTTAGATACATAACAGTCATCATTCTAGAGTAGTCATCAACAAAGAGAATAAAGAATTTTTCTCCAGTATAGCTCTCAATTCCAATAGGTCCACATAAATCAGTATGCACAATTTCTAAAATATCTTCAGACTGATAATTTTTACTTTTAAAGCTAGTCTTTCCCATTTTACCAATCTGACAATTCTTGCATAGACCAACATCAGGTTTCTTCAAAGTAGGAATGCCTCTTACTTTCTTGAATTTGCTTATTTTCACCATGTTATCAAAATTTACATGACATAACCTTTTGTGCCATAACCAACTTTCTTCAATTTGAGCAATAAAACATGAGCATTCACCAAGATCAAGATAAAACAAGTTACCTTTGGTTTGTTTTCCTGATCCAATCAGTTTTCCCTTGTCATCCAGAAATCTTGCTTTGCCATGCATGAATTCAACCTTGAATCCAATGTTGATTAGCTGTGCTACACTTAGAAGATTATGCTTTAGTCCTTCAACCCAATATGCATTATCACATATAAGTTCTTTGTTTAATGAGATTCATCCTCTTCCTTTTATGCAACAAGGTTCATTGTTTCCAAACCTTACATTACCACCATCATAGTCTTCAAGGTGTTCAAACTTTGTTCTATCACCAGTCATATGATGTGAACATCCACTGTCTATGATCCATGTATCATTTTTGCTTACATGAGAGATAAGTGGCATCTTATCTTCATCATCATCAGATTCATCTTTTACAACAATGTAGACAATTTCATCTTCACTGTTATCAGAATCCTTAGCCATAAAACATGTTTTCTTACCTTTATCCTTGAATGATTTGAAATTCTTCCTACCATTGTACTTGTGACCTTTCTTCTCATCCTTGCTTTGCTTGTTTGGGCACCTGGCTGCAATATGACCAATTTCTTCACATGAAAAATAGATTAAGGGATTTTTACCTTTGTATTTACCTCTACCTCTAGTATATTTCTTTGCAAGTAATGCTTCAATAACTTTAAGATCACTATCAGAACTTTCCTCTGATTCTTCTTCACTCTCTGACTGGGTGTCCTTTATTTTCTTGCCCTTCTTAAGTGAAAGTTTGGCCTCAAATGCTGATTCAATATTTTTGGAAGTTGGAACATAGTTGTCATAGTTATCCAACTCAAAGGAAGTTATATTGTGATTTTCTTCACATCTTCTTTCTTGAATAGCAGATACTCTTATTGCATAGATAGGAAGTAATGTTCTAAGAACCTTACTTATAATAGTTTCATCATCAATTTTTCCTCCAGAGGCTCTGATTGCACTAACACTTGCCTTGATCCTTTCAACATATTTTGCAATGTTTTCATCTTCTCTCATTTTCATCTGATCAAACTGTCCTCTTAGGCTTTCTGCTTTGGCTCTCTTCACATTGTCATCACTGCCATAAATTTTCTTCATCTTGTTCCACATTGCATAAGAAATTGTGCAGTCTTTGATCTCATCAAATTCTTCATAGCTGAGAGTTGATGCAATGTCTATCATTGTGGTGTTATGGTTCTTTTTCTCTGCAATGTCTTCAACAGTTAATGTGCCAGTAGGAGCTGTATATTCTTCATCAATATATTTGCATCCTGAATCACCAATGGAAGCCAGATGAAGTCTCATGAGACCTTGCCATGCTGAAAATTTATCTCTGTTAAGCCTTGGAATTTCTCTCTTGTAAGACATCCTGATCTTTAGCTTAGGTCCTTGAAACCCTTCCTGCAAGCACCAAAAGCTCTGATACCAATTGTTGAAAATATAGATGGAGTAACTAAGAGGGGGGGGTGAATTAGTTAACCACAAAAATATTACCATAGATCCCTTAGATGTCTTATTAATTCATTTACTGCTGTCACTCAGTAAACATACAGAGAAATGTTGAAACTTGGTTATTGCAGTGAGTATTAATTATAACTATTCTTAAGTATTCATCAATGATTAACATGCATGCATAAAGAAAATAACATGAACATAAGAGACACCAGATTTAACGTGGAAACCCAATATGGGAAAAACCACCAATGTAACTAGTTACTATTTTTCACTCTTTTGAAGTGAGCCCTATTAGGAGCCAACCCGATTAAAGGTTACAAAACACATTGTTAGGTGTGACCTTGTTAGAGGATTTAATCACCCTATTAGGAGTGGCCTTGTAAGAGGTCTTTGAAAAAATTCAATAGAACTGTCACCTTGTTAGAGGATTTACAAAATGGTTGTTAAACCAACTCTGTTAAGAGATTTTGAAATCACTACTACAATGGTAAGAAAGTAACAATGAAGTGACCTGAATAATGATGCAACTGAATTGTTGATTATAGATCTCTATTCTACTTCACTAGATCCTCCCTGATCAAATATATCTCTGCTACTCCTCAAGGATATCTAATCATCCTTCAAAATTTGCACTCTCACTTTCTTTTTCGCTTGCACACTTTTAATTCACAACTTGACCTTCTATATATACCATTCAGATTGTCCATTTAGATTATCAAGTCGGCACTAATAATCATTACAAACATTACCACAGTCGGCTGAATAAACAAACAAAATTCTTTACCGGGCCGACCTGCTCGGTAAACACTAATCCTGAAAAGATTTCCTTTGGTGACCGAGTGAACTCGGTTACCACTGCAAATTCTGCAACATCCTTTGATGACCGAGAGATCTCGGTAAACATAGCAAACCACCTCACTGACCAACTGAGCATGATAAGTGATATGACATTTGTGTGACATCAAAGACAACACATAATTAATCCAATAAACTCCTTCAGACAATTGTATCCAATAGACGTGTGATAGAAAACTTGATACTTCATGGAGAAAATGAGAGAAGGCTTCCTTTTATAGTGATCTAGGGCACAAACTTCTAGAGAGGCCAACATAGGGGAAATAAATTTGCATTAAGTCTATAGCCCTAGAAATGGACCTAAATTAAATATAATTTAAGAGTTTATCATTTCAAAGAATGAAACAGTCGACTCGAAAGTGGGAAAATAAATTTTTCCGAAACCCGACATCCAGAATCCTCATATTTTTTAAATTTGGACCCTGGGTCAAGGTCAAGGTTTAGGTTGACCTTCACCCTAAAGTCAAGAATCTCAGAATTTTAGATCGAGATGCTAGAAACAAGAAGGAAAGAAGTGGAAAATGAGGCAGAACAGGGGAAAAAGCCAGATCCAATTCAAAGACCCATTCAAGGTGTTTGACATGACCCCAAACCACTTACTCAAAGGGCTAAACTAGTCCTAAATGGAAGTGCTTCCATTTTATAACTCTACAATAGCAGATTTGGATCCATTGTCTTCCCTCACCCACTATACATATGCATCTTCATCTTAATCCTAATTTTTGGACATTGCTTCCCGCATTTCCATAAAGATCCAAGTGCAATTCCCAGTAAGTTGAGCTTAACCCCATCATACTAAGATTTTCCCAAACACAGTGATCGCAAACAAGTGCTTCTCAAAAATCAATATTGAGATCAAATCTCTAAGTTGTTCTGTTCACATCTATTGCTAGCGAATATTTATCTTAGTCAATCAATCTTTTCCCTGTAGGATGTGTCCTTCCTCAATTAGCTCCAATCAAACTCATCAAATCCTCTCCTATTCACGAAAAGAAATGTGGACAGAATGACCACTTGGTCAGGAGGTTTTCTTTGTTGATTTTATCTTTTTGTGTTTATGGATCCTACTCATGATTTCCTAGATCTTTCATATCTTGGTATATTATGAATGGTGAACATTGATGCATGCATCGATTATGGTGTGATCCATTTATTGATAGTTTATGCATGTTCTTGGTTTTTTAGTCATGATTATGCATACCTTACTAGGGGAAACAGGTTAGCATACTCATGTCCCGTCAAATAGACATATGTATGCCCAGACCTCTACAATAAGTATATGTCATAGGTTATGTCATAATTATGAAACCTACACTTACATCCCTAAAGTTATCTAATCTATCTAAGAGTCTCTTCCATGCAACGAAAAAATGTCATATGTGTTTTTATAACACACGATGCATAACTCATGTTGCAATATCAAACTAGGGTGTGCTCTCCAACAAAAACATAATATAAATCCCACAAAATTCATGTAGTTAGGATGCATATTTTTTTGTCACATTTTCATATTACTCTTGGCATGGTTTATATTTATTCCCCCTTCCTACAGGTCTTTGACTGCTCCTATCGATTATATTTGACACGCTCATCTTAGTTTGCTTACATTTTAGTTAGCCCATTTTGTTGCATTATTACATTCATTCATTAATCATTAGTTCATTGCATTCATTAATCATTAACCATTATCATTATTACATTCCTTCTTTAATCATTAATCATTAGTTCATCACATTCATTAACCATTAACCATTATCATTATTACATTCCTTCATTAATCATTAATCATTAGTTCATTGCATTCACTAACCATTAATCATTATCATTATTATATTCCTTCATTAATCATTAATCATTAATCATTAGTTCATTAACCATTAATCATCATTACGTGCATTTATTAACCATTAATCATTAGTTCATTTTATTTATTACATTCAAACATTAATTCATTCATTAATCATTAATCATTAATCATTAGCTTATTATTTTGCATTAATCATTATTCATTATTCATTATTCATTAATCATTAATCATTATTCCACTTAATCATTATTACATTCATCTATTATTATATTGCTCATTAAGTTATCCATTAACCATTAATATATATTTTTACACTGACGTTACTCATTATATCAATCATTACATCACATTAACATACATATATACATCCATCTAATTATATAATCCATTGCATAGATAAACCTGCATCATAAACATGTCAGCATATATCTCATATCCTACATCACACGTGTCAGTCCATAATGTCATCAAACCACATATGCATATAAGAGTCAAATCACATAACATCACATAGAACCATCATCATGTATATATATAAAAGAATCAAGTGTACAAGTCCATCAACTACATCATTGCATATACATGTATATATCAAGTGTCGTTGTACATATATCACTCAAAATTTTTACAAGTGTCAAAAATAATATGTAAGGATCATCATGTCGGTTGTGTGGAAGGACCATCTCCTCCTATACCATCATCCCCTTTTTCCCATGGGGGTCTCATCCCTACTGGGGCCTATGATCCCCATGCCCCTACCGTTTGAGAGCCTATCCTCTCATTGTATACCATAGCCCTTTGTCCCTCCAAAATGACCTCATAATACAGACAGTGGTAATACTCCATCTCCTTGATGGCTCTCATCTCTCACCTGTGAGCTAGGAAAGTATCATGCACCACCTGCAGGACCCCCCCATGCAGCATAAATGAACCTAAAACATTAATGACAAGGCTTTTTTTGACTACTCACCGGTGGTCCTGCATCTGTGACCCTCTAGTAGGTCTAAACTCACTCTCCTAGTTTCATACAGTCTCGTGGATCAGCCATTTCGCTCTCTCATCGCTTTGGATTTTTGCTTTTTGAAAGTGAAAATGACTTCTCTTAGTGCCCTTGTGGCCTATTTATAGGCCTGTTGGGCCCCCATTTTCTTCCCAGCCCCCATTTTTTCCCCATTCTTTCTTGTGTCCCTCATAGGCTATGCAATTGTTCTTTTTTATCTCCTCTTCTCCCTCTTTTCGAGAAAATTACCCCAAATTTTTTATTTTGTCTTATTTTCTTGAGGGGCACGCCTTCGCTATCTCAACCCTAGGACCTTATATTCTCTCTGGGGCATCTTATATTTTTATTTTCCTTAACAAAACACCATTCTTGACATCACATCAAAGAGGGGGAAAATGTAGATGCTTAAAATCATTTCATAACGTTATAACTATTTAATTATTTTTGTTATATTCTTCTTTCCCATTTAATTAAATTTATTTAATTAAATTGGCTCATTACTCTATGGTATTTAAATTTAAAATTTAAATACTCCTCTTGCAAGTGCATTAAGTTTTATTTAATACCCTTTCCCCACATAAACCCTTGTTAAATAAATTCTAATTTATTTAAATCCCTTCATTCTATTATTCCGCTAAACCATGATTTGTTTGATTTTTAATTAAATTAATCCTAAATCTGAACCTAGATCCTACCCTACACACATCACTTGTTACATAACTGAGAGGGGGGTGAATCAATTAATTCTAGTTATCCTACAATCCCAAATACTACTAGATGTATATAAAAAAACTTTCAAATCTAATAATCAGCTCAGTAAAATATCAACTGTTCCTTTCTCTTCATATACTGATTACCAGTAAATTAAATATTATGTTTACCGATCTATCCAATTATAGTAATGTGTAAAGTAAAATAATAATTCAACACATCCATACACATATAACACATATATTTTTAATGTGGAAAACCTATTAGGGGAGACCCACCTAGCACCGGTAACCTAAAGTAATTCACTCTTTTGAAGTGAGCTCGGTTAAGAGCCAACCCTGTTAAAGGTTAAAAAACACACTATGAGGTGTGACCTGGTTAGAGGATTTATCACTAACAGTTCTCCCTTAACCAATCATTCACTATGGGGTCAATCAAGAACACAATCAACATTCATTGAATATCATATTGAAATATAAAGACTATTAAGTCCCACTCAGTTAAGAGATTTATGTATAACAATGGTTAAATTGATACAATAATGATCTAATTCAAATACAACTTTGATTTGCAGATTTTCAGATCTATGATAAGCTCAAAAAATACCTTTGATCAATAATCAATTCAATGTCTTCATTTCCTCCAACTCTAATCTACTCAGTAATTGCTTTCTCTAATGCTCGGTGTTGTCTACAGATTTTCTCGGTTCTGTCTTCAACCAGTTTTATCAGTGTTGCATGAAAACAATCTTTTCACATGAATTCTCCTACAATAGACTTAATAATGAATCTCATGTCTCTTTAAATAGACGTCATAAACTATTTTCTTTCCATCCATAGATTTTGCCTCTTAATCTTCACCATAGATTTTGTTGATTTAACCTTCCTTGGTAGTTGTGTCAATAACATGTTTCATTCTCCTTCATTTGATCATCCTTGAATTTTGTTAGTCATTTTATCATCATAAAAAACATTATCATTTACCTCAGAATCATAAATAATTGTCCAACTCATCATCTTTAGTCGATTGTCACCAACTCCATTTATTTTTTTCACTTGGTCAATACTAGAATGCATCGGTGATAACTAGCTTGGTTAACACTATACTCGGTATACACTACATTTTCTCGGTGTTTACTGAAATCTTCATTTACCGACCACAAAACTTGTTCAATCTTGATCTTCAATACATAATAGAATCATGTAATACAATCAAGTCATTAACATAATTCCATAGACTCATTAATAAGTTACCCAATGTATACCATATCCATATCTTTCCTCATCCATCTCATCTTTATGTAGATATATCATTCCTTTACCATTTTCCTTTCTTAAGATGTTTGTAACCATCATGATAAGTACAGTCAAAACTAATTGGCATCAATGACAATACATTAACTGATTTAATGTCTTGCATATACTATAGTAGCTTGGTGATCATCAATTGTTGTCTTTCAATTATCAAACTTTCCTTCAAGATATTCAATCAGTTGTAATTTATCAATCTCTCCCTTTGGCATTGATGGCAACACAATATGAAATGTGTCATAGAATACCAAATATCTGTTCTAAAACTCTGTAAGAAAATGTTGTAACTCGGTAAGCTCTCCCTAGCTTGTTCATTTAATATGTTTAATCACTACAGTATTAATACTCCATGTCATTTCTCCCTGCAGATTTGATCTTCTCTCCTTGTGTGTGTTTTCTTCTTCCCCTTTAGATAAACATTTCATCAAATCTTCTCTCCCTTTGGTGACAACAATGCCAAAAAGAATAAACAACTCTTCAATAACCAAAATATTATCTCTAATGTTTGGTTCAGATCAAGTACCTTTCATGTACCAATATGTAGTTTTAGTTTGTTTTTCATCTTTTAGCTTTCACTACAACCTCGGGAAACCTAAAGTGTGAACATCATGCATCAACATGATTTTATATTCTGATAAAGTATAGTTTTATGTAATGTCCTAATCACCTTAGTGACCGATAGACAAGGGATGGACCCCTAGTCTAGTCCTCAAGTACTCAAATTTATCCTTAGGTAAGGGTTTAGTGAATATATCAACAAGATGCTCTTGTGATTTCACATACTCCAGTTTCACTTTCTTTTCTTGTACTTGTTCCCTCAAGTAGTGATACTTTATAAATATATTCTTTGTCTTTGCATGCATCACCAGATTCTTAGAAATATTTATTGCACTTGTGTTATCACAATATATTATCATTGGGTCAGTGATCTCTTCATTCATGCCTTCCAAAAGTTGTTTTACCCATGCAATGTTCGAACAATTAGTAGTAGAAACAACATATTCTACTTATGCAGTGGACTGAGAAATTCATCATTGTTTCTTACTAATCCAAGTAACTAGTCTTTCTCCCAAAAAGAATGATCCACCAGTAATGCTCTTTCTATCATCAATGCTTCTAGCCCAATCTGCATCTATGTAAACTTTCAGTTCTAAATTGTCTTCTTTCTTGTACCACAAGCCATAGTTCTCAGTGTTCTTCAAGCATCTCAAAATTTTTTTTACAACAGTCATATGTGATTCTTTAGGATTAGCAAAAAATCTTGCTACAACTCCAACTACATGTGCAATATCCAGTCTACTGTGTATAACATACATCAACTTACCAATCATGAATTAGTATAATGTTTGATTTACCTTAGTTGACTAGTCAACCTTTTTCAATTTGCATCCAGTGACCATAAGTGTACCAACTAGTTTTCAATCCTCCATAACAAAGGTCTTCAATACTTCTTTTATGTACTTTGATTGAATAATGTATATGTCTTCACTTTGTTGTAAGATTTGCAAGCCAAGAAAGAATTTAATCTCTCCAAACATTGACATTTCAAATTCTTTTCTCATTTCATCAGAAAATGATTTGCATAGATCATCATGTCCTCCAAATATGATATCATCAACAAAAATTTCAGCAATAAGAATCTTATCATCAGTTTCACCTTTCAAATATAAATTATTGTTGTCACTTGTTCTAACAAATCTAATATTGATAAGATAGGAATGAAGTCTTCCATACCATGCTCTCGGTGCTTGTTTCAATACATATAGTGCTTTGCACAATTTACATACCATGTTCTTATGATTGGATCAACAAAACCTTCAATTTGTTCAATGTATACCTCTTCTTCAAGTATCCCATTCAAAAATGCGGATTTAGCATCCATCTGATCAACTTTAAATCCTTGTTAAGCAGCATAAGAAAGCAATATTCTAACTCCTTCAAGTCTAGCAACTGGTGCAAAAGTCTCACCATAGTCAATACCTTCTTCTTGTGTATACCCTTTGCATACAAGTATTGCCTTATTCCTAGTGACATCTCCACTTTCATTCAACTTGTTTTTGAATATCCATTTGGTTCCAATTACATTCTTATTGTTCAGTCTCGGTACCAATGTCCATGTTTTTTTTTTCTGTATCTGCTCAATTTCTTCATTCATGGCCTTAATCCATTCATCATTTTCAAGTGCATCTCTAACATTTTTGGGTTCAAATTCACAAACTAAGCATGTGTTGTTTCTCAACTTACTTCATGTCATCATGCTAGCTTTCTTGTCTCCAATAATCTGATTCTTTGGATGATGTTTACTTACGTATCTTGCAAGTATAGGTTCAGTTCTTTGTTCTTCATTATGTTCTCCACTCGGTGTAGGATCATTATCTTCATTGATAATAGTTTGTTGATTCTCGGTCTGTATAGGCTGATGCTCAGTGATATACCTTGATACTCGATAACGTTAGCCGATTACTCAGGTAGAGTGTCAAGTTGCTCAATGTAATTAAATCTACCATAATATTCTAGTTCCTTTTTTCTTTCTTCATCATTCTTCTCAGTAAATCCATCAACTCTCACATTTGCACTTTCAATCATCTTGTTAGTAGCCTTATTCAAACATTTGTAAGCTTTTCTCTTAGTATAATATCCTAAGAATATTCCTTCATCACCTTTTGAATCAACTTTCCCATTTCTATCATCTTTTAGAGGGTAACATCTACTTCCAAATATTCTGAAATAACTTACATTAGGTCTGTAACCATACCACAATTCATAGGGTGTCTTGTTTGAATCTTTGTTCAGTTGAACTCGGTTCAATGTGTATACAATAGTACTAACAACTTCTCTCCAGTATATTTGTACAACATCATTTTCAATCATTAGTGTTCTAGCACAATCAATAATAGATCTATTCCTCCTTTCAGAAATCCCATTCTCCTGGGGTGTCCTCGATGCAGAAACTTGTCTCTTAATTTCATGCTCATTACAAAAATTAGTGAACTCATCAGAAATAAACTCACCACCTCTATCTGATCTCAAGAATTTTGGTTCTTTACCACTTTCTTTTTCCACTTTAGTTTTAAACCATTTAAAAATCTTAAAAGCTCAGATTTTTCTTTCAAGAACATGATAGTCATCATTCTAGAGTAGTCATCAACAAATAAGATAAAATATTTATCTCCATAATAACTCTTAGTTCTCATAGGACCACACAAGTTGGTATGAACTAACTCCAAGATAGCATTAGATGAATAGTTTTTTCTCCTAAAACTAGATTTTGACATTTTTCCCATTTGACATTGTTTGCACATGACATGATTAGGTTTAGATAAGCTCGATAAACCTCTGACTCTCCTTTTCTTATTGATCATAACTATGTTATCAAAGTTCACATGACATAACCTTTTGTGTCATAACCACACATCTTCAGTTATAGCTATTAAATAAGAATTTTTAGCATTATCAAGATAAAATAGATTACCTTTAGATTGTTCACCAGTACCGACCAACTTTCTAGTCTCATCATAGATTTTCACCTTTCTATTCTCAAATGAAACTTGGTGACCTTTTTTATTCAGTTGTGCTACACTCAATAGATTATAATTAAGTCCCTTCACCCAATATGCATTCTCACATTTGATCTTATTTTTCAACAATATAGACCATTTTCCCTTTACTAGACAAGGTGTATCATTTCCCATTTTAACAAATCTGCCATTATAATGTTCAAGGTATTCAAATTTTCTTCATCACCAGTCATATGATGTGTAGAACCACTATCAATGATTCAAGTATCATTCTTGCTAACTTTAGAAATAAGTGTTGTTTCAACATACCTTTCTTCTTCTTCTAAATCTTCTTTCAAAGCTACAAATACCACCTCAATATCTTCATTAGTGTCGGTGTTGGTGTTATCATCATCATCTTCAACAAGGTAACATGTCTTCTTTCCTTTGTCTTTATAATCTTGGTTACTTCTTCTCTCATATTGTTGGTTGCCTTTGTGTTCTCGGTTATCTCTTCTGTCAGACTTCCTTTCACTAGATCTTTCATTATTTTTCTCATCTTATTTCATGTTAGGACATCTAGCTGTGATATGGCCAATCTCTTTACAATTAAAGTATAACAAAGGTAATTTTCCTCTATATCTTCCTACTTTCTGCAGTCTTCTAGTCATTAATGCTTCAAGTTCATCAAGTTCATCCTCATCACTTTCACTATCACTCTCATTTCTTATCATGTGTTTACTACTTGATTTACCAATATTCAAAGATGACATAAATTTAGATTCAATAGTAGGAACAATACTATTATCAAATCTATTCAAATCATATGCAATCCATCTACTAATTAGACTACCAAGTGTAATATGATTACTTGGAGCTGATCTCATCTCATGAATTATAGAAACTCTAATAGCATAGACAGGTAACAATGTTTAGAGAATTTTACTTACAATAGTGTCTTCTTCAATAATACCACCTTCTCCTTGGATAGCATTCACAATCTCCTTGACTCGGTTGTTGTACTGTGATATATTCTCTCCTTATTTAATTTTCATATCATCAAAATTTCCTCTAAGACTTGCAGCTTTAGCCCTTAGCACATTCACATCTCCTTTGTGAACTAGTACAATCTTATCCCACATCTGTTTAGTAGAAGTACATGTCTTGACATCTTCAAATTCAGTATCTAATAAAGAAGTTGCAAGATCTATCATTGTAGTATTGTTTTCATGTCTTTGATTCATCTTATCAATAGTCAAAGGTCCAGTAGGCAAGCTGAATTCATTATCTAGATAGTATATTTTAGATTCTCCAATTCTTGATAGATACAATCGCATTCTGCTTTCCCATGTCGAGAAGTTGTCTTTGTTCAACTTTGGCAGCTCTCTCTTATACATTTTGTGATCTTTAGCTTAAGTCCTTCAAACTTTCCTTCCAAGAACTCTAGGCTCTGATACCAATTGTTAGATAACTGAGAGGGGGTGAGTCAGTTAAGTCTAGTTATCCTACAGTCCCAAATACTCCTAGATGTATATAACAAAACTTTCAAATCTAATAATCAACTTAATAAAATATCAATTGTTCCTTTCTCTTCATATACCAATTACCAGTAAATTAAATATTGTATTTATTGATCTATCTAGTTATAGTAATGTGTAAAGTAAAATAACAATTCAACACATCCAAACACATATAACACATATTTTTAACGTGGAAACCCTATTATGGGAAAAACCACCTGGGACTGGTAACCCAAAATAATTCACTCTTCTGAAGTGAAATTGGTTAAGATCCAACCATGTTAAAGGTTACAAAACACATTGTGAGGTGTGACCTGGTTAGAGGATTTATCACTAATAGTTCTCCCTTGACAAATCATTCACCATGGGGTCAATCAAGAAAATAATCCACATTCATTGAATGTCATATTGAAATATAAAGACTATTTTTTATTAAGGTAAATACAAGTTTTGAATGAGCCCCAAAACCATTTACAAGAGATGCTTAAAATATTCAATAGAGTTCATACAAATAGAGAATGCCTACTAAGTGACAAAAAATAGGACCCAAAACCAACAAAAAACAAAAAACAAGCTAGCTTAAAAAGACAAAAAATACAGTCAACAACAGATCTACCAACAACCCTTCAGCAAAAAGCTTGCATAATTTACATCTTAGCTTCAGTGGCCTTTTCGGCCTCTTTCTGCATTTCCTCCATTTTCAGAATGGACTCTTTGAGGCTTGTAAGATCCTTAGGAATTTCAGGAACTTTCCTCTTGAGGTTGCTTTTGGTTCTCGTTCCAAGTCCCGATGACTGACCTTTACACCCAACATCATCAACCACCATAATGGTAGTTTTTTCCACCAGACTGCTCTCTAGGTAGACATACAAATCTTTTAAGTTCAGAATTATAAAGACTGTTAAGTCCCACTCGGTTAAGAGATTTATCTATAACAATGGTTAAACTGATACAGTAATGATCTGATTCAAATACAACTTTTATTTGCAAATTTTGAGATCTATGATAAGCTCAAAAAATACCTCTAATCAATAATTAATTTAATATCTTCATTTCCTCCAACTATGTTATGCTCGGTAATTGCTTTTTCTGATGCTCAATGTTGTCTGCAGATTTTCCTGGTTCTTTCTTCAACCAGTTTGATCAGTGTTGCATGAAAATTATCTTTTCACATGAATTCTCCTATAGCAGACTCAATAATGAATCTCATGTCTCTTCATATAGACATCATAAATTATTTTCTTTCCATCCATAGATTTTGCCTCTTAATATTCACTGTATACTTTTCTCCTTTAACCTTCCTTAGTAGTTGTGTCAATAACACATTTCATTCTCCTTCATCCAATCATCCTTGAATTTTTTTAGTCGTTTGATCATCATGAAAAAAATTATCATTTACCTCAAAATCATAAACAATTGTCCAACTCATCATCTTTAGTCAGTTGTCACAAACTCCATTTATTTATTTCACTCAGTCAATACCAGAATGTGTCAGTGATAACTAGCTTGGTTAACACTATACTCGGTATATACACTTTCTCGGTGTATACTGAATTCTTCATTTACCGACCACAAAAACTTGTTCAATCTTGATCTTCAATACATAATAGAATCATGTAATACAATCAAGTCATTAACATAATTCCATAGACTCATCAATAAGTTACCCAATGTATACCATATCCATATCTTTCCTCATCCATCTCATCTTTATGTAGATATCTCATTCCTTTACTATTTTCCTTTCTTAAGATGTTTGTAACCATCATGATAAGTACAGTCAAAACTAGTTGACATCAATGAAAATACATTAACTGATTTAATGTCTTACATATACTTTAGTAGCTCAATGATCATCAATCATTGTCTTTCAATTGTCAAACTTTCGTTCAAGATATTTAATCAGTTGTAGTTTATCATCACTCTCAACAAATAAACCTACTTCTTAATTAACTAAGGTTAAGCTAATTTTTGGACTCATACAACCATTAGCCCTAATTATTTGCTCACACATGCATGAGAAAATTTCAAAAAATGGCCTTTTCAATATAATTTTAAAAAGCCCCAACAAGGTTTCCTACAACCTTTATGACACCTCTTACACATTCTAAAAACATGAAAATAGACTTTTTCTCTTACACCTTACACATGTGTACTTGAAGTACACATTGACCCATTACATCTCAAGTTTCTCACACATGTGATCAAACTTGGACTCTTGCATGGCTTATGTGTCCATGTGGCACCTATGTGGATGCCACATGTGATCCACCTCACCTGAGCCCTCCAAAATCCTATAAATAGGAGCCTTTCCAAGATTAATTCATCCATCATTTTGCATTAGAGTTATTATGCGAGTATCATTTTAGAGTTTTCTTGAATTTAGTATTTATCTAACATGTTTGTTAGTTGCTTGCATTAATGGTAGAATAGTTTCATGCTAGATCATAGTTACTTTGTCTATCCATATTGAATGCTTGAGGCTATTTTTTCATAACTAGTCCTTGAGCTCATTCAATGCCATTTTCATGGTAGTTGGTATTTTTATTCATGCATTTATCATTGTAAATCATAGTGGGATTTAAATATATGTTGGGAGAGAACACCCACATATATCTCTAAGAGCTAAAATCAAGCAAATCTTGGGTGCATTTGCTTATTGCTCATCGGAGGTTGTGGAGAAAGCTTCTTAGTTGGTTCTTGCAAGTTTTATTAAATGTTAGATTTGTATTTGAATAACATGTTTATTGCTAAAGTTTGAATTTTTTAGCTTTCTCCCAACGGGAAAGGTTTCATCACATACACATATAAACTATGAAAATATGGTTAAAATAAATAAGAATTAAAATTTAAGGAATATGTCAATCCTTTCAAAACTAGATAATAGTATTTTCAAAGAGTGTCAAGAAGGCAAACAAAAAAAGGTTAGTTTCAGGCCTATGGAACACTGTTATGCTAAACTATTGCATCTTATTCATACTAATTTGTGTGGCCCTACAAGGATAAAATATTTAAATAATGAAAAATAGTTTATGATTTTCATTGATGACTACACTATGATGACATGGGTAACTTTATTGAAACATAAGGCATAAGCCTTCAACAAATTTAAAGTTCTCAAGAAAATGGTTGAAAAAGAGTCTGACTTAAAAATAAAATGTCTTAGATTTGACAAAGGAGGGGAATATACTTCAAAAGAATTTATTGATTATTGTGAAAGACATGACATTAAGTGGTAGTACTTAGCTCGTAGAACATCATACAAAAATGGTGTTGTTGAAAGAAAAAATAGAACCATAAAAGAAATGGTTAGTTCAATGCTTCAAGATGTAGGATTGCTAAATATCATCTAGAAAGAGGCAGTTCATACCATTGTCCATATTTTTAATAGAGTTCAATTAAGAGTGAATATAGTATTCACTCCTTATGAATCATGGTATGGTCAAACAACTAATGTTGGCTATTTTAAAATATTTGGCAATAAATTCTTTATTAAAAGAGATAAAGATAACATAGGTAGTTTTGAATCATGCTTTGATGAAGGAATATTTCTAGATTACTCTACTCACATCAAGGCTTATAAATCTATTAAAAACAAGTTAAAAAGGGGTGATAGAAAGTGCCAACGTTAAAGTTCATGAATTTCTTAATACATATAAAAAAAAACTAAGATATTGGGTTACTATTCCAATAGAAGATGAACACAAATCTAATAATGAATATAAAAAACAAGTGAATGAACAAAATTTTCATGAAGAGCATATAGGATCTACTCCAAAAAAAATTGTTCAAACTATTGTAGAAAATTTATCCCCAAGAATAAATAATAGGTGATAAGCTTTTCGGTATTTAAACCAAAAGGAAACTTACAAATGTAAGTGATCAGGTTTATCTATGTTTGATATCTTAGATGGCTCCTAAAACATACACAAAAGCTTACAAAGATGATCTCTGGGTCAAAGTTATGCAAGAAGATATTGTTCAAATTGAATGGAAAAAAACCTAAGAACTTGTCCCTAGGCCTTATAATAAAAATAGGATTGGAGCTAAATGGGTATTTAGAAATAAGCTTTATGATAAAGTAAATGTGATTATAAATAAATAAAGACTAGTATGTAAAGGATATTCTCAAATTGAGGGCATAAAATTTGATGAAACATTTTTTCTTATATCCAGACTTGAACCAATTACAATTTTCTTGGATTACTCTATATATAAAAACTTTAAATTTTTCAAATGGATGTAAAAACTACTTTTTTAATGGTGATTTATTAGAATAAGTTTATATGGAATAACCAGAAGGGGTTGTGTGTGTTGGAAAATAAAATAATATTTATAGGTTGAGAAAAGATCTCTATGGCTTAAAATAATCTCTTAGAGCATAGTACTCCAAACTTGATGCACATTTAAATGATCAAGGTTTCACAAAAAAGGTGCAGTAGACAACAACTCATATTTCAAAATAAAAGGTGATAGCATATTGATTGTTCTTGTCGATGTGGATGATATCATATTTAGGAGTAATAGTTATGAGTTGTGCACTAAATTCCCTAATATTATGAAATCAAAATTTAAAAATTCAATGTTAGGTGAGATCTCTTTCTTTTTACATCCCAAAAAAAAATGTAAAAGAAATGTTAAAGATATTTCAAATGGATGGGTACCAATCTATTGACACTCTTATGGAAACAAGTTGTAAACTTAATAAAGAAGTTAATCATCCTAATGTAGATCATACATTGAATAGGTCTATGATTGGTAGTCTATTGTAGTTATATGCTATTAGAGCTGATATAATGTACTCATTATGTTTGGCCTCAAGGTTTCAATATTCACCCAGACAATGTCATTTAGAGGTTGTTAAAATAATTTTGAAATATATTTCTAGCATACTTGATTTTGGCTTGTGGTATCCTACGAACAATAATTTCACTTTACTTTTCTATACTAATGCTAACTGGACAAGATGTATACATGATGGTTTGCCACCGATGAGAAGTACAAGTCATTGTATGAATTTGATTCCTAGAGCTAGTTTTATGAATAAGGCACCACACCGACTGACACCAACCAAGAATGAGGAACTTAACCGACAAATTAATAAGTTGTTGTAGAAAGGATTGATCATAGAAATTTTGAGTCCATATATATAGTACCAACGATATTGGCACTTAAGAAGAATAGAGAATGGTGAATGTGTACTGACTCAAGAGAAATTAACAAGATAATAGTTAAGTATTGGTTCTCTATACCAAGAATGGATGACATAATGGATTGTTTGAGTGGAGAAAATTATTTTACTATAATGCTTCAAGAGGTCAAAGCATTAGGATTTGAGCTTGATATAGCTCTTAAATGTATCTGGAAAGATGCAACTGCGTTCTCAACTAAACACCCTAGGGGTAAGGGTGAGACTTCTATCCTGATTAGCCCTTCTTGGAAGAATGTTGTACATATGTGGGGCATCTCATCCTGTAGAAGAGTTTTTTGGGTTAGGATGAGGGTCAACAACTTTGATTTTGGTATCTGTTCAATTTATGCTCCAAATGATCACAATGGCAGGATTGATTTGTGGAAGTGGCTTGCTGACCTAGAGTCCATCCCTTGGATTGTTGTAGGGGACTTCAACATGGTGGAGAGGGCCCAAGATAAGTTGGTTGGACTTAGGTTTGAGTGGAAAGGCAATGAGCCCCTCTTCTGGTGTAGATTGGTTAACAAACTTAACCTATTTGACCCCTTAGCAGGGAAAAAGAATGAATCAAAAGGCATCTAGTATACCTCGTCTAATTTTCAAAGAGGAGAGAGAATAATTTATTCTAGATTGGATAGGTTTTACCTTAATAAGCTTCAGTTCAGCTATCAGCCCTATCCTAACAATAATTGTGTGAAGGTGTTTCCCTTCACCCTATCAGACCACCACCCCATTTTTTCTTCCTTTCAACTCATCAGGGACCAAGTCTTTGATGCCCCTCCTAAGCAAAGCTTTTCCCTAAATACTTCCCTTTTGGGGGATGAGGATGTCTAGGTTGTGGTTAAGATCATTGCCTGGTACAATGAGAAGATTGCACATCATGATTTAGATATTGATAGATGGAATCAAACCACTAAATCTTGGCAGGTATGCTCAAAACTGTGGGAATTAAAAAGGCTAAAGACTCTAGATTGTTAGAATATAAACTGGTAGAATCACTGCAAGAGGTAGAAAAATAGATTCAAAACAATCCTTCCTTTGAAGAACTCCTTGACAATTGTATTTCTTGTAGAGATTCCCCCAGAAGGATTCAATTGGTCAAGAATAGAGGAGCTAGGATTAGAGCCAAGATAAATTGGATTAATCTGGGAGATAGAGGCTCCAAATTCTTCTTTCATACTCTTAAGAAGAAAGAAGCAATAGATAAGATTGCTAGTATTAGAGTACATGACTTTGTGGTATCTTCTTAGTAGGAGATCCTCAGAGCCTTCTTCTCCTTCTACCAAGGCCTCTTCACTTTAGAAGATTTTGACCCCTCCACGGAGGAAGCCAGGGACAAGATCAAAACCCTCATCCCTAAGAAGATAGGAGAGGAGGAGTCTAAACTATTGGACAAGGATCTATCTGAGGAAGCAATCAAATCAGCCATCAATAGAATGGCTAATGATAAAGCACTGGGTCCACATGGGTTGTTGGTTGAGTTTTACAAAACCAACATAAATTGGATTGTGCCTAAACCTCTTAATGTTTACAAGGAAGCTATTGAAGCAGGCACTCTTGGCCCTAAGTTAAATGTTGGCCTCATTAAGCTCATTCCCAAAGAGGGTGACATGCTTCTAGAGACCTATTACTCTATTAAATGTTGTCTACAAGATCTTAGCCAAAATTCTTACAGTAAGAATTGAGAATCTTCTCCCCTCCATTATTAATAGCACCCAAACAGGATTTGTCAAGGGGAGATACATCCTTGAGAATCTTATCACATGTTGGGAGGCCATGAACTGGGCAAAAGTTTCAGATCAAAATTGTGCCATGCTCCTCATAGACTATGAGAAGGCATATGATAGGATCGAGTGAAGATTCATCATGATGATGTTAGAATAACTGAGAGGGGGGTGAATCAGTTATCCAGTATCCTAATACAAAATGTATAATCCAGAAACAAATACTTAAAACTTCTGATACTCGGTAACATAAAATATTGTACTATCTATGCTTTTACCAATTACCAATCTAAAATATATAGTAGTTACCAATCAAATCAAATATGCAACATGAAAATATGACATCAAACAAACATCACAATCAACACATAACACAAGATATTTAACATGGAAACCCTGTGAAGGGAAAAACCACCTGGGACCGGCAACCCAAAAATATTCACTCTTCTAAAGTGAGGTCGGTGAAGACCCAACCCTGTTAAAGGTTACAAAAACACTATTAGGTGTGACCTTGTTAGAGGATTTTAGACCAACCGTTATCATCCAACCAACATTCACTATGGGGTTGACAGGATAACAATGTTCATTCTATGAATGATACATAAAAGACTTTCTTAGTCCACTCAGTTAAGAGATTTGATTGTGTACAATGGTTAAAATGTAATAGTAGGTGATATGCCTTAATACAACTTCAATTGTAGATGTACAAATCAATGTTAAGCTCATTTAATCCTCTAATCATTAAATTAATTCTATTCCAATCAATGTTCAGCAACTTACTGTCGCTCGGTAAAAACTCTACAATTTGGTTCTCACTAACCAGTTTGATCAGGTATGCATGAAAACTTGTTCATGCAATAATTTTGCAGTCTCCTCCTTTCAGCATTACATTCACTATGAAATCTCCAGTCTCTTATATAGACAAGTAAACCATTTTCTTTTTCTCCATCAGATTTTGCCGCTTAATCATCTTCGTTGATTTTGCCGCTTAAACATACCTCGGCTGATGTGTCAATAACATGTTTGATTCTCATCTTTTAGATCTTTCCTAAATTTTGTTAGCCATCGATCTGTGCAACAAACATCATATGTTACCTCGAAATCATACACTTTCCAGCTCATCTATCTTATCGGCTAAGCTAGTCATTTAGTTCCTCTATTCTGCTTGGTTAACAAAGAAATGTGTCGGTGAACACAAGCTCAGTTTACACTCTGCTCGATATACACTACACTTCGTCGGTGTACACCGAAATGCTTCATCAACCAACAACACTGCTTTATGTCTTTCAGCTCTTTTCCTCATCATATATGAATGAAACATAATCAAGTCAATAGCATAAGGTCATAGACTCATCAACAAGTTACTCAATGTATTCTTTATCCTCATCTCTCATATCCATCTTCCTCATGTAGATATTTTTGTACTTCATCTCTTTCACTCCTTTACTACAAATGTTTTGGTATAGTAACTTACAAGATAAGTGCTATCAAACTAGTTGACAACATAATACTAATTTAATCATATTACATATCTAATCAATCAGCTTGGTGATCGTAAATCACAAATTCTTCAATCAAGTTCTAAATCAGTTGTAGTTCATCAATCTCTTCCTTTGGCATTGATGGCAACTCAAGTAATATGAAATATACCAAACATGTATTCTACAACTCTGTGAGAAAATGTTGTACAAGCTCTCCCTAGCTTAATATGTTTAATCACTATGTTACTTGAACATCATTACCAATGCATCTTTGACATTCTACAAATATGATCTTTTCAGCTCACAGATTCCTTCTTCTGTTCTCTATAACTGATCTTCAGTGTTCTTCCTTTCTTCCAGATTATCTCTCCCTTAGATAGTTCTTATCGTTGTATATTGTTTCATATTGTTTATCTCTCCCTTTGACAACAATGCCAAAGAAACAAATAAACACACTGCTCTTTATTAGCCAAGTAACTCTCTGATGTCCAATGCATTCTTTGTATCTCTGTATACTGATATCCCAATCTGTTTCAGTTCTCCAAACTTATCACAACCTTGAACATGATCCAAAGTGTGAACTATGTTGCATCAACATGAATGATATTCTAATAAGATTAGGCTAATGCAACATCTAGATCACATTAGTGACTGGTAGATAGGGGATGAACCCCTAGTCTAGTCCTTAAGTACGCAAATGTATCCTTTGGTAGAGCATTTGTAAATATGTCTGCAAGTTGTTCTTTTGATGTAACAAATTCTAACTTCACTTGCTTCTCATGTACTTGTTCTCTTAAGTAGTGATACTTAATAGATATATGCTTTGTCTTAGAGTGCATCAATGGATTCTTTGAAATATTAATTGTACTAGTGTTGTCATAGTATATAATCACCAACTTAGTAATTACCTCATTCATACCTTCCAACACTTGCTTAATATATGCAATGTTTGAACAATTTGTAGCAGCGGCAACATACTCTGCTTCAACTATAGACTGAGAAATGCAAGCCTGCTTCTTACTTGTCCATGTAACAAGTCTTTCACCAAAGAAAAATGCTCCTCCGGTGGTACTTTTTTTGTCATCCACATTTCCAGCCCAATCAGCATTGGTATAAACCTTCAGTTCAAACTTTCCTTCCTTAGGATACCATAATCCATAATCTTCTATTTTCTTCAGGTATCTTAGGATTCTCTTTGTAGAAATCATGTGTGATTCTCTAGGGTTTGCAAAAAATCTAGCAAAAATTCCCATAGCATGTGCTATATCTAGTCTACTGTGAACTACATACATTAACTTACCAATCATAGATCGGTACAGTGTCTAGTTTACCTCTATAGTTTCATCTTCCTTAGTTAGTTTGCATCCAGTAGCCATTGGTGTTCCCATAGGTTTAGCATCTTCCATGCCAAATGTTCTCAATATTTTCTTTATGTATTTAGATTGTGTGATGAATATCCCATCATTCTACTGAATCACTTGTAGTCTTAGAAAGAACTTAATCTCTCCAAACATAAACATTTCAAACTCTTTTCTCATCTCATCAGCAAAATATTTACATATATTATCTTGACCTCCAAAAGTAATATCATCCACAAATATCTCAACCATAAGAATAGTATCATCAGTATCTCCTTTCATGTACAAATTGTTGTTCTCACTAGTTCTAAAAAATCTAATAATTAACAAATAAGTATGCAACCTCTTATACCAGGCTCTCAGTGCTTGCTTCAAACCATACAAAGCTTTATGTAATCTACATACCATGTATTTTTTGTTTGGATCAACAAACCCTTCTGGTTGTTCTATGTAGACTTCTTCTTCAAGTATTCCATTCAAAAATGTTGACTTAACATCCATTTGATAAACTTTGAATTTCTTGTGTGCAACATATGCAAGTAGCATTCTAACTCCTAATCTAGCAATAGGTGCAAATGTTTCACCATAATCAATTCCTTCCTCCTGTGCATATCCCTTGCATACCAATCTAGCTTTGTTCCTTGTTACCTCACCATTTTCATTCAGCTTGTTCCTGAATATCCACTTAGTACCGATAACATTCTTATCTTTAGGTCTGGGCACTAAGGTCTAGTTTTTGTTCTTCTCTATCTGTTTTATTTCCTCTTTCATTGCATTAACCCATTCATCATTTTCTAATGCAACTTTTACATTCTTTGGTTCATATTCACAAACTAAACATGTACCTTGTCTTGTCTTACTCCCTATTTGCATGCCAGCTTGTATGTCTCCAATAATTTGTGTCTCAAGATGATGTCTCTTAACAAATCTTGCTAGTACTCTATCTCTTCTTTCTTGTTCATCCTATGCAGGTTCATTTTCTTTCTCGGTAGGTCCATCCTACTCATCGATTTCTCTTTCATGTTCTTATGTATTGTTTTCCTACTGACCTATTATCACAGGTTGTGGCTTCGGTAGATACTCTGGGTGTTCAATGTAAGTGAATCTACCATAGTCTTCTAGTTCCTTTGTACTTTCCTCTACATTCTTTTCATCAAACTCATCAACTCGGACATTAGTAATTTCAATCATTTTATTAGTAGTTTTATTCAGACACTTATATGCTTTGCTTTTACTGAAATATCCTAGAAATATCCCTTCATCACATTTTGAGTCAAACTTCCCATTTCTCTCATCTTTTAGCATAAAACATTTGCTTCCAAAAATTCTGAAATAATTTACAATAGGTTTGTGTCCAAACCACAACTCATAGGGTGTCTTGTTAGTGTCCTTCTTCAGTTGTACTCTGTTCAAAACATAAACAGTTGTACTGATAGCTTCCCTCTAGTATGTTTGAGAAACATTCTTTTGCAACATCAGTGTTCTTTCACATTCAACTATTGACCTATTCCTTATTTTAGCAATCCCATTCTACTGAGGTGTCCTCAGTGCAGAGATCTATCTTTTAATACCGTGCTCATTACATAAATTAGTAAATTCATCAAAGATAAATTCACCTCCTCTATCAGATCTTAGGCATTTCAATTCTTTACCAGTCTCTTTTTCTACCTTTTCTTTATACCACTTGAACATCTTAAATGCTTCAAATTTTTCTTTCATGAACATAACAATCATCAATATAGTATAGTCATCAACAAAAAGAATAAAGTATCTATCACCATAATAACTCTGAGTTCTCATAGGACCACACAGGTCAGTATGAACCAACTCAAGTATCTTCTTTGTTGAATAATCCTTGCTTTTGAAACTAGATTTAGTCATCTTACCTTTCTGACATTCATGACACATAACATGATTAGGTTTTGACAAGTTAGGCAAACCTCTAACTCTTTTCCTTTTACTGATCTTAATCATGTTATCAAAATTCACATGGCATAACCTTTTATGCCACAACCAAGCATCTTCATTTTTCATCATCAAGCAAGAAGATTCATCAATATCAAGATAAAATAGATTACCTCTTGATTGTGCACCGGTTCCAACTAATCTTCCACCATCATCAAAGATTTTCACTTTCTTTCTCTCAAAAGAAACTCGATGACCTGAATTGTTTAGTTGTGCCACACTTAACAAGTTATAGTTTAGTCCATCTACCCAATAAGCATTTTCACATTTTATCCTATTATTTATCATCAGGGATCCTTTACCTCTTACCATACAGGGTGTGTTATTACCCATCTTAACAAATCCTCCATTGTATTGTTCAAGTTGATCAAATTTCTCTTCATCACCAATCATGTGATGTGTACAGCCACTGTCTATGATCCATGTATTATTTTTGTTAACTTTAGAGATCAGTGTTGTTTCTACATGTTTTTCTTCTTCCTCTGAGTCATCTTTCATAGCAACAAATACAACTTCTACATCATCATCAAAATTAGATTTAGATTCATTATCTTCGGCTATGTAACATACCTTTTTGCCTTTATCATTACTATCTTGGTTATCTCTGTTGTGTCGATAGCCTTTGTTGACTCTTCTCCCATAGATTCCTTCAGATCGGTCTTTGGTTCTTTCATCATCTTTCTTATGTGGACATCTAGGAGCGATGTGGCAAACCTCTTTACAGTTAAAGCATGCCAAAGGTAGCTTACCTCTATACCTTCCTTTACCTTTGGGTAATCTTCTAGCCATAAGAGCTTCAAGTTCATCAAGCTCATCATCAGTATTGCTATCACTATCATCATTCTTATTATTCCTGGTAGACTTACCAATCTTCAGAGAAGACATGAAAGCAGATTCCATAGATGGAACAACACAGTTGTCAAAGTTATTCAATTCAAAGGTTGTAAGTTTACCAATCAGATTGTCAAGTGTAAGGACATTACCAGTTGCAGACCTTGTTTCATGAATAGCAGATATTCTGATTGCGTAAACCGGCAATAAGGTTCTGAGGACTTTGCTTACAATTGTCTCTTCACTAATAAATCCATCAGATGAAATAATAGCATGTACTAACTCTTTTAGTCTATTTATGTATTGCACAATATTCTCTCCTTCCTTCATCTTTATATCATCGAATCTTCCCCTTAAGCTTTCTTCTCTGGCTCTTTTTACATTCACATCTCCACTGTAAACTTGAGAAATTTTATCCCACATGGCTTTTGCAATAGTGTAGCTTTTAATATCTTCAAATTCAACATCAGTACAGGCAACAATAATCATCATCATAGCAACATTGTGTTCATGCTTGTCTCTTAGTTGATCAAGTGTCAGGGGACCAGTGGTTGGTTCTATATAGCCATTCTCCATCAATTCTAGTGCAGAATTCCCAATTCCAAATATGTGCAGCTTCATCTGGCTTTGCCATACTACGAAGTTCTCTTTGTTTAGCTTTGGCACTTCCCTCTTATACATTTTGAGATCTTTGTACTGAAGTCCTTAAAACTCTGTTCTAAGCAACCAATGCTCTGATAGCAATTGTTAGAATAACTGAGAGGGGGGTGAATCAGTTATCTAGTGTCCCAATACAAAATGTATAATCCAAAAATAAATACTTAAAACTTCTGATACTCAGTAACATAAAATATTGTACTATCTATGCTTTTACCGATTACCAGTTTAAAACATATAGTAGTTACCAATCAAATCAAATATGCAACATGCAAATATGACATCAAACAAACATCACAATCAACACATAACACAAGAGATTTAATGTGGAAACCCTATGAAGGGAAAAACCACCTGGGACAGGCAACCCAAAAATATTCACTCTTCTGAAGTGAGGTTGGTGAAGACCCAACCCTATTAAAAGTCACAAACACACTGTTAGGTGTGACCTTGTTAGAGGATTTTAGACCAGCCATTATCATCTAACCAGCATTCACTATGGGGTTGACAGGATAACAATGTTCATTCTATGAATGATACATAAAAGACTTTCTTAGTCCACTCGGTTAAGAGATTTGACTGTGTACAATGGTCAAAATGTAACAGTAGGTGATCTACCTTAATAAAACTTCAATTGCAGATGTATAGATCAATGTTAAGCTCATTCAATCCTCTGATCATTAAATCAATTCTGTTCCAATCAATATTCAGTAACTTATTGTTTCTCGGTAATAGCTTCATGTCGCTCGATAAAAACTCTATAGTTTGTTTCTCACTAACCAGTTTGATCAGGTATGCATGAAAACTTGTTCACATGATAATTCTACAGTCTCCTTCTGCGTTACATTCACTATGAAATCTCCAGTCTCTTATATAGACAAGTAAACCATTTTCTTCTACTCCATCAGATTTTTTTGCTTAAACATACCTCAGCTGATGTGTCAATAACATGTTTGATTCCCATCCTTTAGGTCTTTCCTGAATTTTTTTAGCCGTCAATCTGTGCAACAAAAATTATCTGTTACCTCGAAATCATACACTTTCTAGCTCATCAATCTTATCGGCTAAGCTAGTCATTTAGTTCCTCTGTTCTACTCGGTTAACAAAGAAATGCATCAGTGAACACAAGCTCAATTTATTGTGTGCTCGGTATACACTACACTTTGTCGGTGTGCACTGAAATGCTTCATCAACCGACAACACTGCTTTGTGTCTTTCAACTCTTTTCCTCATCATAGATGAATGAAACATAATCAAGTCAATATCATAAGTTCATAGACTCGTCAACAAGTTACTCAATGTATTCTTTATCCTCATCTCTCATATCCATCTTCCTCATGTAGATATTTCTGTACTTCATCTCTTTCACTCTTTTACTATAGATGTTTCAGTATAGTAACTTACAAGATAAGTGTTGTCAAACTAGTTGACATCAATGCCAACATAATATTGATTTAATCATATTACATATCTAATCAATCAGCTCAGTGATCTTAAATCACAGATTCTTCAATCAAGTTCTAAATCAATTGTAGTTCATCAGATGATGTTGGAAGCTCTAGGATTTCCTCCTCTCTTCTGCAAGATGGTATCAACACTTCTCTATGGTGCCATGGCTACAGTTGAAATCAATGGAGTCAAATCAGAATTCTTCAGCCTCTCTAGGTCTATTAGACAAGGTTGCCCTCTGGCTCCCTCCTTGTCTATTATTGCAACAGATTCTTTGCACTACCTCCTTAGAGATGATTCCATGTCCCCTAGGGTGAAAGGTGTCCTTCTCCCCAATAATCAAGATGTCTCTAATGCCCACTTTGTAGATGAAACCTCCATCCTCCTTCTCCTTAAAGAGAATAATATGAGACTTCTAATGAACAAACTTGACCTCTTCTTCCAAGCCTCCGGTAGAAAAGTCTCTTTATCCAAATCTGTTATGTTGGGATGGGATCAGAATCCGCCTGAATGGTGGGGTAACTTTGATTTTGCTTGGGGTGGTCCAAACCATATGGTTAGATATTTGGGCATTCCTTTCTCCATTTCTCCTAATCTCAACCAGATGTGGGACTGGATCTTTGAGAGGATTAACAGAAAGCTCACTAAATGGGATAGTAATCTTCTTTCCTTCTCTGGTAGATTCTAGGTATGCCAGAAGATCCTCTCTTCCTATCCAATCTACTTCTCCTCCATGTGGATTTTTAATCAACACCAGTTCAAGTCTATCCAAAAAGTAATCAGGAATTTTTTATGGTCAGATGGCAGAGGCAATAAAAGATTTCATGTTGTTTCTTGGGACTGGTGTTCAAAGGACAAATCCTGGGGAGGTTTAGGCCTTAAGGACCTCAAATCTCAAGGCATAACCTTGGCTGTCAAGTGGATAGCTAAGGCAGGGGAGGGTGAAGAGCCATGGAAAGTACTGGTGAGAAACAATTTGCAAATGGCACACTATAGCAGGCCTAAAGGTTGGCAAAACCTTTGTTTTACTGATACTCTCACTGTAGATGCTAATATAGTTGTTCAAGGATCCAGTGTTTTCAAGGGTATTTGGAAGGCATGGAAGTATGTTAAGGGTTTCCTGATCAACAAGGGGCCAATTGAAAGTACTGGGAATATTTGTAGGCTCAAATCCATTTGGTGAAACCTGAGACATGGAGATAAAAAGCTAGCTCTTTTACAGGGTTGTTCAACAAAGAAGTGGATTGGTCTTGGTATTGCAATGTTTGGTGATATCATCCAGCAGGGTAAGCTTCCCTCATGGGAGTGGTTTTAATCCCAATTCAGTATACCCTATCCCCAATGGAGAACCTACTCTATCCTCAAATATGTCTTTAACTCCCTGGGTCCAATTAAAGGAAGTTGCATTGAATCCTCCTATAAGTTCCAATTGTGCTGGCCTGATAGTACCCCCCTCCACCTTGGTAAGTCTAAATACTTTTACCAGTTGCTAACTAATAATGGTGACATCTTTACTCATGTTAACTGTAAGTGGGGCTTGGAAATCCAGGACTCTAAATGGATGAAATATTTTAAACTACTATGGACCAGACCTGTTGAACCAATGATCTCTCACTTTCTGTGGAAATTGATCCTACACATGATGTCATTTAAGAAACCCAGGGGAGAACCAAATATCTACTCTATGTGTAGACAACCTGAATCTGTCACCCATGTTTTCTCTGAGTGTTTTTTTGCCTCTAAAACCTGGAATATCTTTGGACTAGCTTATAAGACCCATTTTAATGCACTGAATATTATCTTTGGTACTATCAACTACCGAAAATTATGTACTCATTTTGGTCTTTGCTTTCTTCTGTTGTTTTATGGTTCATTTGGAAAGCTCAGAATAATGATATGCTTGCAGGTAAGAACATGAACCTTACTGAGTCTCACAAGAGACTCATTTATTCTGATATTTCCATGCAGGTCACAGTGATCATAAAGATGAAGGAGAGCAGGTTATTGCAGGTGCTGAAGGATGGGAAGACTACCATGGAGAAATCAGAGATAGCACATGGATATACTATAATGAAAGCCAAGGATGAGTTTGAGTACACCCTTATAGAGTTCATTTAGCAGCTGAGACACGAGAATCAACAAAGAGATATGAGGACCGTAGGTGACAGATATTTCAGAGTCATTGGATACAACTCAGTCTCCCTAGACACTAATGATGATGAGGAAGAAGAGGGAGATAGTCCCTCTTGAACTTTCATATGTTTCATTTTTTGCAAGCCTACTTTATTAAGATACTAATGTAATTGCAATCAACTGTATCACTCAGTAGTACTGAGAAGTTTTGTAATACTTTAAGTTCTTAGCTCCATTATTTTTTTTACTGAACAATTTATAAATTATATGCAATAGAAAAAAAAAGTATTTTACTAAGATTGATTTGAAGAGTGGATATCATCATATCAAAATCAGAGAAGGTGATGAATGGAAGACTGCTTTCAAGACAAAATGAGGTTTGTATGAGTAGTTAGTTATGCCCTTTGGTTTAACTAATGCACTGAGTACTTTTATGAGGTTAATGAATGAGGTTCTAAAGAAATTCTTGGGTAAATTTGTAATTGTGTACTTGGATGACATTTTGATATTTAGTAAAACCATAGAAGATCATTTGTTGCACATTCAACAGGCATTGCAGAGATTGAAAGAGGAAAAGTTGTTGATTAATTTGAAAAAGTGTTCATTCATGAAAGAGGAAATTGTGTATTTGGGATTTGTGATTTCAGTTGATGGTTTGAAGATGGATCATAAGAATGATGAAGCTATTATTGATTGGCATACACTTGAGAATGTTAGTGAGGTAAGATCATTCCATGGTTTGGAAAGTTTTTACCGAAAGTTCATCAGAAATTTTAGTTCAATTTGTAATGCTATGACTGAAACTATGAGAGGAGATAAAAGAGAACTCAAGTAGACACATGGAGCTGATAAGAGTTTTGAGACTTTGAAAAGGAAGGTTGCTAAATTTCCTGTATTAAATTTACCTGATTTCAATACGGTATTCCAAGTTGAATGCAATGCAAATGGAAGTGTAATAGGAATTGTGTTGAGTCAAGAAGGTAAACCCGTTTCTTTCTTTATTGAGAAGTTTAATGATGCTAAAAGGAAATATTTTGTATATGATCAAGAATATTATGCTATTGTTTAAGCCCTAAAGAAATGGAGACATTATTTGATGCCAAGGGAATTTGTGTTGTATACTGATCATAAGGATTTACAATATTTGAGTAGTCAAAATAAGTTGAATTGGAGACATATAAAATGGGTTGAGTATTTTCAAAATTTTACATTTGTGATCAAACACAATAGTGGAGTGTCTAATCGAGTGGCTGATGCATTGAGTAGAAGATCTTTGATGACTAAAATGAGAATTGAAGTTCTTGGTTTTGATGACATGAAGAATTTGTATGAAACTGGCCCTAATTTTTCTGAGCAGTGGAGAATGTGCAGAGCATCAATACTGGATCAACCGAGTAAGTTTGAAGACTATTTGATTCAAGAAGGTATGTTGTTCAAAGGAATTCATATATGTATATTGAGAGGATCAATGAGAACTAATTTGATAAAGGAAAAGCATAGTAGTGGTTTGGCTGGACATTTTAGAATTGATAAGACATTGAATTTGCTTAAGGAAAGGTATTTGTGGCCTCGGTTGTATAAGGATGTTCAAAATTTTGTGAAGAGTTATGGAGTTTGTCAAGTTGCAAAAGGATTAAGTCAGAATACTAGTTTATATACACCGATTTCGATTCCTGAGAAACCTTGGAGAGATATCGGCATGGATTTTGTTCTTGGCTTACCAAGGACAGCAAGAGATATTGATTCCATATTTGTTGTTGTGGATAGATTTTTCAAGATGGAACATTTTATACCATGTAGAAAAACATCAGATGCAGTGCATATAGTAGATCTTTTCTTCAAGGAGATTTTCAGATTGCATGGATTACCGAGGAGTATCATCTCTGAACGAGATAGTAAGTTTTTTGGTTATTTTTGGAAGACTCTTTAGAAGAATCTAGACATAGAGTTGAAATATAGTTCTACATTTCATCCATAGACTGATGGACAAACAAAGGTTGTAAATAGGAGTTTGGGTAACCTACCAAGATGCTTAGTTAGAGACAAATCGAGTAATTGGGATTTAATGTTGGCACAAGCAGAGTTTGCATACAATAATTTAGTGAATAGGAGTACTGTAAAAACACCTTTTGAGATTGTTACTAGCACACAACCGAGAGGTATATCATACTTAAGAGATATTGATGGTGAAGAGAAGAAAAGTTCTAAAGGAGAAGAATTTGTTGAATTTGTGAAGTCATTGCATGAGGAAGTGAAACATAAGTTGGAGCAGAGTAATCATAAATACAAGGATAATGTAGATAGGTTAAGAAGACATAAGATTTTTGATGTTGGTGATGAATTAATGATTCATTTGAAGAAAGGCAAATTTCCTATTGGAACATATGGCAAGTTGAATATGAAGAAATTCGGTCCCTGCAAGGTATTGAAGAAATTTGACAGTGGAAATGCTTATGAAGTTAAGTTACTTGATGACATGGATATATCAGCTATATTCAACATTTTAGATTTGTATGAGTATCATGAGCCTGATGAAGAAGTGACAGTACCGAGTGATTATCCTAAGAAGAAGATAGAGGAAGTTGAGCAGATTTTGGATCAGAAAGTTGGCAAAAGCAAAAGAGGAAAGGAATACATGGAGTACTTGGTAAAGTGGAAGAATAGACTGATCGAAGACAATACATGGATTTATCAATCTGAGTTGGATTCAACTCGGGTTTCACCTAACACATGATTCAAATAATCATTTCTTTCCAACCTCGACGGTCTGATGTAGGATCATCTTGGGTTTATGGCAATCCTAGATCAACCAAATATATGTTAGAGATTGTTTGGCTACTCAATAGCTTGTTTTGTTTTCTTGGTAACTACTTGGATTTCTCAATGAAGTGTTCTTGTCGGTCATTGGCGATCTCGATTACCATTTTTATTTCTTTACCAAGTTGGTTTGGTAGTGTTCTTTACCAAGTTGGTTCAATGTGTCCGGTGTTGCTCAGTTCTAGAGTTCATCGACTGGAGTATTTAATTGTTTGATGATGGCCGACTTGTACAATTAATTTTGGTTGTGATATTAATGTTGGGATTGCTCATTGGAAAATGTGTGGACCTAAATCTAGGTCATTGCTTTCTCCAATGCTGGATCTAAAGAATCTTTAGAGCCGACCTATTCGGCGGCCTCTTGTATAAATACATATAGTTGTTCTAGGGTTAAGAAGTTGGGGAGAAGGTAGATAGTTAAGAAGATAGAATCTGAAGTTTTGGATCCTCGCATGTATGAGGACTATTTTGTAATGGAATTTCATTTTATTTGGTCGTAATCGGGAAGGCCTTACAACCCGACATGTATGAAGTTTGATGAATAAATGAAATATATTTGCATTCCTCCTCTCCTTCTCTTTTGTGTTGCTTGTGAGTTGTTAATCTACAAGTAGAAATGGTATTTGGGTGAGCCCTAGGCCCCAGATCCATCCCTCCTATGTCACTATGATATAGTTGTATTTGCATTCTTCCAACCCTAGTCTTGTAATCTCTGCATATTTAATAGAAGAGGTACATTGGAATATGCCTTTGGTTTCTTTTTTGTGTGTTTTTTTCTATTTTGTAGGTGATTTTAAGGTTCTGTGTCATTTACAAACAAGTATATAGCCAATCATCTATTTCTTTTTAGGCTCTTATAATCTATTTTGATTTATAGGTTATTGGATCATGTTTGCTTACTCTTTTAATGCTTGTGGTATAGGATTATACCATGCCATTTTATGAATGATTTTCTCTGAGAATAGTTATTTTAGCAGAATAATAAGAGGTTTTTCTCCTGCGAACCTTAATAGGTGCTTCTCATGAAAGGATTTGAATGCTTTGGCCTGTGTCTAGAATCTTTAATTCCATTGCATTCTCTTTCCAAAAATGATGTGTTTGTGGTGTTCTGTACTCATTTCTAGGGTCTAACTTTCTCATTATTGCTAAATTGGGCTCAAAGGGTTTCAAAATCTCTAGTGCATCGCTTCATTTTTTGTTTAATTTTGCTTCCCTTTTTCTGCACTACCCAAGAGAAGATTTGACTTCTATAAAATCTTGAAGGTTTTTTTGCATAGCACACTATTGTCCCACTCCTATAAAGTTTCTAGACTGCCCTCATCTAGGCGGGAGATAAATCCAGGATCTACATTTTCCTAGCACACTCGTTGGGACGAAGCTTTCATAGCTAAAGAATTAGTTCCCTCTTCAATATTTTCAGCCTTCAAGAGGCAGGTTCGAGGCACCTAGTGACTTTGTAGCCCAAAAAGTCTTGGGTAGTTCTGATGGTATGAGTGGAGTTCTTGGTTCCACCCTACCTTCTCCCTTTTAATATATCATTAGTTAATTATTTCTCTACCCCTATGCATTGAAATGGAGGGATATTACGATAAAAAATATTCCCCCCCCCCCCTATTTTCCATGAAAATACATGTGTTCTGCCTCTTTACCAATAATATCAGGCTAGGAGTGCTCATAGTTTTTCTCCATACTCTATTTCTCCACCTAGTTATGAGAAAGTCCCTAATGCCTACTATCTGCTTTCCCTCGCATATGCCTACCAACTATAAGAGTTTCCCATTAACTCCTATCAACATGCTTACCCTCCCACCCACAACCAAAATGTGGGAAGCCAAGAAGAGATGAGTTACAAGGAAATTAGGTTGAATTTCCAAGTAGAACTAAGGGCTATTGAGGAGGAACACAAATACTGCCAGTGGTGAGAAGAGATTTCTTACCAAACTCACATGCTACAACAGTAAGTTGATGTCCCTAGGATGAAACAAGAGAACTTCCTTGCAGTCCAAGCTGCTACCCAAGAGAAAAGGACAAGGTGGTTAACTTTAAAGAAAGAGGCAGATCCAACTAGTCATAAGTTCTCATCTTTTCATGGGCCAGAGGAAACAACTTCAGAAGAAGAGGGAGAAAAAGAAAGAGAAGCAAGGTAAGAGATGCAGGAGGATATGGAGAAGGTTGTTCTCCAACAAACCTCTCAGGAGGTATGGACACAAGGAAGATACCAAAGTGGAGGAAGATCCAGTCCCCCTTTCTAAGGGGCTCCCCATCTTTGTTGATATGGGGGAGATCCAGGAGCTTGATGACAACATAGTAAAGAGAATAGTTCAATAAGAAGAGCTTCTTGTTCTTTCAATTCCAAACTTTCATATCTATGTTACAGAGGTGTCTCTGGATCTTCAAGGAGTCCTGGTGGAAATCGACAATGCAAATAACTTTCTAAGAAAATCTGATGCCATTTGCGCATCCATTGACCTCAAGTAAGAGACTTAGGGACTTGAGGATCATGAGCTGCAAAAAAGAAAGGATATCTCCATAGAAACAATAAAGAAGCCATCATATTCATGCTCTGATGGTCATCAAAAGGTACAAGGGCTGGTGAAACCCTTAAGGGGATGTCCCATCAGGCATCTGGCTCAGATTTGCAAGTTGTCACTAGTCATGTTTACCTCTGAGCATGAAGATGAGCTTCATGAAGAGAAGGATGAACTTATCCATTTGCTACAAGAAGATGATATTCCAACATGGGCAAGTTTCTTTATTCTTAGTCCCCGAAAGGAATTTTGGCATGTTGAATGCCTTTCAAGTTTCCTTTTCTACCTTGTAGTCCAGAAATATGTAAAATATCAAAAGATATTCAAGAAGAGAAGCTACTTCAACAAGCCAATTAATGGCTTCATTTAGCATCAATGTAATATAAATCTTGTACATAGTAGGTTAGGAGTTTTATTTTTCCAAGAAGTGACATGGCACATGTTTCATTCTCCTTAAGGGGATGTATGTTGTAGTTTCCAATTTTCCTCCAAGTGCATGCTTGCACAGGTTTTGTGGCTCTCATTTGACTCTGTTGCCCAATAGATAAGGCATTGGTCTGGGAAACCAGATATCCTAAGGTCCTTTCTCAATAGGCCGAGATCCCCTGTGAGTTGCCAAAATGTTTAAATATTCATCACCGTTTCACTCGGGGTCATCTAAAGATTATCTCTACCAACAACACCATGTAAATTTTTGACAAGCCCCAAGAGTCGTACAAATTCCTCACTACGCTTCCATAACACGCTCGCTACAGAGAGAACTACGTGTCAAAGTCATGGATTTTTGAGGAAACAAAGGGAGTTGACACCAAAGAGGAACTTCAACAACATGCCATATGTTCATCTCGCATTCAGATCATCCAAACATTTGACGGGGCCCACCTTTCCAATATATATGAGACATTATTTATTCATCTGACGACAACGATCTAGACACTTTTCTCCACCATGGTGGCAAGAATTTCAAAGAGAACATAAGTGTCACACATGTCGCGCACAAAAAATAGATAATGATTACAAGGATAGCATGCCTAAAGAAGTCTTAACAACCACCATGGCGATCCTTCTAGGTGGCACAATTGTGAGCTCCTTTGGCTATGTTTTCAAGATTTAGTTGAGAGATCTCTTTCTATAAAAGGCTGCGGACATATTGTAATAAGGATTTTATCTTATTTATAAGGAGGCTTTTGGAGAGTTTAGTTAGAGTTAGAATTTATATTCTAGGAGTTTTGTTCATTAGTAGAACACTATAATATAGTTGTATTTGCATTCTTCCGACCCTAGTCTTGTAATCTTTGCATATTTAATAGAAGTACATTGGACTATGCCTTGTGTTGCTTTTATGTGTATTTCTTTCTATTTTGTAGGCGATTTTAAGGCTCTGTGTCATTTTTGAACAAGTATAGCTATCATCTGTTGCTTTTCAAGCTCTTATAATCTATTTTGATTTACAAGTTATTGGACCATGACTGGTTACCCTTTCAATGCTTGTGGTCTAGGGTTATATCATGCCATTTAATGAATGATTTTCTCTAAGAATGGTTATTTTAGTGGGACAATAAGAGGGTTTTTCCTTGTGATCCTTAATGGGTGCTTCTCGTGGAAGGATATGAATGCTTTGGCCTGTGACTAGGATCTTGTCATTGCATTCTCTTTCCAACAATGAAGAGTCTGTGGCATTCTGTGCTCATTTCTAGGGTTTGACTTCGTCATTATTGCTAACTGGGGCTCAAAGGATTTCAAAATCTCTAGCCCATCGCCTCAGTTTTTTTAAAATTCTGCTTCCCTTTTTCCACACCACCCAAGAGAAGAGTCAACTTCTATAAAATCCTAGAAGTTGCTTTGCAGGGCGCACTCTTGTCCCACTCCTACAAAGCTTCGAAATTGCCCTCATCTAGGCGGGAGCCTAAATCTGGAATCAACAAAATTCATTGTTATATAGTTAGGTGAGATGTTATTTTCCTTTTCAATAGTAATAATCATACATACAATCTTATGACTACAAAAGAAGAAAAGATTTTTACTTCTTTATTCTTAAATGTACACTCACTTAATGACTTGATTTCAAAATTCTTTAATTATTATTATTATCAATTTAAATGACATGTTTTTTTTTTAGAATAGTATTTTACATAATATCTTAGAAACCAATTATTTCATGAAAAAGGTCAAAAACCAAAAACTATTCATCCTTCTCTTGAATGACATTCACTCCTTTAACACAATTTAAAATTTATTTATTTTATTATTATATATGAATGATGCACTATTTTTTATTTATTTTTTTAGATAAAAGATAATATTCTTCCTCAACCCTTTAATAAGGTTTCAAATAGGCATCACATCAGTAATTCTCTATATAATTTGATATGACATATAAAGTATGACCCCTACATCCTTAACTTACGGCAAAATGGTGATGGCTTTATTGGTGGCCATGCCACTATCTAAGTCATGTCGTGGCAGGAGATAAATCTCACCGTTTTCTAAGGAAATTGATCTGATTTTTGTACGTTACTAATTTACACTGATGGAAAAGCAAATAAATCGGCCCATTGAAAGTTGTTTTTTATTATTAAAAAATAAAAAAATGTTATTCCCTCGGTATTATTTTGACTACCACTAATAATGATGGTTACAAATGCCAATAATGATGGTTACAAATGCCAATAGTGATGGTTTGTGATTTGCTTTCAGCTATTTTTTAAGCTGATTTTTTTTTGTAATTTTGTTTTGAATCAATAAAAAGTAATAATGATTATTTAATATTTTTGTGTTGTATTATCCCTTCTCTACATTTTGATTAAAATTTACAAATGTTTTTTAAAAAAAAAATAAAAATATTGTTTCAAAGTAGATTAGTAATAAACTTTTTAAAATTGCTGATATAATAAAAAATTATATATTTATGTTGTTGGTGTATAGATATCTAAATCATTAACGACGAGTAAACTAAATGTCACTCTAATTGCTACATAAGGATGTGGTTAAATTAGGAGACTATTTGAATGTAAAGTACATACTATTTAAAATAATGGGTCTCATATAAATTTGTGTTATATTTGTCGACATGTGACATTGATGTTCCAACACACATATGTAGATTTATATTTAGTTAATTAGAAGATTTATGGAAGTGTAATGGTACTATGAAATAACCACTTAAGAACCTACCTCATAACAACTCATCTTGTGAACATTGTTATTACCTTGAGGAACAAACAAATAGTTTTTAGACTCTTACGTCATATACAAGCCATGCTTAAACTTTCAAGCATCTTCATTTAGTATCTATGAACATGACATGTCCAAAATTAACGTGTCAATATTAGATCCTTTGCCCTTAAAAAATTAGATTTTTTATTTCTCTTGATATTTGTTTTACACTCACTTTATCCTTATACATTGCATCATTTTTTATGAAGAATATTTTTATATCATCCACAAAGAACTTTTAGCTATCCGACAAAGATTTGGTCATGGTAGGTTCACTAAGAACCATTCAATTTTTTAGAAAAATCTAAAGTTTACCTTAGCAACTTGGAGCTTAGCTCTTTATAGGGTGAGGTCTCCTATCACCTCTCAAACGATATACAACAAACCCTCATCCATATTGTGGACAAATCAAGCATTGAACTCCATAACTTGAACTACTTAAAATGACACCTAAAATCAAATGAACTAAACCAAAGATATGTGTATTTTAATCTTAAAACTAATTCTAATATCCTATAAACATCAATCAATATATTTGATAGAATGTATATATAAAAAATTATATCTATAAACCTTGATGAATCTTATGGACAATTTGGGTTGGGGAACTAACTTGATTTGCGAGAGTTTCCCGTGGTAGGCACGAAGTCACAAGGTCTGTACTCTTTCCCTAACTCACATAGTACTCGAAGATATGTGGAAGGGTGTAAAAGGACTACACGATGAACCTGAAGCCTTAAAAATAAAATTAATTAATGATATCGAGTTTCCACAATCCATAATATTAAGAGTGCAGAGTTTCTGGATTAGATTGCATAATAGTTTTTGCATCAATGTTTCGAATCACACTCCATGATCCATCATCAAGATGGTAGAAAGCTTGGAGGCATAAGATGGATCACGGAGTGTGATTAACTAGGAGACATAAGATGGATCACTAAGTGTAATCCATCCCAACAATGGTGATCGAAAACCTTGATGCAACAAACTATTATGCAATCTAATCTATAAACTTTGCATTGTTAATAAAATTATTTTTAAAAAAAAGAAAAACCGAACCTTATAGACAATCTACTCTATTGCAAATCATTTCTAGATTTGATTGTGTCAGTATTTTTTGCATCAACGTTTTGGATCACACTCCGTGATCCATCATCAAGATGAAAGAAAGAGAACGTCAAGAGAAATGATTTGCAATTGATCTCATGGATTGATGTTCTCTTTCTTTCATCCTCATGATGGATCACAAAGTGTGATCCAAAATGTTGATGCAAAAAATACTGACACGATCAAATTTAGAAACGATTTACAATTGATCTCATAGATTGTAGAAATTTACTCGACCTAATCTATTCTATATTATGTTGTTTTTGTATGGGGACAGGATATATTAGATTAAATACAATTTACTAGGAAGAAAAAGAAGATTGGAGGAGAGTGGGGCCCATGATGAAAGATAATCCATCCTTAGCGAACAAAGGTATTGGAAAGTGAAAAGAAGAAATTAAAGAGTTGAATGGAGTCAGCGACCTTCACACGCCATTTGCGGCAACGAAAAGACCACCTCTCACGAGAAATGCACCTGTCACCGCCTAACTTTCTCCTACTATAAAATGCTCCCCATCTGCCTCGTTTATTACCCAACACGTCTCGAGTTCGAGTCTCAATTGGAGCATTCTATGTCTCGAGTTCGAATCGCCATGGATTATTCCAATGCTCTCCTCCTTTTCACCATCACTGCAATCCTCGCATCCGGCGCGGCGGCAAGGTTTCCAGTCGACGACTTCATCAGATCTTCCTGCAAAGTCACTCGCTACCCCGACGTTTGCGTGGCTTCGCTCAGATCGTACGCGCCCTCTCTGCAGGCGAAGCACAGCCAGAAAGAGCTCGTGAAGGCCGCCGTCAAGGTGAGCCTGCAGAACTCCCGAAACATGACGGTCTGGGCTTCAAAGCTCTCCAGAAGAGCCGGCGACCTCAATAAAAGAGAGCGCGCGGCTCTCCGCGACTGCCTGGAGAATTTCGGTGACACTTCGGAGCAGATCAGGGAGTCTTTGGCTGAGTTGAAGCATCTGAGGCGCGGAACCTTCAAGTTTCAGATGAGCAACGTGCAGACTTGGATGAGCGCCGCGCTTACTAACGAAGACAGCTGTCTTGATGGCTTCCAGGATGTCCGCAGAGGTAGGGTTAAAGTGCTTGTAAATGGACGGGTTCAGAACACCTGCAAGCTCATCAGTAATGCCCTGGCTTTGGTTAACAGGCTTGCAGGTTCCACTACCGGTTATTGAAAGGGTTTGAAAGGGTTTCTTCAAACCCTGTTGTCTTGTAATGTTATTATTTATGCGTTTTATCGCTCCTCTGTTTACCCCTGTAAATTAACGTTCTGTACCTATTAATCACAAAATTTTGTATTGCGCTTCTACTTATGGCTTGTCTTCTTGAGGGAAGTTGAAAATCCTTCAGAGAAATGTTAGAAATTTACAGTTTGTCAGGGAAATTTTATAATTTTACAATATTTCAGGGGAATATTTGAAGTTCTCTTCAGGGGAATGTTATGTTTGGGGGAAAGGGAAGTTAGTGCCATCATTTTTGTTTGTGGGTTTGTGAATAGATAGATCTGATCCAATGGAGATTTTCGCTCTGCATGTAATGTGGAGTGACATCCATTGATTCACATTCTGATACTTTCTGTATAACTGTGCTTGAGTTGATTCACATTCTGGTACTTTGTGTAAATGATTCTGATACTTTCTGTGTAACAGTGCTTGAGTTGATTATCTTGATCTGTAATATCTTGATCTGTAATTCCATTTGTTTAATAGTATGAAATATGAATCAGTCTATATCTAATTAGAGACAGATTTGGGCTCTGTTTCACTGTAGCAGCTGAGAGCCTCCAGAATCCTATTACAGGATGAACAGGATAATGGTGCTGCTAGGTTTCGAACCATGGTTGAAACCCTCCAAAAACAGTACGTAAAATATATCACCGCAACCCATCAAATCGTACGTTACGCGCGAAACCAACCTCCAGTTTAGGGTTATCGGAACATACGATATTCCATAAATCTGATTTAATCTGATTTATCAGGCCAATTTTTTTTTTCTTTTATTCTATTTCAAGTGTGTATATTAGTGGAGAGTTTTTTTATTTATCTATTATAAAACGATTTAAATTTGTGACATCTAGACAGTTCTTTGGACAGATTTAAATGATCAAAGTTATTTTATTTATTTAAAAGTATTTTATCCTAAGTGTATATTTCTAGATTAGAGGTGTAGAGTGTAGAATGTAATAATTAGTATAAATGAAACATAAAATATGATCAATAAATATTTTAATATTTTAAAATATAAATGTATCAAAATGATATTTATAGTATACATAAAATATGCAATTATTAAAAAATAAATTATTTTACAATGATAATGAATAATGAATACATGTGATATTGACCATGTGTTTGTGTGATAAGTAAATACATGTAGAGGTTGGATAGCACGGGTGTGTAGGCAACATTATTTATAGAATATATTAAGTACACAATAATTTTTAAAAAGTAGATTATTTTATAATGATAATGTATAATAAACACATGTGGTGGCATGCCATTGATCATGTGTTAAAGCGTGTTTGTATGATGTAAGTGAATGTGTAGATGTAGGATAGGTTGTGAATGTAAGTAGCACAGTTTATGAGATGATAAAGTCATGGAGATGGTAGAGTGTTAAATGGGCAGCGGCTATGCAGCCACAAAAATTGTTAAGCATACGAAAGGGAAATATTTAATTTTTTTTTCAAAAGTTTGCAAAAAGTAATATAAAATAAAAGATTTTTTTGTGGCTGGATAGTCACTACCGTTAAATGCACTTAATGCCTCAAGGGAGTTGTGACTTAAAACTCCTACATGGGATGGGAAATGATTGGTTAACCCTAATAAATAACCAATGGAAAGATTATTGAATGAAAATATTAAGTAATGATACGACATGCTTGGTTGACACCATAACCAAATTGTAATTATTATACATATTTATTTACCGAATTCAATTTGACTTGCTTGTGCATTACCTCAAGCTTCTTTTCTTTGTCTTTACCGAATTCAATTTGACTTGCTGGTGCATTACCTCAAGCTTCTTTTCTTTGTCTTTAGCTAAATGGATGGCATTTTCTTTTATAGTCAACATGGGGGAGGGTCAAAGATTGTGTGACAATTTACTTTTTTCTAAGGTTTTGTTACTAGTTTACAACACAAAAAGCAAACCAGACATGATTATCTCAATATCGACAACATTGTGCCACATTTGAGTAAACCACAATGGAGATCAACATTACCTTAAACACCTGACCCTTGGGTGTTAGCTCACTTGGTCTTAATTGTTGCTTTAGGTAGCACAAGATGTGGGTTTAACTTTCGATTTGACCGTGATGTATGCGAGGGCTTGTTGCACATTGCTTGAGGGGTTATGGAGGGGGTCACCTTGTAAAGAGCTAAGGTTCTAACTGTTGGATTAAACTTTCAATTCCTCTTAAATGCCCAGAAGTTATTATGTAATTTCTTTTGAATAATTCTCATGAAATATTAGATTTATGAAATTGTTGCCCATAGTTGTTGATTAACAATAATCTAATGATCGAATAGAACTTGCAATAATATTCTTATTGGTGATCATAATGTCCACATTATTCGTACAATACAAGATTTTTTTATTGATATAAGGTGAATAAGTATGTTTAAATATTTAAAAAAAATTAAAACACAATAAAAAAATGTGTGTAAATGTATATGTACAAGAGGAAATGACATAAGGTGCTAAGGAGCTACAAGGACAGCAAAGGGTCAAACACAAGCACTGTAGAGATTACACAAACACCACAATAGTGTGTTGTCTTCATTGAAAGGGTTGCAAGCTTGCTATAATGACCTCACAAATATTTTACAATAAAATTCAAATTTGTCAATTTTAACCAAATATTGCTAAAAATATAGAACTATCCACAATTTTAACATTGACCATGATAACCCAAATTAACAAATGGTATTAGCAAAATATACGTGTTTGTATAATGTAAGTGAATGCATTTAGAGGTTTGGTAACATGCATCTCTAGATAGCATAGCATGCATGGTGACAATGCTATGGAGATGGAAGGGTGTTAATGCACTTAGTGCCACAACGGAGTGGTGACTTCTAAACTCCTGTGTGGGAAGGGAAATACCAAAATTAACCCCAACAATTACCCAATGAAAAGACCAATGAATAATTAAATTAAGAAATGATAAGACATGTTTGGGTAACATCATAACCAAACTTTAATCGTTACACATTTATTTACCCAATTCAAAATTTACTTGTTTATGTGTAACCCTCAAGCTTGATTTCCTTATGACTTAGATCATTGTCTTAAATGCTAAATTTCTTTTTTGATTTGACATGAGGCATGATTAAAGATTGTGTAACAATTCAAGACCAATTAATAATTAAATTAATCAATGATAAGACATGTTAGGGTAACATCATAACCAAAGTGCAATCATTGCACATTTATTTACCGAATTCAAAATTCTCTTGTTTATGCATAACCTTCAAACTTGTTTTCTTTATGACTTAAGTCGTTATCTTAAATGTCATTTCTTTTTTGATTTGACATGAAGCATGATTAAAGATTGTGTGACAATTCACTTTCCCTAAGATTATGTGAGCAATTTAAAAAACAAAAGACAGACTAGCCACACTAAAAGCAAACCATACATAATTATCTCAATAAAGACAATGTTGTACCACATTTGAGTAGACACATTAGAGACAACAATTCCTTTAAAAACCTACAACTTATTTAATCTTGTGTGATATTTTATTAGTTCTCTTGAAATATTAGATTCATGATATATATTGTCTGTAATTTGTTGATTAAAAATAATCCAATGGAAATTACAATAATATTGGTCACGGTATCCACATTACCAGAACATATAAGACTTATTTATGACATCATGGATATAAGACAAATTTATACACTCAATTGTTTAAAAATAAACAATGAACCTTGCCTCACTTTCTACAAACTTGTGAACCTTGCTTCGTTTTCAATGAGCCAAGGAAGTGTGAGCTTATTGCACTTTCATTCTTTTAATAAATTTGGCGAACTTGCAAACCTTATTGTGTTTTTGTAATCTCAATAAATTGGCAAATATGTGAACCTTGTCATGCTTTCACACTTCTGGAAAATTTGTGAACCTATAAAGCTTGTCACACTTTCAATAAGTTCACAAACCACGAACTTAATGAAAAACATAACTTCTTGGTAGATTAAACATAACTTGATAAAAAAACATCTTCTCAACATGTATAAAGGAACCCATGTGCGAATCTTTGAAATTCATGCTATCAATTTTTATGGAGTGCCCCTTTTATATTAATATGATCCAAATACTTTCTCCTAAAACACCACATACAATCTATTCCGTACTAAATTGTAAGCACCTATAATTAGATGCTCAATTAGGCCTCATTTTTGCATTCTCAAGATTTCATGTTCATTATGCTTAATCCAACAATCCACTGCCTACATTTCTGACTTTCTTTCCTCCTTCCTAACTCCCAATTTCAATTTGAGCTTCTTTTGGTGGGAAGAGGGCATCCTCTTCCCTGATGCTTTGCCCAAAATTTGAGTTGGGGGCTCATCTTGTGGATTTAGTCAAATTTCTAAATTCGTATTGACCTCCCTTGATTTTTGAGCTCCAAAATGTTGTGAGAGGTATAAAAGCAGCCTATCTCTCCTTATTTTGATAACCAAGCTCAAGATTTCATGTACTCTCCTACAATTTCATATCCAAGCATTCAATATCAAGTTTTCAAGCATTCCAAGTATCTTTGAATGCAATCTTCTTAATTGTAGCAAGCTTCTCTCCCATGTTGGCCATGTTACAAGTGTGGTTGTCATTGCACCAAAAGATCGACCAGTTAATGCTTGATACAATCACTAGACTTATAGAATCCATAGGAGGCAGTTAATCCCTTGTCAATAATCCTGAGAGAAGTGCTGTCCATTTTTCCAATAATCTCCCCCTTAGCATTACTCAAGGGGAATCGAACCTATGACTAAGCTTTGATACCACTTGTTATGAGTGCGATTGTCATTGCACCAAAAGATTGACTTGTCAATGCCCGATACAACCACTAGAATTATAGAATCCAAAGGATGCAGTTAGTCCCTTGTCATGAATCCCAAGGGGAGCGTTGACCATTTTGCCAATAGGAGAATTAGAGGAGACCTAAATCAAGTAAGACAATCCCTTGTATATTAACATTCATTCACCCATCCATTCTTGAAGGCAAGAGTTTATCAAGAATAACAACATTGAAGATCTTTGAGAAGTATTAATAGATCTATGCATTTGCGAAAGACATCTTTGATTATTATTTACATTCCAAGATTTTGAGTCAATATACTATTGTATTCAAACAACAATACAAGCATCTTCATAGACATCAAAATCTCAATATCAAGTAATGGAGGTATATAAATTTACAAGGTAGATCTAAAATTTACCTTATATTTACATGCTTTCTAGCTTTCATGCAATTTCATTTTTATTTCAAGGTTGATTCCTCAACCGAGGTTTGACCAAGAAAAATCCCTTTCAACTCAATATCTTTCCTATTTTTTGTGTGTGTAGGAACACATAGGGAATACATTATTTTAGATCTAGAAAGTAAAACATTTGACAAACAATTTGAACCTAAGTTCAACCAAAAGTGTTAGGAATAGGATGCCTTCCTCACCCTCTTCCCCGGAACAAGACACCCTAGGTGATCTCTTCTGTGCAAAACAACTTGAAACTAAAATCATAGGTCGGTGATGCAATCTAGTTACTATTTTTTAACCTACATGTGGCTGCTTATTTTCTATCAATCTATGTATTTTGAAACTTTTTATTTTCACCTATTGTGTCTTCTATCTTGCATTATTTAATCAGTTCTCACATTTGCACGAACACGAAGGATCATTGCACTCACCTAGCACTCAAGTCCTACTTGGGCTTAGTGGGTCATCTACCTTCTGATTGGGCAATAAGAAATAAGATCAATCCCCCTTGGATCCTCCCTTTTCTTATTGTACATTTTGGTGAGCCCGACTTATAACATTTTCCATTATGATTTTGGTGTTATATTTTCACTTTTTATTTGATGGTTAGATGTGCTATTCATTAGGTTTCATGTGGGATAATATGTCTTAATTACATTTATGTTGCATAAATCTAATAAAAGTTTGCATATTTATCTAAAATTTTCTATTTGCATTTGTTAAACATATCTATCTTTGTTTTCTTTCTGCCAGAGTGTTATAAGATTGAGTCCTAACTATAGTATTCTAGTTAGGAGAAGTCATAGACTTATGGGTTCTTTTGATCACAAGTCCTCTATGTTACCTAGGAATGTTGATGAAGCAAATATGCCTACCAATGAAATTCCCACTTTAGTGGGAATCCTGTTAGGAATGGGAACACTGAGAGGGGGGGGGGGGGGGTTGAATCAACGTTCACTGCATTTTATCTTTTCACTTAATCTTTAAACTGAACTTAAATGCTTAAGTACTGAAATGAACATCCACATAAACATGAAACATGAAACATGAAATCAACACATAACACTAATATGGTTATGGGGAAACCTAAATAGGTAAAAACCCCAGTGGGAATTGGCACCCACTAATATTTTGTACTAGTGTTTTATGATCCTTGTTAGAAGATCCTTAACCCCGTTAGGAGTTGCTTTACAATGTATGAAGTGCAGTAGACCTTGTCAAGGGTCGGACCCTGTTAGGAGTCTTTTACAATAGTCCTTGTTAGGGGAGTGGACACACTGTCCTAGAGCTCATTGCTCAAGTGGTGAAGGCTACAACCTTTAGATCTCAGATACACACTATATCTGTTGGATGAACTGTTACTGTGATACTGCTTGTCAGATTAGTTCCGATGTGTTGATGCTTTGACCTCTTGAAAAGCTCTAATACATTTTATAGTCTCTTCGCACACTTCTTCTCTATTTCTCACAACTCTATCTCAACATCCATACTAATTACAATGGGTGCATCTCATATTTATATGCACATACAAAATAAACAACTAGGTCAGCCCTTAAACCTATTATATACAATGCTTCCAAATGAATTCGCTCAAGCGTGTTTACAATCAAATATATATACATGTCGGCAACCTAATTACAATAGGCGCATAGCCTTTATATCTTTACAATATAACTGCAACTCAAAATGATAACAGTCAGCTGCTTACTTTGTTCTTTACTGGCACACACTGGCTATGTAACTTCAACTCTCTGTATCTTTCTCATACTTGCATATTTGATCATGTGATCATAGACTAAGCATGAATATAGTCTAACCAACTTAACTTCTAGGGCGCACACCATAACTCGGTCGTACACACATGTGCTGATGCTCTGAGCTTTAGGAACTCTATACACTATCTGGTCTTCAACACTTAGCCGATTTCTGATCTCTACATCAAGTGCGCTGACTCCAAACTACTCTATGACTTTGTTTCCATAATGACAACACTATATTAAGTCATATACATCAGTATAGCCAACTTTCCAACAATCTCCCCCTTTGTCATTGATGGCAACAAAGGAATATTGCCAAGTTGCTAACTATCCTTAATACACAAAACTTTTGTCTCCCTATACATATTATATTATATCTCCTTATACATATCTATTATCCATATTCTATACATAATCCCCCTTTGACATTAATGACAAAGGTGTGTCAAAACTGAATCTACAAAAACTTATTGTGAGAGTACATTCGAATATGCAATCTGCAAATTTTGGATCTCCTTCCAAAATATGATCAGAGAATTTACAATTTGTAGATGAGCACATAAAGCATACTGAAGCTTCTCCATCTTCTCCAGATTAGTGCTAGGACCTTGATCATATGTCACTATGGTGGCATCGATCCCCTTGATATTCTAATTTAGAATGTCTAATGAGGGCGCAAGAGCATTCCTTAGCTGAGTCTACCTAGCCCTTATCTTGGTCATCTCTTTTTTTACTTTCTCAATTTTATCAATCTGTCCTTGGTAGACATTGTTACACATGTTCACATCAACAAATGGATCTTCCACTGATTTCCTGATGCTATCTATCATAGCTTCAGCCTCTTGAATCTTCTTGTACAGATCACCAGTCAACTTGTCTTGATTCATGCATTCAACAATGATCTTTCTTCCCTTTGTTGCAAATTCCTTCAAAGATGCTTGACCAACCTTTAGTGAGATTAGGTCAAGTTCATAGTTTCCAACTAATTCACTTAATCTCTTCTTCAAGTACTTTTCCTCTGCAACTAAGGATGCAGATTCTTCCAGGCTAGAGAAATTGATTTTGAATTGTGAAATGACTGCACTTACATCATCAATAAAGTGTACCTTGGATAGTTTCTTGTCTGTAGGTAACAAAATGTTTAGTATGTTTACTGACTCTACAAGGAGAGGATTCCTCATCACTTGTTTTTCCTTGGCCTTCTACATGGCTAAGATGTTGAACTTAATCAAGTCTTCTTCTCCCCATGAGTCCAAACTAGTTGTGTTAGGTGTCAAACTTGACAACAATGCTACTGAGGGAGTGATGGGAGTGCTATCCATCACTTCTTGTTTTACCTTGTTTAGTTCAACTGATGGTTCATTACTCTCTACTTCTTTTTCTATTTCTTTCTTTTCTTTCTCATCTATTATATCTTCAATCAATACTTCTTCTTGATGAGTGGGAGGTGTGTTGATGCATAAAATTTTAGATTCTTGTGTGCTCACAAGAGCTTCTTCAAACTTATCCAATTCAGTGTCAGTGACCGCCATGGCTATCTCTACATTGTCAATGATGATGGTGCTATCTTTTAATGACTCTGTCATGGGCGTGGACTTATCTCCTTCTGTTTGTGTTTCCACTGGAGCCGCTGAATCCTCAGGACCTGTCACTGATGCATTAGTGGGCTCTACCACCTTGACTTCCTTTAAAGGTACTTGTGCTATGGGTGCAGTAGCTAGATACATGTGCCTATTCATGAATACTTTCTCAAATTCCTTCTCTATTTCCTTAGCAACAAGTTTATAGTTTTTGTCCATAATGTGCAAAGTCCTTGACTTTGTTCTGAGATGTGGTTTCACTAAGTCCAACAACAAGGATTTTTCTTCTAAGGTGCATACTGGAAGGGTATCATCAAGAATATTTTTCCTTATCCTTAAATCCTCTTCAATGACTTGTCTCTTTTGGAATTCTAGGATGTTCCACACATTGTCAGGCATCATAGTCTTAAGTTCCAAGACTATCTTCTCAAACTTTAGCATGTGTTTGACTATCATACCGTGTATCTTAGATTTGTCTATCTCACTATATTTTTCATAAAACTTTCCTACTTGATCAATTCTTCCCTCATCAATTATTCTTGCACTTAGCACACTGAGACTAGGTTTGAAACTTACTTCTGGAGGTGCTTGTGAGTTCTTTCCATTCCTTGTGACTCTTGAGGATGGATGACTAGTGCTGATCTCTTTCTTCCTCTTTGGTATTGCCTTATACTCAGGAGGAGCAGTAAGGTCAATGGTTTCCTTGGGCACAAAAAGAGTAACATCAATTTTATCCTTCTATTCATCAGATATTTCTAGCTTCACCTTCTTTATCTTGGGATCATCTGATTCTGCTTTTGCTGCATCTGTGCTCTCTAATTCCAAAGAAATCTTTTGTTCCCTTGCTTTGTCTAGGTCTACTTGAGACACTCCATGTATTCTTAAGATCTCAGAGGTAACCTTGGCAACCTTTCTTTTTGTTACTGTATTGTTCAGTTTAGCATCTACCTCTCTTGTCTTCTCCTCATAGGTTCCCCATCTTGGCTCATTGGGGTCTTTAGGTGCTGCTAACAGAACTTGAGCATAAGCCTCTAGAATAGGATCTTCTACTTCATATCCTAGTGGATGGATCCACTTTGTTCTTGGTTCCAGTACCTCCATGCATGTTTTGTTTGTCTCAACCATGAAACAAATAGTATCCTTGTATTTCTCAATAATGTTCTCTGGTATCCTGTACCTCATCTGTATTTTGACCCTGAATGTCTTCAACTCTAGTGTCATGTAGTCTCTTAGAGTACTCTTTGTGGATGCCTTGAGAGATATCTGAGGCATTGTGGGAATGGATTTTTCTAGATACAAATCAGATACTTTTCCAATAATGTGAAAGTACAGATAGATGATCAAAGACGCAAATTTGAATATCTTGGTCTTATCATGCTTGATTGCCTTGATGTTGTCAATTAGCTATGTGCGCAAGATTTCACATAGGTTGAACTCTCCATTCTCTTTTACTATTCTTATGGCTGCAAGAATTGTGGCTGTAGACACACTGTTCACCCTGCTGGTGTGTTGAAACCTGTACCCAAGTATCATAGACATCAATTTGATGTCATCTTGCTCAATAGGCTCAATGGTCATTCCGCGCCTATCACTCCTTGACTTGCAAGTTTTCTCAACAATCTTCCTCACATATTTTCCCACTGGAAGGATGATGCCTACCCTTGAGAGCCCTGTCATCTCATGAATTAGGTCACTGGTAATTTTGACTGACACTTCACCTATCCAAAATGGGTCATCATGAATCCTGCTCAAAAGAATCTTGATCCATTCTGATTCATAGAACTCATATGTCGTAGCATACTCCACTATAGGGCGATTATCCCACCATGCATACTCATCCAAGAAGGTTTTTTTTGGTTTTAACATAGTTTCCATGTGCGCCCTTAATCTGTCCAATCCTACTAGTTCTTTCTTACAGTAGATGTATGCCCTAATGTCCTCAATATGCATAACACCCATAGGCATGCGAGAGAATGCCCCTTCTAGGTCATCTAGTGTAGACTTGAATGGATGCCTCTTAAACACATATTGTTTCTTCTCTACAACATCAAATACTATAGGAGTAGCCATCACTTACTTGAATATCTCTTTCGCAAAGGTTTCTAAGAGATTCTGAATCGGCGCGACAAACTAGGGTTTATGCAACCGATCAAATGCACAAAAAATCACTTGATGAATCAAATTGCAATCCTTCTCAATCAACTGCTAAGAATCTTCTACTCTTCAATCACTCTTAATTCAAATGCAATGAGAGATCTTCTAACTTTTGTGTACTTTAAAGTAGAATTTATGCCATTAATGCTTGTCACGTAAACTAGGCTGTCACTTGGAAATTTCTATCTTTCATTTTGCAAGCAATCAGCTAGTGCGCTCTTGCACGAAGGTTTCTCTAGTCTCCAAAAGCTTAAGTCCAAAGGTGCATACTCTGAGATTGAGTATACCATCCACATAGGGGTCTAGAGCTAAATTACCTCCTTCTATGACCCTGAGGGTCATTCATCCAGATGTAGAGGGTGCATCCACTGTGGAAGCATCCAATACATACTCATCAGCCTTGTCCTTCTTTGCTTTTGACCAAATCAAGCTCGCATCCTCTGAAGCTTTCACAAAATTGACTTCTCCTTTGGGATCCAAAACTGGTTCTTCGAGCTTTTTGGGGCTTTCCTGACCTTGTGTCCTTGGTTTGAAAAACTTTGAGATGTGTCCAGATTTGTTACAAGAGTGAAAAATGACTGGAGGCCTTATATTCCTTGGCACATTGACATGGGTCACCATTTTACATTTTTTAGCTGAGTGACCATTATAGTTACATATCTGACATGTAACATTCTGAGAACTTCTTTCATTTGACTGATTTTGATTTCTCTGATTATACTGAGTCATGTTCTTTTGAATTGTCTTGCAATTCATAGCTCTATGACCAAATTTATTGCATGAATACAAATAACCATTAAAAGGTCTTACCTCTGTACAATTCCTTGCTATGTGTCCATGCTTGTTACATGCATAACAAGTGTAGTCTACTAGCTTGTGCTCATTCTTAGGTGGTTCAATATGATCCTTGGTCTAACTTCCAGTCTCCTTAGCATCTGAGGTGCCTTTTGGTGCTTTCATTCTTGCTCGCATGTTATCAATCTGATTTTGTGCTTCATTGTATCCAATGCAACTAGTATCTCCTTTGGCTCTTCTTGTATATTACTGAGATTCTATCAAATTAGAACTGGTGTATAATTTGTCAATGTGATTCTTTGCTTCTTTCAATTCAAATTCCAAGCTTTCTTTTTTGTTTCTTAGCTCTAAGATTTCCATGTTTGCTTGCCTCAATTATTCATTCAATTGAAGGTTCTCTTTGACCTGTTCATCATAGACTTCCTGATTGTTAGTCAGCTTATCATCAAATTCTTCAAGTTGTTCTTTTAAGGAATTATTTTCTTCATTCAGCTTCTTGACCATTGTCCCTAGATCACTGGTAGAGCATTCTTTCAAATCTTTTCTTAGCCTTTTGATGACTAATTGAGCATCATTGAGTTTTTCCCTTAGTTCTTTAGTTTCTCTTTCAGATTTGTCCAAGTCTTCAAGAGTAGCTTCATGATTTCTTTTCAGATGTTTCATTTCTACTTTTTCCATGATCTCCTCAAGTGGTTAAAATTATTTGCTGAGGACCAGAGCTCTAATACCAAATGTTAGGAATGAGAACACTGAGAGGGGGGGGGGGGGTGGTGAAACAATGTTCACTGTATTTTATCTTTTCACTTAATCTTTAAATCGAACTTAAATGCTTAAGTACTGAAATGAACATCCACATAAACATGAAACATGAAATTAACACATAACACCAATATGGTTACGGGGAAACCCAAATAGGTAAAAACCTTGGTGGGAATTGACACCCACTAATATTCTGTACTAGTGTTTTATGATCCTTGTTAGAAGATCCTTAACCCTGTTAGGAGTTGCTTTACAATGTATTAAGTATAGTAGACCTTGTCAAGGGTTGGACCCTGTTAGGAGTCTTTTACAATAGTCCTTGTTAGGGGAGTAGAGGCACTGTCCTAGAGCTCACTGCTCAAGTGGTGAAAGCTACAACCTTCAGATCTCAGATACACACTATATCTGTTGGATGAACTGTTACTATGACACTGCTTATCAAATCAGTTCCCTTGATGCACTGATGCTTTGACCTCTTGCAAAGCTCTAATACATCTTATATTCTATTCACACACTTCTTCTCTACTTCTCACAACTCTATCTCAACATCCATACTAATTACAATGGGCGCATCTCATATTTATATGCACATACAAAATAAACAACTAGGTCGGCCCTTAAACCTATTACATACAACACTTCCAAATGAATTAGCTCAAGCATGTTTACAATCAAACATATATACATGTCAAGAACCTAATTACAATAGGTGCATAGACTTTATATCTTTAGAATATAACCACAACTCAAAATGATAATAGTCGGTTGCTTACTCTGCTCTTTATTGGCACACACTGGCTGTGTAACTTCAACTATCTGTATCTTTCTCATACTTGTATATTTGATCATGTGCTCATAGACTAAGCATGAATATAGTCTAACCAACTTAACTTCTAGGGCGCACACCATAACTCGGTCGTATGCACATGAGCTGATGCTCTGAGCTTCAGGAACTCTATACATTGTCCGGTCTTCAAGACTTAGCCGATTTTTGATCTCTACATCAAGTGCGCTGACTCCAAACTACTCTATGATTTTGTTTCCATAATGAAAACACTATATTAAGTCATATACATCAGTATAGCCAACTTGCCAACAATTCCATCTTCCCACTCTTCTCATGATGAAGATAAAACCTTAAGAGTGTCTCCTACCCAAATGCAAAAACTTTCCCATGATTTTGAGAATTTTGAGAAATGATTAGCTCAAGAACATTCTAATATGAATGTTGTCTCTTTAGTAGAAACAATGAGTAATATGAGTCATATTAATGAGAATGATGTTGATTTGTTGCATGCCATTTATCATCTTATCCATAACAATGTTAAGCTCATTAAATTTTTTGCCCAAGATCTTGGTTTAACTCAACCTAACACTAGTGTTAAGCCTTCTATTCCTATTCGTACTTCATTCCATAGTGTTTCAACATATGCTCCACCTCTCATGACTACATCTGTTTCAAACACTAATCATACACATGTTAGTCTTACTCTTGAAAGTATTCATGCAATCATATTATTCCTCATCCTTCAAGTGTTCCATGTGTTTCCCAACCATCATCCATGCTTGTCTACAACAATGTGCCATTTTCATATTCAAAGATTCCTTCCATTTCTCATAATTCTCAAAACCTTTCACACATGTCTCATAACAACCTCTCTACCAAATTCACTATAAATATTCTTGATCAAATTGTGTCATCCTTGCCAAAATAAATGCCTCCATGACTCAATCCAAATTCAATATTCCTAATTGTGACATTGCTAACCTTTTATCCTTAGATATCATTCATGTTGTTATCCCTCAATGCATGGAAATTCCTCACTTGGAGGCTTATACTGGAAAAGGTGATCCCTTGACTCATGTGAATATTTTAAACATTTTGTAGTGACTTTTCTCATGATCATAAACTCATGGCTAAATTATTTACTAGAAAATTTAGAGATAAGACCTTGCAATGGTATTGTTCTTTACCTCCTTATTCTATTGATTCTTTTGAAAAACTCAAGATAATGCTTTTATTCAACAATTTTGGTCTTAAGATTTCTTTGACTGATCTAATTACAAATAAGGTGTTAAAGAAACATTAATTGATTTCATTGGAAGATTTGAACATTTGCATGCTTAGATTTATTATCATTTTCCTGATATTGATGTGCAATGTATTTTCAATGATAATTTATGAAAAGACATTAGAGATAAGATATTTCTTGCTGAATTCACTTCCTTTACTCAATTGTGTGTAGTGCTTCAAAATTATCAGCTTCAAGAAATTCAATTTGAGAGCACCACTCCAATAGCTTCGATTGATAAGAGTGATGACACATCCCAATAATTTCAAGAGTTTCAAAAACCTAAATTATTCATCAAGATCAACAACTCATCAAACAACATTGATGCACAAGTAGCAACAACATCCAAAGGTGTATCTCCTTTGTCATCTATTTTTAAACCTTCTCATAATTTTACACCTCTTTCTGAATCTTTGCATAATGTGATGTTGAAGTTGATTGATGCTAATATTTTAACACTTCTTCTCATTACACCAATTGATCTTTCAAAACAATATTCTAAATCCTTTGATCCCAAAGCTTTTTTCCAATACCATCATCAACCTAGTCATGGTACTAAGAAATATTTTTGTTTGAAATCTATTGTTCAAGACCTTATTGATTCTAATGGTATATCCGTTGAGGGTGTTTCTCATCAAGGAAACAAATTTCTTACCACTCCCAAAAAATGTTTCAATTCTATACTAGTTCCTTACCTTCCCATTCTACCAATACCATTGAGTCTATCTATTCCTTTCAATCTTCTTCCAATGTTGTTGACCCTCCTACTATTGTGAAATATGATGATGATTGTATTGAGGCCAAAAATTTTATCAACCTAATTAATCAATCTGAAACCAAACCCACATGAGCTTTGTATTAAATTTGATCATAAGGAGACTATTAAGGAACTTGATGATCCTCTTTACATTGGTGTGAAGTTTAATGCTCTTCCCTCTCATGGAGTCCTTATTGATCCTACTTGCATGATGAATGTTATAAATAAAATCCATCTTTACACAAGACACCTCCAACAAGAATCCTATGAAAAATAAAGTGTGATGATTAGGACTTTTAATGGTTTCACTTGTCCCATCCATGGTTCCATCACCTGCCCTGTTGAAGTTGGTAAGAAAATATTAGATGTTACCTTTTCTTTCATCCCAACTCCCAATCAATTTCAAGTTAGACTTGGTCTTCATTGGCTCACTTCCATGAATTCTATTGTCTATCCTATCCACAAGTGTTTGAAATTTCCCCACAATGGAGAAATCATTATAATTAACCATAGTCTGTATCATCCTTTAGCCAATCGAGGAGAATTTAACCTTGACTTATTTTGGTCTATAATGCCTCAACTAAATCAACCTTGAAAAGGTCATTTCTTCCCATCCTATAAAAAATTTAGAGCAAAAAATATTTGTAAACTTAGAAATTATCCTATAGTTCTATCTCCTTTCCCTAGATGTGGAATTCTTCCACACCTTCCATACCTCCTATTTATGCTTTAGTTCATAAAATTCTCTACAACATCTCTCTCTCTCAATTTAGTGTGGTTCCTTTCATTCTTTCTCCTAAAGAAGAAAATGACTTGACATTGATTGATCCTAAACCAACCCAAGTTTTAAGAAAAATGAAATGTAATTATGTGTCCATGGTCGTCATTGTAAACGTTGTGCTAGGGTCCGCGAGCTTTCTTCCCAAAACATTTCCTCCCCTAAGACACATTTTGATGCCTCAATTCCCTTTGACTAACCTATGCATAGCCCAAGGGAAGAATTTATTCATAAACATGATGATTTTATTCATATCAAAGATTCTATTGTGATAAATTTGGATGAGGAAGATACTCTTGATGATGATGATTTCTATACTTCTAATGAAAATGATGTCAATGCTAATGATTCTATTGATATGTATGAGATTATTTATGTTAATCACGATTTACCTACTAGATTTACAAAACAATTATCTCTGGCTCCTAGTGATAAACAAAGTGATTCATCATTAGAGCATGCTCCTTGTTTGGAAATTTTAATAGCTCCATCTACCGTTCTCGATGTTCTTCCTCGTGAGTTTCCCACCTTCCCTAAATGATAACAACCGAGATGGGGGGTCAGTGATATATTTGACTAGCTTCTCTTGTATGATGGATTATTTTATTTGTTTTCCTATCATTTTGTGCTTCTCCATGATGTGGTGATTTCTATATGATTTTTTTATATTTTTTAAATGACCCTTGTTGCTCTTTTGGCGCAAGGTGATAAAGAAATCAACTTTTTACTTTCCTCTATTTTTATCTCATTTCTTGTATATGTCTTATATATGTTATGTCATACATGTGTGATTGTTCATAAATGTGCCTTTGTAATTTCTAATTGGGGATGATGCAAAGCGGTAGCAACCATTTTTTTTGGTCTCCACAATATCGGCCCAAAAAGACTCTTGTATCTCTTACGTGATCTTCTTGCATTGTTCTCATAGTTCTGCTACCTTTGGGGGATAATTTCAATTCATTTTGATATAATTTTTGATATACATGAGTTATCATATGATCATACTAACCCCAAAGTTAGTAGATCCATTTTGTGCTCTCTTTTGTCATGTTTTTCATTTCCCTTGGTTTGTTCTTGCTTAAAGGCATCTCATAGTGTAAAATTCTCTTGTAGATGCATGTATTGTGTATTAAAGCTATTGGTCTCATTAAGGTGTTTTCAATCAGTTTAATGTGGGGGCATACACTCTTCTCCTTGTTTCACATTTTGCACACACACACACACACACACAATGATTCATTGCAACCTCTTATGTTGATGGCCAAGGAGACAATTCTTTCCTTGGATTCATCCTTACATTACCATTCCCTATGCATTATTCAATGGATCCCTTAGGGAGACAATGCTTTTCTTAAGGATTAATCCTTCTTTTCTAGATCCCTTTAGAGACTATGTTTTCCTTAGGACTGATCTCTCTTTTATGGACCCCTTTAGGAGACAATGATTTCCTTAAGGACTTATCCTATTTTGGAAGATTTCCTATGTGGAATATGCTTCACTTAGTTATCCTTTTTTAAAAATGGTTGAAGTTAGTATAACATAGTTTTCTAGACTATCAATTCCATCTTTTGCAATAATATTTTCACTTCATGGCCCATAGTAAGTCAAAATCTTACTAGGCTCTCTCTCTCTCTCTCTCTCTCTCTCTCTTTGAGTGTTTCTTCTTTTATCTTGGGTTTGGGTTTGATGAGGACCTAAGTCACTTGAGGGCTTGGTGTTTCCCTGTATCCTTGACCTTGATAAAAAAAATTGATGCATTGATCTACTTTATCATGAGCATGAGGTAGTCTCATACTCTCTCTAAGGTGAGGGTTGGTCCCACAATAGTGGGTTACACTTTTTTGCCAACCTTGACACTGAAATGAACATTTTGAAAGAAAAAAACTTCACATTCAAACATCTATTGCTACTAAATCATTCAAAATTTGAAGATGATGTAAACAAATAATTTTTGGCATTTTATGTGTAGATTCTAATTTTTTTTTTTGAAATATTTGGAATTGATTTATATCCATTTTTCCATCTCCTTTGAAAACTAGTTTTTAATAGAAAACACCATTTTTAAAGATTGGTATTCACTTAGTTGAGCATAATTTTTTTTCTAAAAGAGATAAAAAATAATTCTTTCAAATTTAGGTTTGTAACACCAATATCTAGTAATTAATCAAATTGGTTTCATTTGATTATGTTGAATATTTTATATTTTATTAAATTTTGAAGCGACGTTAACTATAATTTAGTGATAGGTTCACTAAGTAGGTCATAACTTGATTAGTATTTATCAAAATTCATTTTTTGGTAGAAAGAGGACATCAATACCTAGTGGCTAAATATTTTTCATAATTTTGTTTAGTTAGTTTACTATTTTTCCATAAGCATTGAACAAAGAAGTTTCTATATGGTGAAAAATCTATATTCAATAAAACTAAAAATAAAAAGTCATAATAAACTCAATATATATTAAGATCACAATCACTCAAAAACTCATTCTAAGTAGCACCATCAAACCATGGTAGAACCCCCACCCCCCCCCCCCAAAAAAAAAAAAAAAATTAAAAAAAAAATTTAAAAAAAATAGTACACATATCGCTCAACCCGTCAAATCGTACGTTACGCGCAAAACTGACCTCAAGTTTAGGGTTTATCGAAACATACAATATTATATAATAGATTTTATTTGATTTATCATTGGAGTAGATATCTGATTTCTTAGGCCATTTTTTTTTCTTTTATTCTATTTCTAAGTGTGTGTATTCTTATATTGGAAATAGTGTTTTTTATTATCTATTATAAAAATATTTGAATATGTGACATTTGTTTTAAAAGCACAAGTTCTCTAGACAAATTTGAATTATTAAAGTTATTTTATTTATTTTAAAGTTATTTTACCTTAGATTAGAGGTGTAGAGTGAAATTTTTTTAGTATAGATAATACTTAAAATGTGATCAATAAATATTTTAATGTTTTAAAACATAAAATATATCAAAATGATATTTATAGTATACATAGAGTATGCAATTATTATACAAATTAAATTATTTTACAATGATAATGTAAAATGAATACATGTTGTGATATTAATCATGTGTTTGTGTTATAAGTAAATGCATGTAGAGGTTGGATAGCACAGGTGTGTAGGTAGCATAATTTATAGCATATATTAAGTACACACTAATTTTGTAGAGGTTGGATAGCACGAGTGTATAGGTAGCATAATTTATAACATATATTAAGTACACAATAATTTTAAGAAAGTAGATTATTTTATAATGATAATGTGTAATAAACACATGGGGTGGCATGATATTGATCATGTATTAAAGTGTGTTTGTATGATGTAATTGAATGCATGTAGATTTAGGATAGGTTGTGATTGCAAGTAGCATAGTTTATGTGATGATAAAGTCATGGAGATGGTAGAGTGTTAAATGCACTTAATTCTGAGAGAGAGTTCTGACTTAAAACTACTACATGGGATGGGAAATGACTGGTTAACACTAATAAATAACCAATGCAAAGATTATTGAATGATAATATTAACTAATGATAAGATATGCTTGGTTGACATCATAACCAAATTGTAATAATTGTACATATTTATTCACCCAATTCAATTTGACTTGCTTGTGCTTATATCAAGATTGTTTTCTTTTAGTCTTTAGCTAAATGGATGGCATTTCCTTTTATATTTAACATGGGGGAGGGTCAAAGATTGTATGAAAAATTACTTTTTTCTAAGGTTTTGTTACTAGTTTAAAACACAAAAAGAAAAGAAAAATATGATTACCTCAATATAGACAACATTGTGCCACATTTGAGTAAACCACAATGGAGATAAACATTACCTTACACACCTGACCCTTGGGTGTTAGCTCACTTGGTCTTGATTGTTGCTTTAGGTAGTACAAGTTGTGGGTTTAAATTTTGATTTGATCATGATGTATATGAGGGATTGTTGCACATTGCTTGAGATGTTATGGAGGGGGTCACCTTGTAAAGAGATAAGCTTCCAATTGTTGGATTAAAATTTCAATTCCTCTTAAATGCCTAAAAGTTATTATGTAATTTCTTTTGAATAATTCGCATGAAATATTAGATTTATGAAATTATTTCCCATAGTTGTTGATTAACAATAATCTAATGATTGAATGGAACTTGCAATACTATTCTTATTGTTGGCCAAATACAATAATGGTGTGTGGCAATGGCTTTGAGGGCAATGGCTCTGCAGGTTTTCGTAATGGTGGATTTCGACAGGATGGTGCTGGTTTTGATCAAGGGCATTTGAACTTATCCACTCAAACCAACATACATCCACAACAGGGGCTCAACAATATTTTTTTTTTTGCACTCGAACAGAACTTTGGGGTGTTTTGGTTCTTATGTCTCTGGTGTCTCTCGGAGACAGGGGAATGGCAAGAAGATCAAGACTGCTGGTGTGCATGATGAGTTTCTTGGCCTAGCCCTAAAGGTGCTTGCAAGATGGAAGCCCCCGAGACAAGATTCATCCCGTAAACCTTTTTTTGGAAGGAATGGCAAGGGTAGGGAGAATGGTGGTCACCCCCTATGGAAGAAAAACATCCCTTATGGGCCTCCAAAAAATTTCCATTTCAGACAGATTGAAAAGAAGTTTTGGAGGCAGAATGGATCAGGATCTGTGAAGGTGCCTTTGAATATGGCTTCCACTTCTCATCAAGAGACTGCTAAGGTAGATAACACCTTTATAGTTTGATCCTCCTCTGTTATCATTAATAACCCACAATGGGATGTTCAAGTTAATTTTTTCAGAATAATGCCTTTTTTCTTAAATGGTTAGGGCCATGGCCGTCCATTCATAAAATTCAAAAATGGATTATGGCGAATTGGGTAGGAGACTTTGTTTTGAAAACCCTGTCTAATGAGTTTTTTCTTGTGATTTTCCCTTCCAAGGAGGAAAAAATGTGGATTTTAAATAGTGGCCCTTTTTCTTTGGACGGGCTCAGTTTCTATATCTATGATTGGAAGCCAAATTCCAATCTTGATAAAGAAGAGGTAGAGAGCATTGTTGTTTGGTTGAAGCTTATCAATCTTCCATGGGAATATAAAAATGATAAAACCCTGGAACTCATAGGTAACACATTGGGGAAGTTTATAAAGGCTGAAGAGGTGGTGGATATTAATAACTTCTTCATTTATTCTCAAGTTCTTGTTCATGTGCAAAAATGTTATCAAATCCCTGATGTTATTACTCTATGTTTGGCTAATGGGGATTGGCATCTAAAAGTTGAAGTAGAGTTATCTAACTTGGTGGTGACTGATGTTATTTTAGATAAAGGCAAAGGCTTGGATAAAAATAAGGGCATAGATATGATCATAGGTATTGAGTCCTATAGTCCCCTTGGTCTATTCAATTTGAGGAGGATATGATTTTGGAAAGGGAAGGGGAGGAGGTTACCCACATTATGGATGTCTGCATTTCCAAACATACTTCTGATCTCAATATATGTTCCTCCCCTATAGAGCATAGTGATGGCATTGTCCCTTCTCAAGTTGTCCCAGATACCCCTTTGTCTCCTCTAGCTTTTATTTCCCCTGCAATTGCTCCCCCCTTTATTTCCCTCTCATCTAAAGTTCCTATTGTTGTGCTAGATACTTTGGCTCCTTCCAAAGATAGTCATTTTGACTCTGATAGGAGTTGCAAACCAGATTTCAATTCTGAAGGTTTCTTTCAGTCAGATCCGGCTAATGGATCAATGTCAAATATTGAGGACATTTCCTGCATCCCATGCACAGACATTCAGATTTCCCCTACTCTTCCTCAGGGGATTTCAATGCTCGTGAGGCCTAATGTTTCAGTTCCCTCCTCTCCCACTTCTTTGGATCCCCCCTCTAGTTTGATCCCCGAGTTCCCTCACTCTGAACCCTTAGTCCCTGGGTTAGACCCTTCTTCAAAGGACCGTAAGAGCAGTTTTCATCCTATATTTGCAGCTCTAAATAAAATTCAAGACTCCCAAGATCTCTCCTCAAATTCATACGAGAAGGTTGGAGTGGATGGTGATCTCAAGGATGGACAAATTTTCCCTATAAGGAACTTGGAGTGTTCCTTTATAGAGGCCCAGGATAGTGGTGACAACTTAATGGAAACCTCCTCCAATTTTAGCTACTTTAGTGATGATGGGGGAGAAGATTTTTTAGGCTCTGAAGACATGGTGAATGTTTCTAAGTTGAGAGGCCTACATCTCATTGATTCTCTTCTGAAGAAGCTGAGAATTGGTGAGAGAAGAAGAAGAGGACCCAAATCTGCAAAAGAGAAGTTGGAACAAGCCGGTTGTGCAGCAGACCAGACAAAATTGTTGAAGTCAGGGAGAGGCTATGCCTTCTCCTAGAAGCTATGAGGCTCCTATCATGGAATGTCAGGGGCTGCAATGCCCCTGAAAAGGCTTGGTTGATCAAAAGATGTTTTGATCAAGCACAAGTAGTTATCTTCTTACTTCAAGAAACAAAACTCAAAGGTGACAATTTGGCTCTCTTTAAAAAAAAAATTCAAGATGGAAAGGTGTTTTTTTGGATGCTCTTGGAGCCTCAAGGGGCTTAGGAGTGTTATGGGATGATAGTGTGGTTGATGTAATTCTGCTCAATCATGACTCTAATTGGAAATGCTTTGAGGTCACCTCTAAATAGCTCCTCTCTAAATTCTATGTCTTAAATATTTATGGTCCTAACAATCCAGTTGAGAAAGAAAGTTTATGGCTGACTCTCTCCAGTCTACTAAATGATAGAAAGGATGACCTGTTTATTTTAGGAGGTGACTTTAATGCTATTTTAAGCCCTATGGATAAGAAAGGTGGTAGGGACTAGCAGAGTAAGAGTCAGAGAGATTTTTTTGATTTTGTTCTAGAGAATGGTTTGGCTAAGGTGGACTTCAAATCTGGAAACTTCACCTAGACCAATCGGAGTTGTGGTTCCTCAATATTGTTGAAAAACTTGATAGGTTTTTCTTGGCTGGGAATTGGGAGGAGCAAGATTGGATTTGTAATTCTGATATTTTGTCAATTGTTGGTTTAGATCACTTTTCGATTGTGTGTAACATTTAGGAGGACTCTTCACCCGAGTGCTCCCCTTTCAAGTTTGAGGCTATGTGGTTAAGGGTTGATGACTTTCTTGATAACATTCAGTCCTGGTGGTTGAACTCGCCCTATTAGGAAGGTAATAAATCTTTCATCTTTTTCACAAAACTTTAGTTTATTAAGGAACAGTTAAAATTATGGATTAGGGATACTTTCAAAAATATTTTTGTTGAAAAGTTCAAGGTTGAAGAAATCTTGCAGATCCTAAATGAAAAAATGATTGCTTTGGGGATGGATGAATTTATGTTTTTAGAGGAACAAACACTTCTTAAACAATATAAAGAATTGCTTGCTCATGAAGAACTCTTTTGGAAGCAAAAATAACGTGAAACATGGTTGAAAGAAGGGGATAGAAACACCAAGTTCTTCCACAAATATGTTAAAGCTAGAAGAGCTCACAATAATTTTTTTTCCATTGAGCTTCAGGATGGTGAAATGCTCTCTGATAGCTCCAAAATCAACCATGCTATTGTTGATTATTTTCAGAATATCTTTACACAACACTCCCAGTCCAAGCCTGGGGCTAAGGAGTTATTGAATCTCATCCCTAATTGTGCCTCAGAGGCTCAAAAAAAAATGTTGATGGAACCTGTTTCTATTGCTAAAGTTAAAACTGCTCTTTTTGATCTTGGTGGAGATAAAGCTCCTAGACCCGATGGATTCTCTGCCCTCTTTTTCCAGAAGACTTGGGACATCTTAGGACATGATTTATGGTTGGTAGTAGAGGAATCCAAAGTGGAGGGGTTCATGCTTAAGGACTTTAACAACACATTTATTGCTCTTATCCCTAAAAAAGTCTGATTATAAGACTTTTGATGACTTTCTCCCTATTGTCTTATGTAATACAATGTATAAAATCATTGTCAAAGTTGCAGCAAATAGATTGAAATCTGTGTTAGGGGATATTATCTTGAAGGAACAAAGTGGTTTTTCCCCCAACAGATCTATCTTTGAAGGGATTATTATTGCCCATGAAGCTATCCATACTGTCAAGGCAACTAAAGTTAGTAGAATGATGATCAAACTTGATATTAAAAAAGCTTATGATAATGTTAATAGAATTTTTCTGCTCAATGTTCTCAGGAGATTTGGTTTCTTTGATGGTTGGATTAAATGGATAGCGAGCTGCATTAATACTCCTCATTTTTCTATTCTTGTGAATGGAAGTCCTCAAGGTTTCTTTGAATCAACTAATCACATTCGCCAGGGAGACCATATTGCTCTTTTTTTATTCATTATTTTGGTTGAGGTTCTTGGAAGACTCATTACCAAGAAAAAGCAAGATGGGTGGTGGAAGGGTATTCAGATTGCTGATGGTGTGGAGGCCTCGACACACCTATAATTTGTTGATGAAAACTTCCTTATGGGTGTGGCTTTAGTTGATGAAGCTTGTGTTATTAAGGATAATTTGGACATTTATTATTGATGAAGCTTGTGTTATTTAGATAGTCTATGGGTAAAAATTTTACATGCTAAATACTTGCATTCTTCTAACGATGAAAGGATCCTCACTATTGCTAATCCTCCCAAAGGCTCGACAATATGGAATTTTATTTTAGATTGCATATCTCTTATTTCTTGACATGTTTCCTGGAGGGTGGGTAATGGTTCTAAATCTTTATTTTGGTTAGACTCATGGAATAACCACCTAATCTTGAAGGATGATGATAGATATGATGAGCTAATACAGTTCTTCACTAATTGTTGGGGCCCATATGTTTCTGATTACTTGGAATGTAGCAATACTAGTCTTGGACCTATTTGGCAGTGGAAGAGTTTTGATCACCTTAACTTGACCACTCAACTAAAAGCTACTATGAAAGGTTTTCTCCTTCAAAGGAATTTCACTAGATGTAATAGGGAAGATAATTTGATTTGGTGTCGGGCTAGCAGTGGCAGTTACTCTATGAAATTGGGTTATCTTTCCCTTGAAGAGGATGATGCTCCGACCTCTTGGCCGACTAATTTATTCTGGGACAAGCACTACCTCCCTAAAGTGGGTGCTTTCACATCATTAGCTATTCATAATAGAAATCTTATTGCAGAAAGGAGGAAAAAGTTTGGCTTCCAGGGTCTGACAAGATGTGTTCTTTGTAAGGCAGCCTCAGAGGATGTGGACCATTTGCTCATTCAATGCTCCTTTGCAACTGAGTGTTGGAGTATGATTAAGGGAAAGTTAATTTTTTATAGTCCTTTCTAGAATGGGATTAGAGATGTCTTTTATAGATGGCCAATTCCTTTATTCTCTTCTACTCTCTCTAGTCTCTGGAAAGTCAGCCCGTCAATTGTTGTTTGGGAGCTATGGAAGGAGAGGAATACGAGGATCTTTCAGGATAAGGAGTGCTCTATTTGTAGAATTAAGTTATCAATCTACACTTTGATTGAAGAAGTTATGAAGGCTGTACTTCTATCCTCAAATGGTAGATATGTTTATACACAGTCTAATAGAATGCTTCACTGCAATTGGCCTCATTTGAAATTTTGCAGTGGGAATTTAAAGGATGCTTAGGCTCACTCCAATCATAGAGATCAAGTTAAGTGGATAAAGCCAGATGTGGGATGGGTCAAATTCAACTTTGATGGTGCCTCACAGGGGAACCCTGGTCCTTCTGGGGCAGGGGTAATTGCTAAGGATTGGAATGGTGATATCCTTGCCTTTGTAGCTCAGAAACTTATTAATGGCACCAATAATTCAGTAGAAGTAGGGGCTACTCTTTTAGCTCTCCAATTGGCTCATAAGATGAATATTTAGCATATTCATCTTGAAGGGGATTCACAAATTATTTTAAATGCGATTAAGAAAGGTGTTGTTAAGGCGTGGCATCTAGGGAATGTCATAGATGAGATTTCTCTTCTTCTTAACTCTTTCTCTGAGTTTAAAATAACACATGTTTTTCGTGAAGGCAATATGGAGGTTGACATTATTTCCAAGTGGGCGACAAATCTATCGAATGTTAATAGCCCTTTTTTGATCTTTTTCTAGATCCTTTGACATTTTGAGATTTTAATGATGCAGGTCTATGTTTATTCTTATCTTGGCAAGCCGTACCTTTTTTCTTGGGCTCATTTCTACTTCATATGATGCACGTGATTTGTGGCTTGTCACCTTCCCTCTTTTTGTAGATGTTTTGGATCACGTGTGGAGCTTGGATTCTCTGCTACTTTGATTTCTCTTTTGTCCTTTTGCTATCGGTCGACTGTTCTGGATTCACTCCTTCCTACTTTTGTCGGCCCCTTTTCCTTTGTGAAGGACTTTGCCTTATCTAAACTCTTTTTTGGCGGTGCTCTACGATGCAACCAAGGAACTCTGTCTGATGCAGACTAATTGATTGATGGTTCCTTTCCTGCTTCTACACTCTTCTCATGCTGCTTTATATCTCCTTGGGGCTCTAGTCTCCACATCAATTTTTTCCTCACTAAATTTGGCATGGAGGTGACTTTCTCAATTAGAACCAAGAAGCAACAGAAGGCTGTTGAGGGACCAGCGAGTAAGGATCGTATTATGGGCTTATTGAATATAATAAATGAGGCCTTGGCATTCACTGTTTTGGATGTGCTTGGAAGCCAATATCAGGAACGCCATGCAAAGTGATGCTCTAATGTTGATATTGTCTCTCTTGTGATTTCTTGGGCTTTAAAACTTGGGGAACCCGAGGCTGAGGTTAAGAGGCTAATTGAACTCCTCTTTGGCAATGAACTTCTACTTGGCCTTGACTCTATTTTTGAGTGGGCTGTTCTTGGTAGGGGATTTGACTATAGTGAGTGCTTTACTGAACTCAAAGATGGTTTTGAATATGGCCATGTTCCCTTTTTATGGTGGTGGGGAAAGGTCAACATGGAGGCCTACCAACTGGACATTGGGGTTAAATGGAATTGGTTGAAGGCTCTGCTTTTTGAGCTTTGCAGGGAATAGGAGTCGAGGGATAAGGCTATGTTTGATGATATTCTATGGATGAAGCATGGCCAGTGGCAAGGGAAACAACATACTTCTTAACGAATCTTGGCCCCTCTTTTATGACCCTTCTCCTGTTTGCCTTCTTTTTGTTATCGACCCATTCTTCTTTATTTTTCATGCTTCGATGGCAGAGCTGGTTGCTCTTCTTCCTTTCTTCTATCCGTCTTTTCTGGGGATCTTGGGTGAAGCTCTTTCCCTTTCCCTTCTTCCTTCTCTCTGATTTTGCATGGTCAATAGAAGGCCCGTTTGTAAGCCTTCAGGCATATTTCTCTTTATAATCCTCTATTTCTTATTAATATATTATAATATGTTACAGACCAAAAAAAATATTCTTATTGTTGATCATAATGTCCAGATTATTGGTACAATACAAGAATTTTTTATTGATATAAGGTGAATAAGTACGTTTAAATATTTTTTAAAATAAAAACACAATCAAACTATGTGTGTACATGTATATGTACAAGAGGAAATGACATAAGGTGCTAAGGAGCTACAAGGACATCAGAGGGTCAAACACAAGCATTGTAGAGATTACAAAAACACCACAATAGTGTGTTGTCTTCATCTAAAGGGTTGGAAGCTTGATATAATGACCTCACATATTTTACAATAAAATTCAGGTTTATAAATTTTAACCAAATATTGCTAAATATCTAGAATTATCCACAATTTTAACATTGACCATGATAACCCAAATTAACAAATGGTGCTAGCAAAATATATGTGTTTGTATAATGTAAGTGAATGCATTGAGAGGTTTGGTAACATTAATCTCTAGATATCATAGCCTATATGATGACAATGCTATGGAGATTGCAGGGTGTTAATGCACTTAGTGCCACAAGGGAGTGGTGACTTCTAAACTCCTACGTGGGAAGGGAAATACCAAAATTAACCCCAACAATGACCCAATGAAAAGACCAATGAATAATTAAATTAAGCACTGATAAGACATGTTTGGGTAACATCATAACCAAACTTTAATAATTACACATTTATTTACCCAATTCAAAATTTACTTGTTTATGCATAACCCTCAAGCTTGATTTCCTTATTACTTGGATCATTGTCTTAAATACTATTTCTTTTTTGATTTGAAACGAGGAATGATTAAATATTGTGTAACAATTAAAGGCCAATTAATAATTAAATTAAGCAATGATAAGACATGTTAGGGTAACATCATAACCAAAGTGTAATCATTGCACATTTATTTACCCAATTCAAAATTCTCTTGTTTATGCATAACCCTCAAGCTTGTTTTCTTTATGACTTAAGTAGTTATCTTAAATGTCATTTCTTTTTTGATTCGACATGAAGCATGATTAAAGATTGTGTGACAATTCACTTTTCCTAAGATTTTGTCAGCAATTTAAAAACAAAATATAGACTAGCCACACTGAAAGAAAACCAAACACAATTATCTCAATAAAGACAATTTTGTACCACATTTGAGTAGCCACATTAGAGACAACAATTCCTTTAAAAACCTACAAGTTATTTAATCTTGTGTGATATTTTAATAGTTTTCTTGAAATATTAGATTCATGATATCTATTGTCCATAATTTTTGATTAAAAATAATCCAGTCAAAATTACAATAATATTGGTCATGGTGTCCACATTACCAAAACATATAAGACTTATTTATGACATCATGGATATAAGACAAATTTATACACTCAATTGTTTAAAAATAAACAATGAACCTTGCTTCGATTTCAATGAGCCAAGGAAGTATGAGATTTTTGCACTTTCATTCTTTTAATAAATTTGGCAAACTTGCAAACCTTATTGCATTTTTGTAGTCTCAATAAATTGGAAAATATGTGAACCTTGGCATGCTTTCACACTTCTAGAAAATTTGTGAACCTATAAAGCTTGTCACACTTTCAATAGGTTCACAAATTATGAACTTAATGAAAAACATAACTTCCTGGTAGATTAAACATAACTTGATAAAAAAACATCTTCTCAACATGTATAAAGGAACCCGTGTGTGAATGTTTGAAATTCATGCTATCAATTTTATGGAGTGCCCCTTTTGTATTAATATGATCCAAATTCTTTCTCCTAAAAAACCACATACAACCTATACCATACTAAATTGTAAGCACCTATAATTAGATGCTCAATTAGGCCCCATTTTTGCATCCTCAAGCTTTCATGTTCATTATTCTTAACCCAACAACCCACCACCTATATTTATGACTTTCTCTCCTCCTTCCTAACTCCCAATTTCAATTTGAGCCTCTTTTGGTGGGAAGAGGGCATCCTCTTCCCTGATGCTTTGCCCAAAATTTGAGTTGAGGTCTCATCTTGTGGATTTAGTGAGATTTCTAAATTCGTGTTGGCCTCCCTTGATTTTTGAGCTCCAAAATGTTGTGAGAGGTATACAAGAAACCTATATCTCCTTTTTTGATAACCAAGCTCAATATTTCAAGTGCTCCCCTACAATTTCATATCCAAGAATTCAAGATCAAGTTTTCAAGAATTCCAAGCAACTTTGAAGGATATATTCTTAATTGTAGAAAGAGTCTCTCCCATGATGACCATGTTACAAGTGTGGTTGTCTTTGCACCAAAAGATCAACCTATTAATGCTTGACACAACCACTAGACTTATAGAATCCACAGGAGGTGGTTAATCCCTTAACATGAACCTTGAGGGGAGCACTGACTATTTTGTGAACAATCTCCCCCTTAGTGTTACTCAAGGGGTCTCAAACCTATGATCAAGCTTTGATATCACTTGTTACAAGTGTGGTTATCATTGCACCAAAATATTGACCTGCCAATGCCTGATACAACCACTAGACTTATAGAATCCAAATGAGACAGTTAGTCCCTTGTCATGAATCCCAAGGGGAGAGCTGACCATTCCGCCAATAGGCCAAGTAGGGGAGACCTCAATCAAGTAAGAAGATCCCTTGTCTATCCACATTCATCACCCATCCATTCTTGAAGGCAAGAGTCTATCAAGAATAACAACATTGAAGATCCTTGAGGAGTATTAACAAATCTATGCATTTTTTAAATGCATCTTTAATTATTATTTACATTCCAAGATTTTGAGTCAATATAATATTATATTCAAACAACAATACAAGCATCTTCATAGACATCAAAATCTCAATATCAATAATTTATGGAGGTATATATATTTACAAGGTAGATCTAAAATTTACCTTATATTTACATGCTTTCCTTTCATGTAATTTTATTTTTATTTCAAGATTGATTCCTCAACTGAGTTTTGACCAAGACAAACCCCTTTCAACCTAATATTTTTCCCATTTTTTTATGTATAGGAACACACGGTGAACACATTGTTTCAGATCTATAAAGTAAAATATTTGACAAATAGTCTGAACCTAAGTTTAGTCAAAAGTGTTAGGAATAGGATGCCTTCCTTACCCTCTTCCCTAGAACAAGACACACTAGGTGACATCTTCCCTGCAAAACAACTTGAAACTGAAATCACAGGTTGGTGGTGCTGTCTGGTTAGTATTTTTTTACCTACATGTGGCTACCTATTTTCTATCAATTTGTGTATTCTAAAACTTTTTATTTTTTCCTATTGTGCCTTCTATCTCCTCAATCAATTCTCACATTTGCACAGACACAAAGGATCATTGCACTCACCTAGCACTTAAGTCCTACTTGGGCCTAGTCGGTCATCTACCTTTTGATTTTGCAATAGGAAATAAGATCAATCCCCCTTGCATCCCCCATATCCTTATTATACATTTTGGTGCCCGACTTATAACATTTTCCATTATGATTTGGTGTTAGATTTTCACTTTTTATTTGATGGTTAGATGTGCTATTCATTAGGTTTCATGTGGAATTATGTGTCTTAATTACATTTATGTTGCATAAATGTAATAAATGTTTTCATATTTATCTAAACTTTTCTATTTGCATTTGTTAAATATAGCTATCTTTCTTTGTTGTGTTCCTGAGTGTTATAACATTGAGTCCTACCTATAGTATTCTAGTTAAGATAAATCAGACTTATGGGTTCTTTTGATCAGAAGTTCTCTATGTTACTTAGGAATGTTGATGAAGAAAATATACCTACCAATTAAATTCCCACTATTAGTGGGAATCCTTCTTCCTACTCTTCTCATGATGAGGATAAAACCTGAAGAGTGTCTCATACCCAAATGCAAAAACTTTCCCATGATTTTGAAAATTTTGAGCAATGATTAGCTTAAGAGCATTCTAATACAAATTTTATCTCTTTAGTAGAAATAATGAGGAAGATAATTCATATTGGTGAGAATGGTGTTGATTTTTTGCATGCTATTTCTCATCTTATCCATAGCAATGTTAAGCTCATTAAAGATTGTGGTCAAGATCTTGGTTTAACTCAATCTAACATTAGTGTTAAGCCTTCTATTCCAATTCCTACTTTATTATCTTGTGTTTCAACATATGCTCCACCTCTCATGACTACATCTATTTCAAACACTACTCCTACACATGTTAGTCTTGAAAGTAATCATAATCATATCATTCCTCATCCTTGAAGTGTTCCATGTGTTTCCCAACCATCATCCATGCTTGTCTACAACAATTCCATTTTCATATTCAAAGATTCCTTCGATTTGTCATAATGCTCAAAACCTTTCACACATGTCTCGTAACAACCTCTCTACCAAATTCAATATAAATAGTCTTGATCAAATTGTGTCATCCTTGCAAACACAAATTGCCTCCATGACTCAATCAAAATTTAATATTCCTACTTGTGGAATTGATAAGCTTTTGTCCTTGGATTATTGAATTCATGTCATTATCCCTCAATCCATAGAAATTCCTCACTTGGAGGCTTATACTGGAAAAGGTGATCCCTTGACTCATGTGAATATTTCAAACATTTTGTAGTGACTTCCCCCATGATCATAAACTCATGGCTAAATTATTTACTAGAAAATTTAGAGATAAGACCTTGCAATGATATTTTTCTTTACCTCATTATTTTATTGATTCTTTTCAAAAACTGATAATGCTTGTATTCAAGAACTTCAAAATAATATTGGTCTTAATATTTCTTTGACTAATCTAATGTATTACAAACAAGGTGTTAAAGAAAAAGTAACTAATTTCATTGGAAGATTTAAACATTTGCATTCTCAAATTTATTATCATGTGCTTGATATTGACGTGCAACATATTTTCAATGCTAATTTATGAAAAAATATTAGAGATAAGATATTTCATTCCAAATTCACTTCCTTTACTCAATTGTGTGCAGTGCTTCAAGCAAGTCAATTTGAGAGCACAACTCCAATAGATTTTATTGATAAGAGTGATTCCACATCCCAATAATTTCAAGAGTTTCAAAAACCTAAAGTATTCATCAAGATCAACAAATCATCAAACAACATTGATGCACAAGTGGCAACAACATCCAAAGGTGTGGCCCCTCCTTTGTCATCTATTTTTAAACCTTATCATAATTTTACACCTCTTTCTAAATATTTTCATAATGTGATGTTGAAGTATATTGATGCTGATATTTTAACACTTATTCCCATTAAACCAATTGATATTTCAAAACAATCTTCCAAATCCTTTGATCCCAAATCTTTTTTCCAATACCATCGTCAACCTGGTCATGATGCTGATAAATGTTTATGTTTCAAATCTATTGTTCAAGACCTTATTGATCCTAATGATATATCCATTGAGGGTGTTCCTGATCAAGGAAACAAATTTGTTACCACTCTCAAAAAAAATTTCAATTCTATACCAATTCCTTACCTTCCCATTCTACCAATACCATTGACTCTATCTATTCCTTTCCATCTTCTTCCATTGTTGTTAACACTCCTACTATTGTGAAATAGGATGATGAGTGTATTGAGGCCAACAAATTTGTCAACCTTACTAATCAATACAAACTCAAACCCACATGATATTTGTATTACATTTGATCATAAGGAGACTATTAAGGCACTTGATGATCCTCTTTACATTGTTGTGAAGGTTAATACTCTTCCCTCTCATGGATTCCTTATAAATCCTACTTGCATGGTGAATTTTATAAATAAAAGAATCTTTACACAAGACACCTCCAACAAGAATCCTATGAAAAACAAGTGTGATGATTAAGACTTTTAGTGGTTTCAATTGTCCCATCCATGGTTCCATCACCTTCCCTATTGAAGTTGGTAACAAAATATTAGGTGTTACCTTTTCTTTCATCCTAACTTCCAATCAATTTCAAGTTAGACATTGTTTTCCTTCGCTCACTTCCATGAATTCTATTGTCTATCACATCCATAAGTGTTTGAAATTTCTCACAAATGGAGAAATCATTATAATTAACCATAGTCTCTATCATCCTTTAGCCAATCAAAGGAAATTGAACCTTGACTTATTTTGGTCTAGCATGTCTCAACTAAATCAACCTTAAAAGGATCTTTTCTTCCCATTGTAATACCCCTCCCATAGTTTTCTTTTCAGTTTTATTGCCAAAATATTTTAGGCCACTTTCATGTGTGCATTGGTTATTTCAGAGATACTTGAGGATATGAATGTATGACATTATATTGGATAATTTTGAGATATCATGTGTTTACAATTAGATAACTTTGGTTATTTTCATATTTGATTAAATGCAAATGATGATTATATATACATGTTATGGTTATTTCCTGATGATGATTTATATGTTAGGATGTCATTGATGTGTATGGTTTACTGACCCCATACTTGCACATGTATGGTTAGCGTGTATGTTTTAATTTTCTATTTTATGTGCCTATTGTGGTTGAGGGATGGAGTTGTAGTTACTTTCTTACGAGATCCACATGATCATCTGATCCCTGCCATTGCTTGTTATATATTTATACATGTATGTACATTCTCATCTTTTATGCAGGTTTGCAAGTACTGGGCATCAACTTCAATGAATTGCCAGGATGAGCATGCCCTATTGCAATATCTCAATGGTAAGAGAGGGGAGATAACATATAGATCCAAATCCCAACCCAAGTCATTTATTGTCCTAAAATAATGGACAAGTATTTTTTTTTCTACCCACTCAAATTTGTCAAGGTGACATGAATTCGTGAGCCATCCTTGGAGTTTGTTGTTATTTGAGTTAGTTGATTTTCGTGTGTTGTGAGTCAAGTAAGTTTGTTGTGTGGATTATCTGATTTAAAATAATTAAATTAAGATTAATTATGAGATTAGAATAATAATCTTTAATGAATATGGAAATATTAAATATAAGGATATTTAATTATTAAGAGTTAATTAAATACCTTTGTTAAATTTAAAGACTTAATTAAAAGTCTAAATTTGGGATAAAAGGATTTAACTAATTATTAAATCCAAATATGAAATTAAAGTCATAATTGACTTATTTAATATTTGACATTTAATTACATAGTTATTAATCTACTAAAATATTAATTGATTAATTAAATATTGATATGCAATTTAAGTTGCACATTCGATGTAATAAAAGTGAATTAGAAATTTAAAGTTTTGAGTTAGAAGTTGTAATTGAAAAAGTGCATATTTTATTATAAAAATATAATTAATCATGTAAGAGGGTTTGATAAAAACTAGGTGGAGAGTTGAGTTCTGATTTTTAGGAATTGCATGTTTCAGAAACCGTAGGGGGAATAGGCTTTCTTTATGAGAGGTTTATGGGTATTATTTCCATCACATCTATCATGTTTTGGAGGAGCTCTCTTGGGTGAATTTGGAAGATTATTGAAAACATGGAATTTTGGAGGTTGAATTTGATTCTTCTTGTCTTCGAATTCAGGTGTTGTTTGAGGTAGGGTTTGAAACTCTCTTTTTTGTAAAATCCTTCCTTTGAAAAGATTATTTTCTTTGTGTCTGGAAGTGATAGATATGCATAGATATTTTGTCTCAATAATTTGCATGGAAATTTAATTAATATAGAGATGCATGCTGATAGATGTATATATGAAAATCTTATTAAAAAAAGAGAGAGAGATTAGTCTTATCAGAAAACCCTATCCTCCATTAAAAGAAAATCGATTGGAAAATAAATAATATAAAAAAGGGTTTGTTGCTTATCGAATTCATTTTTATAAAAGAAACTAAAAAAAAATATTAAAATTAAGGGGGTCAGGTGTTTCCTCCCCCTACCCCCCGACAGTCCAAGCTGCCCACGACAGCTAGGCTGTCGTTGCAGCTAGGTTGCTCATGGTAGACTAAGCTGTTGTGGCAACTAGCTGCCTACAACAAAAGGGGTGGGGTCGTGGGTCCCCCGCTTTTGCATTAAGATTTTTATTTTAAAAAATATATAAAACTTTTAAGTTATGTTTTAATTTAATTTTAATTTATTAATTAATATTATTAATGTTAATTAATATTGTTATTATTATTAAATATTAATATTTGATAATTAAATTTGTTAATTAGTTAATATTTGTTAATTAGTTAATATTAAATTTATTATTTTATTTCATTTTATTATTTATTTATTTAGAGGGGGTTTATGTAGATATATTTAAATAATTAGAAATTTTATATGAATTGACTTATTTTGAGTGTGTTTATATACATATGGTTGTTTTGTTAAGTCAAATTAGAAACTTTAATTTAAAATAAGATGTTCTTGTATGTATGAATTTGTATTTTGAGGATTATTACTTAAACCTTATTGTGTAAATTATTATGGAATGGGAGTTTACGTTGGTTTTTTTTTGGGTGTGTATACCAGTGTGGGGTGAGTTGTTCCATTGATGCTTATGTGGTTATTTATTATGCATTATGATGTTATATCATTTTGATCATTTCTACCCAACCTTGTTGAGACCTAAGCTCATGTTTATGTGAACTCTTTGAGAGAGTGGTTACGATGTTTTGGTTTGAGGACCAATGTGTGTCCCTAATATCTTTTGTGGACTGGAATTTGATCACTATACTTTTATGAGACCTATGTGGTTGTTTATGACTTGTGATCCTAGGGGAGGTTAAATAGGTGCATCTTAGGGGAGTGGCTTACAATAGGGGTCTGGGACCCAAAGTGGTCAATACCAAGGTAACCTATCCTAAGTTTGTTAATAAGTGATAACTTAGTAATTAAAATTTGGAGAGTTCATTAAAAAGATAATTAGTGATAATGCCTCACCCATACCTTGAGCACTTGTTTAGGCTAAGGATGGGAATGATATGATACCTAGAGATTAGGTATGATTACAATTCCTCATTTTCATGAGAGGGTATTCTAGTTCCGCATGGGTCGTGTAACCCTAACTGATGGTGATGATGATGAAGACCGAAATTAGAGGTATACAAGATTGTAGAAGGATTAGATCAGTTGTTATTTTTTCATTGATGTCAAGAAATTAATTTATTATTTATATTGAGTTTCCATATCATTAGGAGTATGATATAAGTTGAGTGAGTTAAGGAAAAAGAGGAAGTGAAAAGTTGTGAAAGAGTTAGTGAAGTTGAAGAACTTAATTCGGCAGCTAAAAAATATTAGACAATGATAAGGTAATAATAATTTAGTTTTTTTCTACTTTACATTTGATGATATCAAGTTGGTAAAGGAGATTGGACAAGTGAGAAAGGTTATAAAGTTGACAAGGAAAAGAAAATAATTTAGTTACTAAGACAAAAGAAGTCATTCGGTAAAAGGAAAGTAATTTTTAGTAAAGAGAAAGGAAGCCAAGACACCGAGTGCAAGGAGTTAGTTACCGAGTGAAGAAAATATAATTTTGGTTGAAGGAAAAGGAAGGGCACCGAGCATGGAACATAAATTTAATACAAGGATCAAAATGATATTTAATGAAGAGTCATAGTGATATGGATGATTCTAAGGATGAAGAAGAGTTAGTTAAAGAGATCTACGATTAGTAAGATCCAAGGTGATGATCTATGGTACATAAAAGTGAACGTAAAAGTTCCAAGAAAAGTTCAAGTTCCAAGGTGATGATAACAAGTTTTAACTAGTGCCAAGTTCATTGAATCATTTCAAGAGGATGATCTGATGGTTTAGAATAAAAAAATGAAAACCTAATCAAGTAGATTAAGAGGCAAAATAGAGTCTATATAAAGGATGAAATTGAATGAAAAATAAGTTGGCTAGTTGAAGTATTGATGTGTTGTTGAGTGATGCAGTGAAGAAGAAAAATGTGGAAATCTGAGTCTATAGAAAAGATTGATGAAGTGTCGAGACTAGTGAATAGTGAAGGAATGAAGTGAAGAAAAAGAGTGCACAAGGGATCTGACTAAGAAAGAGGTAGTTGTAAATTTACAGATCAAATTTTTTATTGTTTCTTATTAACATTTGTAGTAGGAAAATCTCTTAATGAAGTGGACTTAACAATCTTATTGTAAATCCTTGAGAAATGTGACATTTTAGAAGAGTTTTCAAAGACCTTTAATTACGCCACTCCTAACAGGGTGAAGATCCTAACAAATCTGAGGCGAATCCCCTAGCAGGGCCACACTTAACAATGTGAATTGTAATCTTTAACAAGATTGGCTCTTACCTGAGCATACTTCATAAGAGTATTTTGATTGGTGGGTGATAATTCCCATGGTGGTTTTTCCCAAATTGGGTTTCCACATCAAATACTGGTGTTAAATGTTTTGAATGTTTGTTGTGCATGTTATGTTATGATACTTAAAGTTGCTGATTGAGAAAGTTAATTTACTATTGATTCAGTTACTACTAAATTTTGTCTTACTGAGCTAAATCAGAGTTAAAATTTCTAAGGTTTAAAGAACCACTAATTATTGATTCACCCCCCTCTCATTAATCCAAAAATTGGTATCAGAGAAGAGGTACTCTAAAGGGATAAATTAAAATAATTGAGTTAAAGATCCGAAGATGTATAAGAGGGAGGCACCAAAGTTGAATAGGGACAACTTCTCTACATGGAAAAGTAGGATGAGGTTACACATATTTGGAATTGGAGATTATTCTTTATACTATCTTGACAATGAGTATTCACCACCACCATTTGGGCCTATGGCAATTGAACAAGTAAGAGAAAGGAAAGATCATGCAAAAGTTATGATTGAGATATCTTCTGCTCTCACTGACCCGGAGTTCAATGATCTTAAAGGATGTGATACAAAAAAATAGATGTGGGACAAGTTTGCATTGGTATATAGTGGAGATCAACATGTTTAGAAGACAAAAGTTGAAAGTCTGAAAGACAAATTTGATTCTATGAGAATGAGAGAAGGTGAAGATGTTACACAGTACAATACAAGATTGAAGGAATTTGTGAGTGCTATTAGAGGTGTTGGAGGACATATTGAAGAAGAAAATGTAACAAGTAGATTGTTGAGGATATTGTTTCCTATATATGCCATCTAAGTATCTGTAATACAAGAACTGAGATCCATTCCTTGGATGCATGTTTCATTGGATGCTACAATTGGTAAGTTGATATCTTTTGAGCTAAATGATTTTGACAATAGCTTACCTGCCACTACTAAGATTGAGTCTACACAAGTCATCTTTGAACATTGAAAATTCTAGAGAGTCTAGATCAAGTGATGGTTATGTAAGCAGTGCAAGTGAAAGATTTCAAAGTTGCAAGAGTGATCTAGAAAGTTTGTTTGAAGAGAACAAAAAAAAAAGAAGAGTTTGAAGCCTTACTAGCTAAGAGACTACCGAGAGGAAAAGGAAAATACCTAGGTAAAATAAATTTGAAATGTTTCAATTGAAACAAGATTGGTCATATTGCATCTAGATGTCTTGACAACAACAGTGATGAGAAGAAAGACAACCAAGATAATAACAAAAGAGAGAATATATTCAGAAGATACTGAGATTTCAAGAACAAAGGTAAGAAGTCATGCGACATTGCTGAAGAAGGACTAAGTGACGATGATTTAGATAATGATGAAGGTGAAGAGGTTGTGTATATTTCTATCAAGGATGATTCTGATGAAGAAAGGTATGAAGAAGAAAAATCCCTAATTTATCATGTTAGTAAGAATGATACATGGATAATAGATAGTGGATGTTCACATCATATGATTGGTCACACACATAAGTTCATTACTATGGAAAATCATGATGGAGGTTATGTTAGATTTGATAATGATGCTCCATATCTTGTGAAAAGTAAAGGTTCTATAATTCTGTTGGATAATACACAATGTAATGATGTCTATTGGGTTGAAGGACTAAACTATAAACTATTAAGTGTGGCACAATTGAACAACATAGGTCACTAAATGGAATTTCAAAATGGAAAGGTAAGAGTATTTGATCAGAATGGAGGTCTGATTTCCATTGGTGAATAGTCAAAAGGTAACGTATTCTACCTTGATACTTCTACAAAGAGTTTCTTATTTGCTAAAGTCGAGGATGTATGGTTATGGCATAAGAGCTTATGTCATGTGAATTTTGATAACTTAAATAAGGCGAGCAAAAATAAGAGAGTAAGAGGTCTACTGAGACTGGACAAACCTGAAAAATGTCATGTGCAAAGGATGTCAAGTTGGTAAGATGAAAAAGTCAATTTTTACAAGAAAATATTACACTACACAAGGAATTTTGGAGCTAGTACACACTGACCTATGTGGACCTATGAGAACAAAAAGTTATTATGGTGATAGATATTTTATTTTATTTGTTGATGATTATTCAAGAATGATGTCTATCATGTTTTTGAAGGATAAATTTAAAGCTTTTCAAATGTTTAAGTGGTAAAAGGAAAGAGTTGAAAAAGAAACTGGAAGAAATTTGAAGTTTTTGAGATCTGATAGATGAGGTGAGTTTACATCTAATGATTTTACACTTTTTTTCAATGAACATGGAATAAAAAGACAAATCTTTACACCAAGGACACCACAAAAAATGGTATAGCAGAGAGAAGAAATAGCTCCATTATTGATTATGCAAGGACATTGATGATTGAGAAGGGTGTATCTAAAACATTTTGGAGAGAAGTTGTGAGCACTGTAGCTTATACACTAAACTGAGTAAAAATGAAGAAAGGTACAAACAAGACTCCATATGAAATCTAGCATGGTCACAAACTGAATGTAAGTTATTTCAAAGTATTTTGAAGTAGAAGTTACATTCTAAAGGATGCTAGAGATAGAAAGTTTGATCATAAAGGTTATGAAGGAATATTCTTAGGATATTCTACAAATATAAAGGCTTACAAGTGCTTAAGCAAGTCTACTAACAAAATTTTAGAAAGTGCATGTAAAGATTGATGAGTTTGCAGAGAAAAATGATGAAGACAACAAAAAGGAACTTGAAGACTATCAATGATTTGTATATGTTCAACCTGAAGTTCCTGATACCTTACCTGTAGTACAAACCAAGGAAGAAGATGAAAAGAGATCGCCACCACTGAATGCTGAAAAATGAAGAACTTCCACAACCTATCGAGCATTTCCTAGCCAAGTATGTGAGAAGACACCATTCATCGAGCAATATTATTGGAGACAAGAATGCTAGAGTTATGAAAAGAAGTAAGTTAAGAGATAATACATGTTTAATTTATAAATTTGAGCCAAGAATAGTAAAATATGCATTAGATAATGAAGATTGGGTTAAACTATGAAAAAAGAGATAGATCAAATTGTAAAGAACAACACATAGACTTTGGTAGTGAGACCTAAAGATAAAAATGTTATTGGTACTAAGTGGATTTTTAGAAACAAATTCAATGAACATGGAGATGGAGATGTGATTAGAAACAAATCTAGACTGGTTTGAAAAGGGTACACACAAGAAGAAGGTATTGATTATGGTGATAATTTTGTACCTATTGCTATATTAGGAGTTAGAATTCTACTAGCATATGTAGCTTTTAAAGGATTTAAAGTTTAGCAAATGGATGTTATGTTTGCATTTCTTAATGGTATTCTTGAAGAAGTCTATGTTGAACAACCTAAAGTATATGTTGAGAATACTAACAAGGACATGGTATGTAAACTACACAAGGCACTGTATAGTCTGAAATAAGCACCCTAAGCATGGTATGAAAGGTTACATTCATATTTAATCAAGATTAGATTTCAAAGAACAAGTGACAATGGAAATGTGTATCTGAAATGTGATAGTAATGATAGGATTTTGATTGCTAAAATATTTTTTGATGACATTATTTTTGGAGGAAATAACACATTGAGAAGATCATTTTCTTAAGACATGAGAAATAAATTTGAGATGTCCATTATAGGAGAAATAAAATTCTTTATTGGACTATATATTCAACAATTCAAAGATGGGATCTACATCACACAATAAAATTACATCAAGAAGATCCTAAAGACATTTGGTATGGAAGATTCAAGACCGGTTGGAACATTGATGGCTTCTGGTAGAAAATTGTCAAAAGAAGATGAGTCAAAGGAAGTGAATGAGACACTCTACCGATCAATAATTGGTAAGCTACAATATTTTTTACATAGAAGACCTGATATTTCTCATGCAGTAGGTATTGTTGTAATATTTTCTGCCAATCCAAAAGAATCACACATGTCTGCAGTCAAAAGAATATTTATATTTTTGAAAGGTATTGAAAACTTTGGTCTACTATACAAGAAAGGAGGAGATTTTGATCTGAAGGTTTACACTGATGCTGATTGGGCTGGAAACATTCATGATAGGAAAATTACAAATGGAGGAGCTTTATTTCTAGGAGAAATATTAGTGACATGGTTGAGTAAGAAACAAAGTTTTATAGCACAATCTATAGCTGAGGCAGAGTATGTAGTAGCAATTATGAATTGTGCAAATATTGTATGGATCAAACAACTACTTGAAGGTATGCAAGAGGAGATTACCAATCTAGTTACCATTTACTATGATAATAAAAGTGCTATCAACATATCAAAGAACCCCGATGATGTATTCCAAGACCAAGCACATTCCTATCAAGTATCATTACTTAAGAGAATAAGTTCAAGACAAGCATATGATATTGGAGTATGTGAATTCAAAGAAGTAGATAGAAGATATATTCACTAAGCCACTACCAAAGGATGATTTTGAGTGTCTCAAAGGTAAATTAGGGGTCCTTCCCCTATCCAATATTCACTAAAGCAAGATGCATGCCACATTAATTCAAGGATTCATTAGAATATCTTGTGAGTTGATGCTACTGTTCACTCTTTAGGTGATGCCTGAAGTTGTGAAAAATGGTTATGTATGCAATGAGATATCAGTACATGCTAGGTATGATCTACTTCCTAAACAAATTTTTCAAGAGTATGTATCTTTGGCATTGTTGTCAAAGAGGGAGAATAAGCTATTGATGACTATAGAGAAAAATGGAGGATAATCTATTGTTGATGAACACAAAGAAGGAGAAGATAGAGAATTCATGATTAGAAGAAAAGAAAGATAGAAAGTAAGACAAGAAACAATGATAAATTTTAGAGGGAGAAAAGGAAAGAACACAGTGACCGAGAAGACTAAAAAATAGAGAACTACAACAAGAAAAAAACAAAGATATCAGAGTATTGCCATCATCAATCGAAAGTGTTTCCATCAATTCCAAAGAGGGAGATTGTTAACCTCAGATGATGGTGATGATGATGAAGACTAAGATCAGAGGTATACAAGATTGTAGAAGGATTAGATTAGTTTTTATTTTGTCATTGATGTCAAGTAATTGATTTATAGTTTATATTGAGTTTCTATACCATTAGGAGTATGATATAAGTTGAGCGAGTTAAGGAAAAACATGAAGTGAAAAGTTGTGAAGGAGTTAGTGAAGTTGAAGAAATTAATTGGGAACATAATAAAAATTAGAAAATGATAAGGTTGATGAGCTAAAATTGATTGAATATCTGAATGAACTAAAGGAATGGTGATTAGAGATCACCGAGTACTGAAATGATATGTAGGATGATTAAATCAATCAATATCTTGTCATTGATGTCAACTAGTCTTGACAATACTTATCATGTTAGTTACAAACATCTGAACATCTGTTGAAGGAAGAAAAAATGAAGAATTGAGATATCTACATGAGGAAAAGATGGATATGACAAATAAGGATAAGGAAAACATTGGGTAACTTATTGATGAGTCTATGACTTTATATTGTTGACTTGAGCATGTTACATTAATCTATTATGAAGAGATTTTAAATTGAACATGTTAATGTGGTTGATAATTGAAGATTTATGTATACACTGAGCCATTATATGTTGGAAATATAGATGCAGTAACTGAGAGGGGGGGTGAATCAGTTAACCAAAAAAATATTACCACTGATCCCTTAAATATCTTAACAAATTATTTACTGTGCCACTCGGTAAATATACAGAGAAATGCTGAAAACTTGATCCTTGAAGTGTGTAATAATTAAACTGTTCTTAAGCATTCATCATTGATTAACTTACATGAATAAAGAAAATAACATGAACACAAGAGACACTAGATTTACTGTGGAAACCCAATATGGGAAAAACCACCAATGTAACTAGTTACTATTTTTCACTCTTCTGAAGTGATGCCCGGTTAGAAGCCAACCCGGTAAAAGGTTACAATACACACTGTTAGGTGTGACCTTGTTAGAGGATTTAATCACCCTGCTAGGAGTGGCCTTGTAAGAGGTCTTGAAACAATTCAATAGAACTGTTACCTTGTTAGAGGATTTACAAAATGGTTGTTAAACCAACTCGGTTAAGAGATTTTGATATCACTGCCACAATTGCTAGAGAGTAACAATGAAATGACCTACAACTGAATTGCTGAATATAGATCTCTGTTCTGTTTCACTAGATCCTTACTGATCAATTAAATCTTTACTGCTCCTCAAGGATATCTGACCATCCTTCAAAATTCGCACACACCTTTCTTCAAAATGATTTCTGCATGCTGTATATCTTATTCACCATTTGACCTTCTATATATATATGCCATTTCATAATCATTTAGATTGTCAAATTAGCACTAAAAATTATTATAACAGTCGGCTCGGATAAAAAAACTGTAATAAAAAAATTCTTTGAAAGGGCCGACCTTGCTCGGTAAACATTAATCCTGAAAAGATTTCCTTCGGTGACCGAGAGAACTCAGTAACCATAGCAAATTTTGCAACATCCTTTGGAGACCGAGAGAGCTCGGTAACCACTAATTTTCCTTCGATAACCGAGGAGGCTCGGTTAACACTGTTATCCTGTCATGTTTCCTTTAGACACCCAAGAGAACTCGGTAGACACTAAAAACCACCTAGCTGACCGACTGAGCTCAGTAGATACTGAGAACCGCTTAGTTGACCGACTGAACTTGGTAGATACTAAGAACTGCTTAGCTGACTGACTGAACTTGGTAGATACTGAGAACCACTTAGCTAACCGACTGAACTCGGTAGATACTGAGAACAATAATTGATGACATTTGTGTGACATCAAAGACAACACATAGCTAATCCAACAATGTCCTTCAGACAATTGTATCCAACAATCTCCCTCTTTGGCATTGATGGCAACACAACATGTCATAGCACAATGAAATTTCACAGAGAAACTAAGAGTAAGTAACATATCCTTAGCTTCATTCTGACTCCTATCATCTTCAACCTTCTTTCTCTGACTGAGAACTCTCCCTCTTAACTTCTTAAATTATTCTTCTTAGAAATTTCTTGAAATGATAGCAAACTCTCCCTCTTTGACAACACATGCCAAAGATAATTTACACAGTTTCGGTAAATATCAATGTACCTTATGTACTGATTCATATGCAATGATCCCCTGACTATGCTACATCAACTGATTGATCTTCAACATGTTCTGGTTGATTCATCACTAAAACTTTATTTAGTGAACCTCGGACAGGGGAGTGACCCCTAACTTGCCTCTTAGATACAAGAATGCATCCTTAGGTAGTGGTTTGGTGAAGATATCTACAATTTGTTCTTTTATATGAATATATTCCAATCTGATTTCCTTGTCCTGGACCAATTCTCTGACAAAGTGATATTTAAGTTCAATGTGCTTAGTTTTGGAATGCATTACTGGATTCTTTGAAATATTTATTGCACTTGTATTATCACAAAACATAACAACTGGTTCTTTGATCTCAACCTTCATGCCTTCCAACATCTATTTAAACCATATAATATTAGAGTAGTTTACTACTGCAGCAACATATTATGCTTCAGCTATGGATTGGGATGTGCAATTTTGCTTTTTAATAGTCCAAGATACTAACCTCTTGCCAAGAAAGAATGCACCACCACTTGTACTCTTTCTATCATCAATGTTTCCTGCCCAATCAGCATCAGTAAACACTTTTAAATCCAGATTGCCTTCAAATTTATACCACAAGCCATAATCTTCAGTTCCCCTTAAATACCTCAAGATTCTTTTGATTGTCATCATGTGATTTTCTCTAGGTTTAGCCGAGAATCTTGCCACTATTCCAACTGCTAAGGCAATATCAAGCCTTGTGTGTACTACATACTATAATTTTCCAATCATTGATCTGTATAAGGTCTGATCTACTTCTTTTGAACCATCATCTTTGGTAAGCTTCAGTCCAGTACACATGGGTGTACCAACTGGTTTTGAATCTTCCATACCAAATTTCTTAAGTATTTCCCTGATATATTTAGACTGAGTAATGTAGATACCATTTTTGTTCTGCTGAATCTGAAGTCCAACAAAGAATTTTATCTGACCAAACATAGACATTTCAAATTCTTTGTTCATAAGCTCTGAAAATTCTTTGCACTGATCATCATTTCCTGTAAACACAGTATCATCCACAAATATTTCTGCCAAAACAATTTTGTTATCTGATCCTTCTTTGATGTATAAATTGCTATTGTCATTAGCCCTTTTGAAATTAATTTGAGTAAGATAGTTATGTAATCTTTCATACCATGCTCTAGGAGTTTGTTTTAGACCATACAATTCTTTGTGTAATTTGCAGACCATATCCCTTTTGTCTGGATCAATAAAACCTTTAGGTTGCTCAATGTAGACTTCTTCCTCAAGAATACCATTGAGAAAAGCAGATTTGATATCCATCTAATATACCTTAAATCCTTTATGTGCTGCATATGCAAGTAAAGTCCTCACACCTTCTAATCTTGCAATAGGAGCAAAAGTCTCTCCATAATCTATTCCTTCTTCTTGAGAATATCCTTTACATACCAATCTTGCTTTGTTTCTTGATACTTGACCATCTTCATTCAATTTATTTCTGAATACCCATTTTGTCCCAATTACATTTTTATCTTTAGGCCTCGGTACAAGAGTCCATGTCTTATTTTTCTCTATTTTCTCTATTTCTTCATTCATAGCCTCAATCCAACTTTCATTTTCTAATGCATCTTTGACATTTTTAGGTTCAAAATCAGCAAATAAACATGTACCTATTAGTTTACTTCTTGTCATAGTACCATCTAATTTGTTTCCAATAATCTGATCTGGTTTATGATGTTTTCTGACGTACTTGGCTAATATAGGTTCCTTGCTTCCTAAATGAGTTACATTTTCATCTTCTTCATCTTCAGGTTCAAATTGCTTGGACTTGGTAGATACTTGCTCGATAGCTTCAGACTGAGACTCGGTACTTTGTGACTCGGTTGGAACTTCTTCTTGTGACTCGGTTACTGTACTGGGCTCGGTAGATGTAGTCTCCTTACATGTGTCTGGAAATGTATCAGGTTCGATGTAAACAAATTTTATGTAGTCCTCTGGTTCCTTTTTGCTTTCTTCTTCAATCTTTTCTGCAAACTCATCAATTCTCACATGTGCACTTTCTATGATTTTGTGAGTAGACAAATTTAGACATCTATATGCCTTACTTTTGCAAGAATATCCCAAAAATATTCCTTCATCACTTTTTACATCAAATTTTCCTTTTCTAGATTCTTTTAAGATGTAACATTTACTACCAAATACTTTTAGGTAACTTACATTTGGTTTGTAGCCATACCATAGCTCATATGGAGTCTTGAATGTGTCTTTTCTCAGCTGTACTCGGTTCAAGGTATGAACTACAGTGATGATAGCTTCATTCCAGTATTTTATAGCAATGTCCTTTTCAATCATTAGAGTCCTTGCACAGTCCATGATAGATCTTTTCCTTCTTTCAGCTATTCCATTCTGCTCAGGAGTTCTCGAGGCTGATACCTGTCTTTTGATTCCTCTTTCAATGCAAAAATTATTGAATTCATGGGAGATGAATTCACCACCTCTGTCTGATCTCAAGAATTTTATTCTTTTTCCTGTTTCCTTTTCTACTCTTGCTAAATACCATTTGAACTTCTCAAATGCTTCAGACTTTTCTCTTAAATACATAACAGTCATCATTCTAGAATAATCATCAACAAAGAGAATAAAGAATTTTTCTCCGGTATAGCTCTCAATTCCAATAGGTCCACATAAATCAGTATGCACAATTTCCAAAATATCTTCAGACTGATAGTTTTTACTTTTGAAACTAGACTTTCCCATTTTACCAATTTGACAATTCTTGCATAGACCAACATTAGGTTTCTTCAAAGTAGGAATACCTCTTACTTTCTTGAATTTGCTTATTTTCATCATGTTGTCAAAATTTACATAACATAACCTTTTGTGCCATAACCAACTTTATTCAATTTGAGCAATAAAACATGAGTAATCACCAAGATCAAGATAAAACAAGTTACCTTTGGTTTGTTTGCCTGATCCTATCAGTTTTCCTTTGTCATCCAGTAGTCTTGCTTTGCCATTCATGAATTCAACCTTGAATCCAATGTTGATTAGCTGTGCTATAGTTAGAAGATAATGCTTTAATCCTTCGACCCAATATGCATTATCACATATAAGTTCTTTGGTTAATGAAATTCATCCCTTTCCATTTATACAACAGGGTTCATTGTTTCCAAACATTACATTACCACCATCAAAGTTTTCAAAGTGTTCAAACTTGGTCCTGTCACCAATCATATGATGTGAACATCCACTGTCTATAATCCATGTATCATTCTTGCTTATATGAGAGATAAGTGCCATCTCATCTTCATCATTATCAGATTCATCTTTTACAGCAATGAAAACAATTTCTTCTTCACTATCATCCGAATCTTTAGCTAAGAAACATGTTTTCTTACCTTTATCCTTGAATGATTTGAAATTTTTCTTGCCATTGTACTTGTAATTTTTCTTCTCATCTTTGCTTTGCTTGTTTGGACACCTAGCTGCAATATGACCAATTTCTTCACATGAAAAATAGATTAAAGGAGTTTTACCTCTATATTTTCCTCTGCCTCTTGAATACTTCTTTGCAAGTAATGCTTCAATAACTTCAAGATCGCTATCAGAACTTTCCTCTGATTCTTCTTCACTTTTTGATTGGATTTTCTTCCCTTTCTTGAGTGAAAGTTTGGCCTCAAAAGCTGATTCAATATTTTTAGAAGTTGGAACATAGTTGTCATAGTTATCCAGTTCAAAGGCTGTCAATCTTCCAACTAAGGCATCCAAAGTTATATTGTGATTTTCTTCACATCTTCTTTCTTGAATAGCAGAAACTCTTATTGCATAAATAGGGAGTAATGTTCTAAGAACCTTATTTATAACCGTTTCATCATCAATTTTTCCTCTAGAAGCTCTGATTGCACTAACACTTGTCTTGATTCTTTCAACATATTTTGCAATGTTTTCTTCTTCTCTCATTTTCATTTGATCAAACTATCCTCTTAGGCTCTCTGCTTTGGCTCTCTTCACATTGTCATCACTGCCATAGATTGTCTTTAGCTTCTTCCACATTTCATGAGCAATTGTCCAGTCTTTGATTTCATCAAATTCTTCATAGCTAAGAGCTGATGCAATGTCTATCATCATAGTGTTATGATTCTTTTTCTTTGCAATGTCTTCAATAGTCAATGTGCCAGTAGGAATTGTATATTCTTGATCAATATATTTGCATCCTAAATCACCAATGGAAGCCAGATATAATCTCATGAGACCTTGCCATACTGAAAAGTTATTTCTGTTAAGCCTTGGAATTTCTCTTTTGTAAGACATCCTGATCTTTAGCTTAGGTCCTTGAAACCCTTCCTACAAGCACCAAAAGCTTTGATACCAATTGTTGGAATTATAGATGCAGTAACTGAGAGGGGGGGTGAATCAGTTAACCACAAAAATATTACCACTGATCCCTTAAATATCTTAACAAATTATTTACTGTGCCACTCGGTAAATATACAGAGAAATGCTGAAAACTTGATCCTTGAAGTGTGTAATAATTAAACTATTCTTAAGCATTCATCACTGATTAACTTACATGAATAAAGAAAATAACATGAACACAAGAGACACCAGATTTACCATGGAAACCCAATATGAGAAAAATCATCAATGTAACTAGTTACTATTTTTCACTCTTCTGAAGTGATGTCCAGTTAGAAGCCAACCCGGTAAAAGTTTACAATACACACTGTTAGGTGTGACCTTGTTAGAGGATTTAATCACCCTGCTAGGAGTGGCCTTGCAAGAGGTCTTGAAACAATTCAATAGAACTGTTACCTTGTTAGAGGATTTACAAAATGGTTGTTAAACCAACTCGGTTAAGAGATTTTGATATCACTGCCATAATTGCTAGAGAGTAACAATGAAATGACCTGCAACTGAATTGCTAAATATAGATCTCTATTCTATTTCACTAGATCCTTACTGATCAATTAAATCTTTGCTGCTCCTCAAGGATATCTGACCATCCTTCAAAATTCGCACACACCTTTCTTCAAAATGATTTCTGCATGCTGTATATCTTATTCACCATTTGACCTTCTATATATATATGCCATTTCATAATCATTTAGATTGTCAAGTTGGCACTAAAAATTATTATAACAGTCGGCTGGGATAAACAAACTGTAATAACAAAATTCTTTGAAAGGGCCGACCTTGCTCGGTAAACATTAATCTTGAAAAGATTTCCTTTAGTGACTGAGAGAACTCGGTATCCACAGCGAATTCTGCAATATCCTTTGGAGACCGAGAGAGCTCGGTAACCACTAATTTTCCTTCGATAACCGAGGAGGCTCGGTTAACACTGTTATCCTATCATGTTTCCTTTAGACACCTGAGAGAACTTGGTAGACACTAAAAACCACCTAGCTGACCGACTGAGCTCGGTAGATACTGAGAACCACTTAGCTGACCGACTGAACTCGGTAGATACTGAGAACCGCTTAGCTAACCGACTGAACTCGGTAGATACTTAGAACGGCTTAGCTGACCGACTGAACTCAGTAGATACTGAGAATGATAATTGATATGACATTTGTGTGACATCAAAGACAACACATAGCTAATCCAACAATGTCCTTCAGACAATTGTATCCAACATTGTAGTGTATACCAAATGACAGTATTAACTGAGCTAGTTCAACTAGTTATCACTGATGCATTTCTATATCAACTGAGTATGGATGAAAACATTAAATGTTAAGAACAACCGACTGAAATTGATGAACTAGATATTGGTATGATTTTGAGATTAAGGATGAAGTTTTTTATGAGATCCATGACTGATAAAATTTGGAGATCTAAAGGATGAGATTAAAACATGATATGGACACATCTATCGAGGAAGGTTTAAGAGGCAAAATGGATGAAGGAGATTAAGCAAAAAAATCTAATGGCTGATATGAAAATGGTTTACTTGTCTATATAAGAGATATGAGTTTCATTATTGAAACTATGCCGAAAGAAGGAGATTAGATAGAATTCATATGAAGAACTTATTCATGTGTGCCTAATCAAATTGGTTAGTGAAAGAATCAAGACTGCAGAGTTTACCGAGAGTTAGAGAACCATTTACCGAGTAAAAGTAAGTTGAAGAATATTGAGAAAGTAAATTGATTAATGATCAGAGGATTTTTATGGGCTTAGCATAGATCTGAATATTTTCAATTGAGTTGTATTTGAATCAGATCATTACTGTATCAGTTTAACCATTGATTCAAAAAATCTCTTAACTGAGTGGAATTAACCATCTTATATTATGCCCTGTGTCATTCAAAGAATGTACATTGTTATCTTGTCGACCCCATAGTGAATGTTGGTCAAAAGTTAACTGTTAGTGATAAATCCTCTAACCAGGTCACACCTAACAATGTGTATTGCAACCTTTAACAAGGTTGGCTCTTCAACGAGCTCACTTCAGAAGAGTGAATTATTTTGGGTTATGGGTCCTAGGTGGTTTTTCCCTTAACAGGGTTTCCACATTAAATCATTGTGTTATGTGTTATTTTTTATGATTTTTTTGCTATCATACTTTACATACTTCATAGTTGATTTAGTTGGTAATCACATTTGGATAATTACTGGTAATCGGTATACTGGACAGACACATTGATATTTTATGATACCGAGCTACATAATTTGTTGGAATTATTGTATAAGGTACATCTTTGTATTTGGGAGTGTAGGATAGCTGATCTAACTGATTCACCCCCCCTCTTAGTTATTCTAACAATTGGTATGAGAGCATATTGGTTGCTTGGAAGGAAAGTTTCAAGGACTTGAGCAGAAATATTATAAGATGTATAAGAGGGAAGTGTCGAATCTGAACAAAGACAACTTTACTACATGGCAAAGCTGGATGAGACTTCACATATCTGGAATTGGAGAATTTTCTATACACTTACTGGACAATGGCTACTTACAACTGAATTTTGGTCCTTTGACTCTTGATCAATTGAGAGACCGTCATGAACACAATATTACTATGATAGAGATTGCTACTGTAATCACTCAAAAATGGTCACCCAAAACCATAGGCCCCTGATCTTGAATTATTCTTCATTTTGATCGATTATCCTAAGTCTTAATCCAAGGCTCTCTAAATCCATCAAATTGACCTGATTGATATTTCATCTTGATTTCTACACTGAATCAACAATAATTAATCAATTCCTAAATCTTAGGCATTATTGGCAATTATACCAAATTCTTATTATTTATTTAATTAATGATTCAAAGGTTAATTAAATAAATGAAATAAATCAAATCTCCAACTATTTATTTAATGAATATTCTAAATATTGATTAAATGAATAAGATAATTGTCAACAAATTATAAAAGGAATTTAAATTAATTATTTCCCCACTTTTGATAAAAATGTATTAAACTTATTATTAAAATCTTAAAGTGCATTTTGATGTCATCAAAAGATAATTTTTGGAAACTTTTGATCAACTCAATCTTATAAAATGGAAACAAAATAATTAACTGAAAAATCAATCCACCTAACTCAACAATCTTCTAAAGTTTCCAGAATTCATCTACTGAACTCTCAAGTTGATTTAGAAAGTTTTTATTGAGACTGAATCTTTGAATCAATCTTCACCTCTCATTCTCAATCAATCCTATCCATTCATTTCTAATTCAATTCTATATAAGCAGGCTTCATTCTCATCACAAAGGATCCAAGTTTTTGCTAAAGTAATGCTGTCATTTTGTTTTCTAAGCATTTAAGCCATTATTGCATTGAAATTAATAGTTTTAGTTTGATTGCATACATTTGATAGGAACATCTTATTTCATGCTTAATATGGATTAATCATAGTTTCATCATAGATTAGTATCTTCATTATCATTGCATATTAATCATATAGGAACACTTAGTTTTTGTTAATTGGATGAACATCAATTGATAATTGGATAAATCTACATCTCATACTACATGGATGTTAAATCCTTCATTTAGATTTGTTTTCATGTCACTGGAATGCAATGAATCTAAGAGCATCCCAAACATGAATCTACTAGGAGGCCATGGATTGATTTGATCTCTTTTGAATAGCCTTGCTAAATCATTTTTCTCAAAGTAGATCAAGCAATGATTCATTGAAGTGTGTTTAACTTAATCACATTTTTACCACACACATTTTGGCGCCCACCGTGGGGCCGAGATTTTTCATTCTCTATCTCCACTTAATCAAGTTTGACACTTCCTAAATTTTGAGTCTCAATTTCTGTACTCTGACCCTATTTTCTCATACGGGCATTCTCACAAGATAGTATGAGCATGTACCAAGACTTGTATCAGATATCAGTGTTTCTCATACTAGACCCAGAACATTCTCGTACTAAAAATCTCCAGTGTAATGCATAATTTTCTCTTCTTCTGGTTAAACACTGGTCTCTTTGCTCATACGAGCACTCATATAGACTAGTATGAGTTAGGACCCTGACTCGTACTAGAACTCAGGTATACTCATACTATTTGTAGTACATACTCATACGAGTCTGATTCACTGCCTTGAAAAGAATCAAGAATTTTCTATGATTTCTCAATGATTTGGTAGTGAATACTTTGGATTGATAAGATGTTATTTTGATTTTCTATATTTCTAATAGGACTAATCAATTTGCATGATGCTTGAGTAAAGACATTAATCAAAAACCTTTTTCTTGTAGGACGCATGATAGAGAGAAAAACAATTAAGACTACTAATGATTTTGATGCAGGTTGCCTTGAAGCAGAAGCTAAAATGTTGTGTCTGATTTAGAAGTTTTTATTAGGAATCTTAAACATGGGTTCACTAGTGGTATCTTGTTAGTAATAGGGGAATATGCTCTTGTCTACTTAAGACAATCAGAAACCTAGACTTACTTGATAGATGCTTACATAGGGACTTGGGGAAATGAATCTGCTTCTTTAGATGTATCCTCTCTCCTCACCTTTGTGGATCTTGGGTGAAGAGAAATCGATACAGTTATTTTAGAGAGGCCTGCCTTGGACCAAGGTGTTCACCTTGAACATCCCAAGGGACGACCTCAAGCGGTAACATGCCAAAGCCAAGTCTCCATCCTAACTGCTATATAAATGTGCAGTTGTGATTAATAATCCAATCGACGACGTGGGATGCATGATATCTCTCCTCCAGTACCCAAGTGGTGCATGAAACCTTGGTTCTCAAGGCTAGGAGACCTCTGAAAGGAGTTTATCATACACCTATTGAACTAGATGTCCTAGACTAAAAACCTTGTTATAGTGGCCAAAAACCTTCTATCTACTGGCTCAAGGGGTCACCCATGCCTGTGAAGACATCCCACACTTTCATGGCTCATAGTAGAGATAGAAGTTCCTTGGGAGGTAATGACCCTTGGAATCCAAATCTTGGTGTGCCTGAGAAGTGAGTGCACTAGTAAGGAGGAGCCTATGCCTCCAAGCTTCTAGGTTATCCACTATGAGTAGGCACGGCTAAACTTTGTTCAAGTGGGAATCTAGTGGATACTGTCCTTCAAGCCTAGGTTGTTGCATGTTTGGTTCACATACATAATAGAATTGCTGCATGATGTGTCTTGTGTGAGTGATCAAAACATTTAAATAATTTTAAAAGAAGGAAATACTCATAAACACCTTGCAAAAACATTCCTAAAGATTGGTCACAAAAACTTCCTACAGACATTCAAACACCTTTGCACCAACTTTCCACAAACTATTTCAAGTGTCAAGAGTTCTTAAAACATTTTCAATCCTATTTCAATCCTAGAATAGGCTTTGTGCTTGTTCATTTTAGAATTCATGCTTGCATATCCTAAGTTTGCACTATAGTCTTCATCCTTGCATTCCTTAGTTGCATCATAATATTCATGCTTTCATATCCTAATTTTGCACTATAATCTTCATCCTTGCATTCCTTAGTTGCATCATAATATTTATGCTTGCATATCCTAAGTTTGCATCATAGTCTTCATCTTTGCATTCCCTAGTTGCATTATAGTCATTCATTCCTACATATCTTTAGTTTTCATTATAGTATTCAGCCTTGCACATCTAATCTTGCATAATAATTTTTCATTATTCATCATTGTTTGCTTGTTTTAGTTTTCATAATAGAGTACACAATAGTCCTTTCATGAGCATTAATTTTGCATATTAGTCTACATTCTAGTCTTCATTTATAAACCTCCATCATAGCATCTTGCATAATCCTTAGTGTTCATTTAGATCCCTTGAAAGTTTTATGTAAAAATCTGAAAAGGATGTCAATATTAGAGGTTCCCCTTTTTTTGGTGAGTAAAAGATCTTGATTTTGGATGGTCTTGTTATCAGTATTTTTGAATTTATCATTTATCTTTGAATCAAAATCTGCCTATGTTTTGGAAGAATTTGATTTTTTCTTTTGATTATCTTTGATCTTTTGTTTTCTTTTTCCAAAGTCAAGATCTGAATACTCATCCTCTTGGGGTTTTCCTCTTAGTTTGCTTCTTCTATGGTTCTTTCAAAAAAGAATAATTTCACATATCTATTGGTTCCTCAAACTAGACTTTATGCTTTTAAAAACAACAAATACATCTATAAGGTTTTAGGATGGGTTGGATCCAAATATTGAATTCTATGATGATTGGACCAACTATAGGGACAAGACTTCCCTCTGCAATTTTGGCTCTGCAAAACCAATGAGGGTACTCCTAATCTAGTAACAACAAGCCTTACTTCAATAATAATAGACTGGATTCAATAATAATAGATAAATGATAAGAAAATGCTAAATGATGACCATTCATTCATTGATTCTCCATTATCATTGGGTGGAACAATACCTTGCAAGTCACTGTACTTAAAGAATTTCAATAGATTTATATCAAATTGTTAGGAATACAAATAAAACCTTTTAAGTACTGATTTCTTATAAAATAGCTCCACTGCTGACCAATACCGTATCCATTAGGCAACACCCTCACTACAAGATTGTGATACATGAACAAAATATATTGAAATTTTATCTTTATCCCCTAAAAATACTAATCACCCTGTGGTGGATTTTATCAAAGGACTCCTAAATTCACACTACTTACTTATATCCTTATGCAAGACTTAAATAATTTATGTCATATCAAAAGCTTATTTAATCTGATCCTGGATCAGAGCTAAAGAATATTAACATACACATAGAATTTATCCATGCAATGAACTTCATCAATTCATAACTCAAGAAGAAATACACAATGGAGAGATGTAAACTTTGGATTTTATTCAAATGTTATACCAATATCATGTATACAAAATACTTTAAAATGAAACTTTCTGGATATTTAACTGAACCAACAATATTGCTCCTTACAAAAAACTTGCCTAATATAGTCTACTATATCCTAGACTCAAAACTTGTCAGTAAGAATGTTCAAGTTTCGGTCCCTACAAAATGATCCTGGTAATCCTTTTATAGAAACAGGGATTGCATACAAGCTTCAGATCTTTCTTACAAAAGACAAAAAGAGTTTACCATATAAGACAAAAAAGGTGAATATAACACCTTCTTGTTACAATTTTACAAAATGACTTATAAAAATGAGCTCCAAAATTTGCAACAAGTCCCAAGGTTAGTTCAATTTTTGCCAGGTGTAGCATACATGCTTTCTTTAACTACTTAAGGTTCCCACATTGCTCGCTTTGCTTTCAAGGAGTTGGGGCACTACCACTTGTTGCCTCTTCAGTGGATGTTTCTTCTTTGGCACTTTCCATAGGATATGTTGTTTCCCAAGATGCATAGGTTTCTTTGCTTGGACAATGAAAGGCCAAAACTTCATCCCTCTTCTGTAGCAATTTGTCCCAATTAGAAACCACTTGGTAAAACTCACTTCTCACATTAGTGAAGTGTATTTTGACATCATGTAGTATTTCAATTAGTTATAGAAAAGGGTTATTATCCTCTATATTCAAAACAATGTCTATTCTAGTTGACACTTCCCCATCAATTTGTCCTAGCCACTAATCCCTATCCTTTATAGCTCCATCTGCTTTGACAAGACCTGAGAACATTTGAAAACTATCTTGAAAGTACCTAGTCCTTAATATCTTTTCTTTTCTCTTTAGACTTTCTCTATTTAGCTCACACTAAAAAAGCACCTTAACAAATTTATAAGTATTTGTTAGTTAGATATCAACAATGCATTGATCTCCAAGAAAATCAAAGAAATATTTCAACCTATTCTTTCTAGTAGCCCACTTTTCCAAAATTGGGTCTATAGTAGCTATCTCTTTCTTAAAAGAGATCAAAATATCAGATAGTTGCCTAGAAACTCTGTAAACCTCTCTTGGTTTTACAATAGCAACAAAATGTAGGATTGTGTCCTTTATTCTCTTCTCATATCTTTGTTTTTCCTTTTTCTCTATGTCTTCATCACCTATAGATGGGGGAAGAGGGAAGAGGGGGTATTCAATGATAGGGCTAAAGAAGAAGGTCCAGTAGGGGAAGAAGAAATTTGCAATTGCCCTGATGCTTTAATTGGGCCCTACTCACCTAACCTCTTTTTCAAGTCTGCAATTAAAGTATCTTTTTCATATATGCTCTACCTTAGCTCCCCATAAGCCTTCAACACTATTTCCAATCTCAGTGTAAGATCTTCCTTTTCCTTGGCTTCTTTTTCTGCCACCCTTTGTGTCAGTTGAGCTATTGCTACTACCATGCCTGATGCCTCAACTATAGAAGTGTCAATGACCCTTTTGACTATCAGGCTACCAATGAGATCACCCCTAGTAATCTATTTTCCCTTGTTATTCTCATTATTCTTTAGGGACTACATGACCAAAGCCTGATGGTCATTACTAAAAGTGACTCCCTTGATGGCTTATTATGCCTCCTCCCTAGTCCTATGCATGGGTGTGTTCTATTTTCTCACAGCATCTAGGACCACTACATCAACTATATCCCATTCTGGAAGGATAAGCACTCCTGAGTTTCTTACCAAGTCTCTCCCCTGTTATGGGGTGACTTTCTCAAATCTCTCTGTCATTTCTTTTCTGACCTCATCCTATATGATTTTGAGATTCTTATATGGATCCTCCTCATGCCTTTTTTCACAAGTTTCTTCAAATTGAGTGATGTTTAATTTCCATAAAAATTGCATGAATTCTCTAGCCTTTACAAAGGCATCATTAGCTAAAAATTCATCATAGGCTTGTTTGATTATAGGGTCCAATTCAATGCCTACCATCTCTCCCACTGTCAGATCTAGTTTGGGTTCTTTTGGTGGCTCTAGCACTCCCTCATTTATTTCCTCATAGGTCATAAAAATTTGACCTAGAGATCCCAATTGTTGGACCTGCTCTGTGACCTCTTGATCATCCATGATATTCAAAAGTGATTGGGAAGGAGAGTAAACTTCCTCAACATGTTGAGGCCTCTCTTCTAGCTTTTGTCTCTTGGTGGGAGGTGGGGAATTAGGGACATTTTCAGTAGGTTGATCTTGAGGTGAATCTAGAATTTCTACAACCTCCTTGTGTTTCTCTACCTATTGTGATGTGGAAGGGATATCCTCATCCTTCTTTGTTTGTTTCTGCTTGTCAGGCTCTGGTACTATCACATTGTAACCAGTTCTCTTCTCCACCATGTATCTGCCCGGGGGCAAAACCTTTGCAAATGTAGGTTTACTCAATAATAATTGAGTCTTCTTTGGGTTATCCTTCATGGCTTTCTCCTTTTTCTCATTTAGGTTTTGATAAATCTCCTAAAAATGTTCCATGAGAGTGTCTATCTTTTTACCCATGGGATTTATGCTCTTTAAGGGATCATATCCCTGATCAAGCTATTGAACAAACTCCAAAGTCTTCTTGTACACCAGCCACTTTTCTTTTCTAATTTCCTGGTCTTGTATGTTTGGGATATTTCTAATTATATCCACAGGAAACTTAAAAACATGATTTACCAAAGAGCACCTGACCTTTATCTTAAACATTTCATTATAAAACCCCTCAAGGTCTGCTATCCTAACAACTGAAGTAGCCATATGATATGGTGCCAAGACTTGATTCATATACAACCATCCACCTTTTGTGATTATAAATTGATGTGCAATGGTAATATTTGGGAACAAAGTTCCTCTACCTTTATCAGCAAGAGTATTCTTTTCAATATCTCCCAGTTGTCTAATGAATTCAGCAATACCGATCTTGAGAGGCACTTGATATGGTAATATGAATGGAGCCCCTTTGAAACCATACAATTTGATAATAGTAGAAACAGGGTAAAAAATGAAATCCCCCCAATTATGCACAATTTTGAGGCCTTGGGAAAATTGCTTTGGCCTAACAAGTTTAGCTAAGGCAGTTGGGATTCTTGGGTTTTCAAGGACAAACAATTTCCTTAGTCCAGATGCAAAGCATCTATCAAAATTAATGAGGCTATGATCCTCCTATCCCATGTCATGGTGAGGTTCCACAATTGGGCTGGCATGTCTTCACCATCCTTTTGTTTTAATAAATCCATCTCCTTCTCAAAGTAACTGGCACCCTTAAATAAGAACATATACATCATAAAAGAATACCAATAGAATGACTTATCAACTTTGTTTTTCTGGATTCCTACTAATCCATTATGAATTAAATTAGAAATGTAAGGGGCATATACAAAAGTAACTGATAGGTACAGGTGTAAAATTTTGGCCATCATGTACATCAAATGTACTGGCATTCTTTCATCCACATCTTCTCCAAAGATTTGACATAATGACCAGTATGCACCTTTTGCTCTTAAGTTAAAATAATCTATTTTGAAGGGCTCTTGTTTACTTTTGTCCCATGGAAATCATTCCCAATCTTATCAAAAAATTCCTTCACAAGACCACTTCTGAGATAATCTCTTTGTGCATTGTATGCCTAGTTCAACTCATCAAAATCAATTTTTTCTAGGTCATTGGAGAGCTCACTTAGCTTAAAAACTATCCTAATTTATGCAATAGAAACATTTATTAATAGGTTTCCTTTGGCATCCCTAACAATTCTAGTAATTGGGTCATAATTCTTAGCAACTTGAATCATTAAATCTGCATCTAGGAAAACGCTAGGTACCACAAGCTTGCCTAGGTCAAACTGCCATATATTGCTATTAGGAGGAGGGGCATTTCTCTGGCTAAAACATACTTTGAACAATGCTAAACCAATGATATCAGAAACACCACTTGCATTGAGTGTGCCAATCTTAGCATCCCTTATGTAATTCCCCGTGTCATACAAGCCATCTGCCACCTTCACCCTAGGTTCCTTCGGCATTAATTGTTTAGCATTTACTGTATCAGTTGTAGACTTGGGTAATAATTATAACAAATCCTCATGCATACCCCTCTTATTGTAATTAGTTTCACCAGATAATTCCTTCCTTGGAGCCATTTTAGGGTTTGATATTTTTTACAATTATGTGTAGAAGAAACATGATAGAATTATAATGCTATTAACAAGAAAGATTTGCACAGGAAATTCACCAACCTTTTTTTAAAACTTTCTCAGAATATGTCAACCGGTCTCTACAAATATTCTCACCCAATTCTCTGCAAACTTTATCTTCTTGTGTTGCTAAGAATGCGTAAATCTTCAATATATCTGCAATCAAAACCAGTCCTTTCAACAGTTTACTTCACATGATCATTACTTCTCTGAGAAATTGAACTGTCATCGTTCAATGGGAAAATTGAATTTTGCACCAACTGTGCTTCAAGTTTGAATTTGGACTGTTGATCTTCTTTAAATGATAATCTAACAGTTGTCGCATGATCACAAGGCTTAAAAGAAATTTATGTGAACATGCCACAACCGTTTGATCAATATGCATCGATGACAATCCTTTAATCACATCATTCAGTACCCACTTGATACCTTGGATTCATCTCCACCGTTAGATCCTCCATTGGATGGTCACTGTTATTTTTCCTTTGTGACTAGACATAAAGTAAGGCACCGTGGCCTTGATACCAAATCGATGATTTTTGCATGATCGTAAGGGCTCAGAAGATTCCATGTGAACATGCGACAACCGTTAGATCTTCTTTCTATTATTGTTACCTTAAGTAACCGGCCCCACTTGATTTAAACCAATCTAGAATGTCCACGTTGCAATATCTGACAAGTAGACATGTAAAATTTTCCTACCAAGCACCAGTGCTACTGACATCTTCCACCTCAACAAATACCTTTGACCAATCAACAACGACCATGTGTGTACACCTGGCAACGGACCCATCTTTTCTTATGCCTGGGAAAAAAGTAAAATCAATGGCTATCGCATGATCGCTGATGGGCTCCTAAATAGCCATCTTTTTCACTGCTTTTTATCCTCTTTCTAGAACAAGTTGATTGCACATAGACATGAATTTATGGTTTTAAGCATATGAACTTATGGTTTCTATGTATATGTTATATATGTGTGTGTGAACATAAGATGGAAATATGGATACTTCTAAAGACATAATATCTGCTTAAATTCATGGATAGGAATGGTGAATATAATAGTTATACATGTTAATGGATGTTTTCTCTCCTAAGCTATGTTTTGGGTAGTTACCTCCTGTAGCCATAGGATTTGCAAGAGTGATAATTAAGACTTACACCTTTTCCTAATATTGATGATGTGGATATGTATGTATATGGCTGGATATGTGTGCATTGATTGTTTTGCAAGAATTGAATGTGGATATTCAAAGACCAACATACTAGCGCGGGAGTCATCAAAGCCAACTGTAGACTGCAGAATCTTCGCAAGCAAGTCAATACTTTTTGTTGCATGCAATGCGTAGATTTAGTGTGCACCATATTCTAGGAATGTTTATAGTCAATAATGTTTCTGTTATGAAACTTTATGAGTTGTAACCGATCCTCAATTATGAAGCGATCATAGATTTAGGAGTTAGTTGTTGCTTTCTTTTAAATAATCGACTATTGTAGCTCTTTTTGAGTTAGTCAAACAAACTAGTTTTTAATAGAACTTTTGCATACTGTTTCAATCAAGTGTAATCATTTTATGGATGAATAGAATGTTTAGTTCAAGTTTGCAACTTTCATCTTGATTATACTTCTCATTCAATCATTTAAGGGGGCCCACTTGATGAGTGAATCATTTTGTTAGTGTAGAATTCATTTTCCTATTCATTTATATGTTTTAGAACTCTATTGTTCCTACAGCTACTAATACTAGAATTAGTAGCTTGTTCCTGCAGCATAGTCAGTTGGAGTAGTTCCTAACTGTGATTTCCTGCTTTGATTAGAATACATTTTCTTATTAGTTTTAGTATAGTTTTCCTGAAGCATAAGCATTTGAATTCCTTAGATAGGCTTAGAAGAGGAGGTTTGAAGCATATACTTTGCAAATACCATTCCAAGTTTACGTCCTTGGTTGATAATTAAATGAGACCAAATAATGCATTTAGGAATCATTTGGGGTGTCCAATCCTAAAATAGGTAGTCCATTGCTCTAGGTTTCTAATACTATTGTTTGGCCAAGCATTTTTGGCGCCGCTACCGGGGATGGTGTTAATTCAAACTAATCCTTGTAGTTGCAGTCTTGGTTTTAATCTAGTACTTAAGTAATCATTTTTATGCATAGAAGGAGAGATCACCTTGGGAGATTTCTTCCCCATAACTACCAAGGAGAGCCATTTGATTTATTTAATCCTCAAGTTGAAGAACCACAAAGTGAAAATGAAGAAGAAGAACCCTTTGAAAATCCATTTGCTAATGCTCAGGAGCACATATCCTCTTCATCATCTGAGGAATCACTACATTTGAATGACCTATTTGCTAAACCTGAATATCAAGATAATCCACTTGTTCTTATTATATATCAGCCACCACCTCAAGGTCCTCCTCCCAGAATGGCTGCTCAGGTTCCCTTTCCTTTTCCTAAACCTCAACAGCAAGGCAACCAAAATTTGAAAAATATACCTACTACTGCACTTCCCAAATTTTATGGCCTCCTTACAGAGGACCCTGAGACCTTCCTCTTTGAATCTGATATTCTTTGCTAGAGTTATGACTATACCACTGATGCCCACAAGTTGAATTTGTTTCCATCAACTCCAAAATAAGTTGCTTTGAGATGGTTCATGGGGTTAGGTGCCAATGCTATAGTAGATTGTAATGCCATGCGCACAATGTTTCTTATGAAGTACAAAGAGTGTAGAGGTCAAGATTTGAAAGGTGATGACATTTTTAAAATGTCTCAGAAGGAGGATGAAACACTGGAGGATTATGTATCCAGATTTATGTTCAACTTGAAATGTAATACACAACACCAGCTAAATGAGGTAGCTCAGAAACACCTATTCCTAAAAGGTGTGAATGATGGAAGTATTGAGGCTCTAGATCTAATGGCAGGAGGAGATATCACACAAAAATGTTGGGTTGACATAAAGAATATATATCAAAATTATTTAAGGGCCACTTTGAAGAAGGGTAGGGGACTTAGAGACCTACCATATAAGTCCAATGGTGGTTCAAGAGTATCCAAAGTGGAGTTCTCTAATTTTCTATCTGACTTCAAGAAAGACATGATTAATGATGTCACCACTCAGCTAGATAGTATGCAAGCAAGGAGGAAGAAGGAAGAGGCAGATGCTGTGCTTGCTGAGTTTTGCTCTCATTACAGAGAGAAGAAGAGAAACTGCAAATGTAAGATGGTTGCATCTGTGGACATTAGCCCAATGCCCACTGAGTTCAAAGCCATATATGAGGAGAATGGAGAAGTTTTCTACTTTGCTCAAAGGCATCCATGGGCTCAGAGACAAGGTATGCCTCCGAACCCACTAGATAATTTTGGTTATAATAATAATAGCTATTGGCCAAACCAAAACCCCCAAAATTCTGCTCCTTAGGGTCAGAATTGGAATCATAACTGGTCCAATCAATAGCCATACTATAACCAAGCCTATCCACAACAACCACCATTTAACCCATACCAAAAATAGTATAACTCTTATCAGTAGCCACAGTAGAATAGCCAATGACCACCTCATGGTAGCTGGCAACTACAACCTCAGTAGGGACCCAATCAACCTAATCAGCAACAAGTACTAATGCCTCCACCTCAGCAAAAAGCTATTATGCCACTGCCTCTTGTAGCAAATAGAAATCCTCAAAAGCTAACTCAACTTCTAGCTCATCCCACTCCAAATCCTAATAATAAGCAACAAGCTTATTCTTTGCACGTAAATGATATCCATCTTAGATCAGGAACTACACTGCCTGCACCCAAGGAGCCAATTATCACTGAAGTTGTTGATGCTGAAGACATACTCATGAACAAGCCTATTGATGTTCCACATGTTGCTCAAACTGCACCAGTGCCTAAAAATCCTCCTTATCCGCAAAGAATGTCTCAGGTCATTCCTCCAAAAGAGAATCTTGTAGCCACTGATTTGATTGATCAACTCAAGCAAATGACAATGTAGATTCCCTTGTTGGATGCACCTAAAGAAATTCTAGTTTATACCAAAGCAATTAAAGAAGCCTGTATCAAACAACCTAGAAGGAAAAAGAAAGACCCTGATACTGTCCATGTCTTAGGCCAGCTCTTTGATCTCATGCTAAGAAAAGTTGTCATGCCCAAGTATTCAGATCTAGGAAGTCCAGTGGTAACCATCTTCATTAATGGTACCCAAATTTAGAATGTTCTCATTGACTTGGGAGCATTAATTAATGTTATGACTAGAGAAGTTTTGCTAAAAATTAGTATCATTGGTTTGCGGGACACACCAACAATATTGCAGTTAGCTGATAATTCCACAGTTAAGCATGATGGTATGGTGGAGGATATTATTGTTACTTTGGATTCCTTAGACTACCCTTTTGATTTTATAATCCTGTCACCCAAAGCCACCCTAGGAGGATATCAACTAATCCTAGGATGGCCTTGGTTAGCCACGTTTGATGCTTGCATTGCATGCCATTCAAGGAAGATGACCATATCAGATGGAATAAATACCAAAAATTTAACTCTGTATTCTCTTGCAAAACCCCAAAGTGAACTTGATCAAATTGTCTGGCCAGACTTAGGAGATGATGCCCTTAAAGTAAGCTCTGTGCAAAAAATCATGGTCATTGACAGAAATCCATTCATGGTATCACAAGAAGAAGATGATATACTAGCAGCAATCCTTACCAATCAATATGATTCTGAGGAGTCATCTTGTGATGATCCAAATTGTACCCTTCAAACAATATTGCCCAAGCAACCCACATCTCAGCTTCTTGTAGCACGCGATTATCTCCACACCTTGCTACCCCATGAGATAAAGTCTCCATCCATAGCAGAAATTCAGATGTTACAAATAGTTAAGAAAGTTGAGATTGCTTCAGGAAAGGAGCTGAATGTTAATAAAAACCTCACTGAATCCTAGATGTCTAGTCTTATCAAGCTTTTACAGGATAGTCAACAAGCCTTTGCATGGGATTACACTGACATGAAAGGGTTGGATCCCAAACTCTATACTCATAGAATATATATAAGCCCAGAATACAAGCCAGTGAGACAATCTCAAAGTAGAATTAACCCTACTTTAAGAGATATAGTTAAGACAAAGTTGCGAAAGCTTCTTAGTGTAGGTTTCGTTTATCCTATTTCTGACAATCAGTGGGTTTCTCCTCTTGTAATTGTTCCAAAGAAAGGAGGAAAGTGGAGAGTTTGTGTTGACTACAAAGAACTTAATAAAGCCACTAAGAAGGATCACTTTCCACTACCTTTCATTGACCAAGTACTTGACAATCTTGCGGGTAAAAAGTACTTTTCATTTCTAGATGGCTTCAATGGGTATAATCAGATACAAATATCACTAGAAGACCAGGACAAGACAACATTTACCTATCCTTGGGGAACCTTTTCTTATTCAGTCTTGCCATTTGGATTATGTAATGCTCCTACTACTTTCCAGAGAGTAGTGCTAGGTGTTTTCTCTGACATAGCTGCTAATTATGTTGAAATCTATATGGACAACTTTACAACTCATGGCACCACATTTGAAGAAGCACAAGAAAACTTGGAAAATTTTATTAAGAGATGTCAAGATTACAATCTCTCCCTTAATAGTGAGAAGTGCTACATGATGATGGAGGAAGGAGTAGTCCTAGGACACTACCTTTCATCTTTTGGAATTCAGGTTGACCTTGCAAAAATTGCAGTTATCAACACACTCCCCACACTAGTTAAGTAGAAGGATGTCTGAAGTTTCCTTGGCCATGTCGATTACTACAGAAGGTTCATAAAAGAATTTAGCCAACTTGCAGCACCATTATATAATTTGTTGAAGAAAGAAGCTGAATTTGCATGGACAGAGGAATGTGAAGCATCATTCTAGAAGTTGAAAGATGTGCTAACAACAACACCTATTCTCAATGGACCTGATTGGAAGCTTCCATTCCATATCCACACAGATGCATCTGACTATGCTATTGGAGTAGTTCTAGGACAAAAGGAAGGTATTATTGAACATGCAATTTACTACATTAGTAAAAATTTGCAAGGAGTAGAATTGAATTATACTGTTATTGAAAAAGAGTTGTTAGCAGTTGTTTATGCACTAAATAAATTTAGGCACTACATCACAAGTTATGAAGTATTTGTTTATACTAATCATTCAGCTATCAAGTACTTAATGAATAAACCTGCCATTAGTAGTAGACTAGCACGTTGGTTACTCCTAATGCAGGAGTTTGATGTAAAGATCGCAGACAAACTAGGAAAGGCTAATGTAGTGGCCAATTTCTTGTCATGACTGCAAGTGCCAAATGATCTTGCAGCAATTGATGATAGTTTCCCTGATGAGCACTTATTTTCTATTGATTCTTTTAATCCATGGTATGTAGACTTAGCCAACTACCTTGCTATAGGGAGAACGCCACCTCACTTTTCTCCTAAACAAGGTCATCTGTTAGTTGAAAAGAGCTTTAACTTCTCTTGGATTTTAGGCTTCATGTTTTATACAAGACCAGACCAAGTCATAAGGTGATGCGTTCAAGAGGATGAAACTTATGACATCCTTCAGGCATGCCATGATGAGACTTGTAGAGGACACTTTTCCGCAAAGAGGACAACCTACAAGATCTTGACAACTAGGTATTACTGGCCTACATTGCAAAAGGATGAAGAAAAACATACTCAGCACTATGATAGGTGCCAACGTATGGGATAACCTACAAAGACTGATGAAATGCCCCTACAGCCACAGGTAGTTGTCACACCCTTTGACAAGTGGGGTATTGACTTCGTTGGCCCTATTGAGCCCTCTTCTCATGGGAAGTCTTACATCTTAGTATGTACTTATTATGCAACAAAATACGTTGAAGCCAAAGCTATGAGACATGCCAAAGATCACAAAGTTGTTGAGTTTCTTTATGAATGCATATTCACTAGATTTGGAGTACCAAGGGAAATTGTCACAGATCAAGAGGCACAATTCACCTCTAACCTTATCAAAGAGTTGATGCAGGAGTAAATGGTGTGTCATGGAAAATCTTCACCTTACCATCCTCAGGCCAATGGCCATGTGGAAATGACAAACTGGGAGATTGAATCCATTCTCACAAAAATAGTAGATATGCATAAAAAGTATTGGAATACCCATCTTCTTGAAGCCATATGGGCTTATCGCACCACATGGAAAACCACCATAGGGTTTACTCCTTTTGAGTTGGTATATGGAAAATATGCCTCTATGCCAATTGAATTCCAACATAAAACACTTTGCACTACTTTAGAACTAGATATAGATATCACCAAAGCACAACAAGATAGGTTACTGCAATTAAATGGATTGGATGAATATAGGAAGTCTGCTCTCCGCAATACATTGTTGATACAACAGCAAAGGAAAAAATGGCATGACAAGTTCATTCATGATAAGAAATCTTCTATCAGTGATTGGGCACTATTATATGATTCCAGATACCAACACACACCTGGGAAATTTCATACCAAATGGCTTGGGCCTTATGAGATCATATCCGTATTTGACAATGGAGCAGTGCAACTTTCAACAATTGATCCTGTTCAATTTAAATTACTTGTCAATGGCCATTGTCTAAAACTTTACCACAAACTTATTAGCCATGATGAGTTCTTGAAGTAGTTCTAGAGCACAACTAAAGTACATGATCCTGTAGCCAAAGAATCTAGATCTTCCACCCAGGATTCTGTCGATTCTTGATTCCATTCAAGAACACCATAATAAATATTTCACATCTTGTGGAATACTTTCTCCATAATAAGTTTTCATCTCACCTTCTCTCTTTTTCCACCCATCCGCCCCATCCCATCACTTCATATGCAAGTGCAATTTTTTGAACAACTCTTCTTGCAGCGCTTCCAGGTTCGTGCCACATATACTTGTACATATATTATTTTTATTCATTAATTTTTACGATTTTGTGTTGTTTTAATTTTTCACTCTTGCTTAACCTGGCTTGGTGGGACCCGTGCCATTACTTAGTTGGGGGGGGGGAATTATTCTATTTTTGAAATCTCAAATTAGCATGTAAAATTAAAGATTGTGTCTTTGAATTATGTTTGCGACATGACTTGAGGACCTATCCTTTTGTGATTGCATCATCACATTTAAAGAGAATTAAAGATATTAAAATATGATCTTGATTTCTAATGATATGCTATGACATGTTCAGGGGGGCAACCTTGGCATGCGCAAGCTTTTATGAGATGTTATGTAAAACTCATATCTTTAGATTTCGTGCAAACAAATCTTTAATTTTATGAATCAAGTTGCAATTTGTACGCTGTCTTTTCTTCTGCAACATTTTGTTTTGTAATGCATTGAGGTTTATGAATTTCCATTGTTGAACTCTGGGAGAATTGTAGTTCTACATATTCAAAAATTGTTTGAGAGTAGTAATGGGAGGTGACCTTCAAAGGCATGAACCAGTGGACCATAGGGTTTTATTGAATGATGCACCCACCTGTGAAATGTTTAGAAGGAGAGGATGGTTGGATTATTGTTTAAGCCTTAAAGGGTTTAATGAGGAAGTTTCTCTGCAATTTATGTCCACCTTGAAAGATGGGTTTTCACAAGTTAAAGGCTTGAAAATTGAGTTCACAGAAGATGTAGTAGTTGAAGTGACTGGTTTACCTCAGGAAGGTGAATAATGGGTGAAATATTTTGACCTGCATTCAGTGAGAGCGCAGTTCACTTTGCACGGTGATCCTTAGTTAGATGTCAATAGGAAGCAAGGAACTTGGTGATTATCTTTGCCTCTGGAGTTCATCCAGCTAGCCACATTTGTTATTCAGTACTTCACCTGCGAGGGATGCTACAAATACCTGCATGCTTTTTACTTCAAAATTCTCAGTCATCTCAGGCATGATAACAGATTAGTAAATCTTCCCAGCTTCTTATTTAACATTGTGAAAAAAAAAGCTTTATTAGTCCAGTCAGGAAGCAACCAATCTATTTCACATCATTGCTTAATAAAATTAATTGTAGAAAGGGAGTTGAATAGACAAAAGGTTGGGACATGGGAGGAATTTTTGCAAATGAATGAAGTTGAACCTAGTATAGTTGGCCCTAGAGGTCATGGTGTTGGTCAGAGAGAGAAAACATCTTCTGGGGTTCATAAAATTGTTCAAAGAATTGAGAATGATCCTGAAGCCTCTCCTTCTATTTCTAGGTCACCTAGAAAAAAAAATTTCAATGCTGGAGCCTCTACTTCTCAGAGGAAGAAAAACAAAAGTACAGAAGCTCCTAATATTCTTGAATCTTCACCATCTATAAGGACAAGGTCTGCATTTAGGAAGGGTAAGGGTAAAATAACAGAACTAGAAGAGGAAATATTAGAACCTCAGCCTGGTGATAATCCAGATAATATGGAAGAAACCCTGCATTCCCCTAGGGAAGAGAATCTGAATTCCCTCCTAAAGAGGATTCTGACAACCCTAGGGAAGAGAATCATGAATTCCCTCCTGAAGAGAATTTTGAGAACCCTCCTAAAGAGAATTTTGATAACCCTCCTGAAGAGAATTCTGAGAACCCTCTTGAAGAGCATTTTGAAAACCCTCCTGAAGTAGTGGTAGAGGAGTTATTCATTAAGAAAAAGAAATGAAAGAGTCCTCCGAGCTCATCCATACCCCCTAAGAGAAGAAGTAGAAGGCTTTCTGAGAAAGATGCTGAAGATTTTCTTCCTATTATTAATGTTGAGTCTTTTGAATCTATAGAAAATGAGTCTTTGGAAAAATTCTTTTCTGAGGAATTGTTCCATCAACCTACAGCGAGTGACACTATATTAAGAGAGCAGAGTCTAGAAATAGAGGTTAATCCTAGAGTTGGAGTTAACTACATTCTGATTGATAGTGACAAGGACTCTGAGGGCACCGAGGAATTTGAAGATAATACTACCGAACAGGACACTAGTATGAATTCAGAAGAAATTCATGACTTTGGAACTGAAATTATTGAAGAAGTACCCTAGCAGAATAGTCAGGATAAGTTAGAAACACTGGCTAAAGTGGCAACTGATGTTAGTGAGGAAACCAATGTAATAAAGGCAATTGTTTTATGGAAGGGGAAGTCCTCTGTACCAAAGGAAACAATTAAAACTCCTCAATTTTCATCTAGATGGGTGGACATACTCAATCAAGAACCTTTACCCCCACCAGATTTATCTACACCCCTTGCTGCAGGGATCAATTTATACCAGCAGTTGTTATGGGAAAATACACAATGGATTTTAGAAAAGGAAAAATTGAAACGAGTCATTTGTGAGCAGAATTCTTAGTTGGAGTAGAAATCAGATGAGATTGAGATATTGAAATGGAGGATTGATCAAATTATAAGGTTAATTCCAGAGCTGATGGAATGCAGATCACCCTCACCAGTGTATGCAATATTCCTTCAAGAGAAACTTGTTAATTTTAAATTAAAAAGAATTGTAGAAGGCCTCAATCCATCCATATCAACTCCCCATGAATTTTACTATGCCTTTTAGTCTGCCCCAATGACTCTAAAAAACCTTTTGTGTGAATTGTACTTGCATAACCTGGCAGTACCTAATGACACATAGTGGAATTCACTCCTCTATGTAGGGGATGTAAAGTTAAGAGTAGTTATGTCATGGATGCAGAATGAGATAAGTAGAGAACACTAGGCTGCACCATACAGAGACAAAGAAATGTCAGCTCCTTTGATGATGAGGCCTGAAGTTCAACACTCCAGGCGGACATATTTTGACTGGCTTTCTATCATAGAAAACACTAGTGGAGCCAATAAGATCTATCCAGTGAGAGAACAAGCCTTTTGAGACTGGGACCAACATTCCTCATGAGATGTTGCTACAATAATTAATGCCTCCAGACAGAGGTGGATAAGGATGTCACAAGATCTAAAGAAAATGGAACCTCATTCACCACAGAATCTAACCCTTGCCACAAGAAGGGCTCCATGGTACATTATGTTGGGAAGGACACTCCTTAACCATTGGTTTCCATTAAGGTTTCAACCTCCACTCTTCCTACAACCATTGCTAGCAATGAATGATAGTGCAATAGATAATGACATGGCCTCTGAAGTTTTGCATTGGGAAAAATTCAAAGAGACTCATGGATACTTTGATTCTATTCATGATGAGTTTGGACAGAGAATAGCTAGTGATTTGAGGGTCCGTGCCAAGATTCAAAACTTCATGATTGCTGGGAACCAGCAATAGTTCAGTTGGGGGGAATGATGGGCTCCTAAATAGCCATCTTCTTCATTGCTTTTTATCCTCTTTCTAGAACAAGTTTATTGCACATAGACATGAATTTATGGTTTTAAGCATATGAACTTATGGTTTCTATGTATATGTTATATATGTGTGTGTGAACATAAGATGGAAATATGGATACATCTAAAGACATAATATCTTCTTAAATTCATGGACAAGAATGGTGAATATAATAGTTATACATGTTAATGGATGTTTTCTCTCCTAAGCTATGTTTTGGGTAGTTACCTCCTGTAGCCATAGGATTTGCAAGAGTGATAATTAAGACTTACACCTTTTCCTAATATTGATGATGTGGATATATATGTATATGGTTGGATATGTGTGCATTGATTATTTTGCAAGAGTTGACCGTGGATATTCAAAGACTAGCATATTGGTGCGGGAGTCATCAAAGCCAACCGTAGATTGTGGAATCTTCACAAGCAAGTCAATACTTTTTGTTGCATGCAATGCACAGATTTAGTGTGTGCTATATTCTGGGAATGTTTATAGTCAATAATGTTTCTGTTATGAAACTTTATGAGTTGTAACTAATCCTCAATTATGAAGCAATTGTAGATTTAGGAGTTAGTTGTTGCTTTCTTTTAAATAATCAACTGTTGTGACTCTTTTTGAGTTAGTCAAACAAACTAGTTTTTAATAGAACTTTTACATACTGTTTCAATCAAGTGTAATCATTTTATGGATGAATAGAATGTTCAATTCAAGTTTGCAACTTTCATCTTGATTATACTTCTCATTCACTCATTCAAGGGGGCCCACTTGATGAGTGAATCATTTTGTTAGTGTAGAATTCATTTTCCTATACATTTATATGTTTTAGAACTCTATTGTTCTTGCAGCTATTGATACTAGAATCAGTAGCCTATTCCTGCAGCATAGTTAGTTGGAGTAATTCCTAACTGTGATTTCCTGCTTTGATTAGAATACATTTGCTTATCAGTTTTAGTATAGTTTTCCTAAAGCATAAGCATTTGAATTCCTTAGATAGGCTTAGAAAAGGAGGTTTGAAGCATATACTTTGCATATACCATTCCAAGTTTTCATCCCTAGTCGATAATTAAATAAGACCAAATAATGCATTTAGGAATCATTTGGGGTGTCCAATCCTGAAATAGGCAGTCCATTGCTCTAGGTTTCTGATACTATTGTTTGGCCAAGAAATTGCAAGGCCTCAAAAGATTCTATGCGAACAAGCGACAACCATTAGATCTTCCGCAAACTGTCAGTCCTGCAGAGTCTTTTGAAATTGGGCCCATTTGACTTAACCAATGAAAAGATACCGCATCACAATATCTGACAAGCAAACATACAAATATTTCTTGCTAATCAGTAGTCTTAATGATGGTCTCCATGTTAGAAAATATCATAGCCTATTATGAATGAACACCTATTTACACCTGGCAGTGTTCCCACTTTACAACTTTGCTGAGATTTATACAAGATCAATGGTTGTCGCATGATCGCAAGGCCTCAAAAAATTCCATGTGAACATGTGACAACCATTCGATCCAGATTCAAGATTCAAAGCTGAATATAATGCTAAAACATTAGGAGATAAAGTATTTAAGGACTTAGGAATATTTAATAATGTCATCAACTTTTTTGACTTAGGAAAAATTAAAAAGGGGTCGGGCCTAGGTAATATGAAATGTTAAGAACATGACCCAGCTTGGTGATAAAATTAAAGCACATGCGCTTTAGGAACTTAAGTGACCTGGTAAAAGAAACGCTCGAATAGATAAATAAAGAGCGACCTAGGGTTTTCATGAAAACAAATGCACTTAGGGTTTTCTCAGGCCTAGTTTTTCAATTAGGGCTTGCTAGATTTAAATAAAATCTCTGAGATTTTAGCAAGGTTTTCTGGGATTTTGGTAATGATCTTCTCAATCTTAGGATAACACACAGATCTTTCAATTTTGTATGGAAATGCAAGATTTTATATTGTTGAAAAATGAAGTGCCAATAGTGGCTCTGTCTGGGGATGTATGCCTCTTGCAGGCATGACAAGAATTTAGAATCTCTGGGATAAGTAGACCATCTACTGAAACAAAACAACTAACCTAATCACACAACTAGAAGGTAAAACTAACTACTATTCATGGATAATGAGAGTACCTTAAGAAAAGTACAACTTGATGAATTCTCCATGAACTAGAAATTTCATTTCATTTCCAATCAGGTCCTTTATGATATATGAATCAGGTCCCCATTCTTCACTAATTAGATATGGCCCCAACCAAATAGGATCAAACTTACTATTCTTGCCTTTATCTTCAAGCTTAGCATTCCCCATCAAGACAAAATCATTAGCTTTAAAATCTCTGATTGTGGTTTTCTTGTCATACAAATTTTTATATTTCAACTGAGATTTCAAATTTGTTTCATGAGCTTCCCTTCTTGATTCGTCCAACTATATCAAATCTTCTAGTCTGATCTTCATCTCATCATCTTGATCATCATCATATAACTAATTTTGAACAAGTTATTATGTGGTAACCTAGCATGAATACCATACACCAAATCAAAAGGAGCACAACCAATGGCTTTCTTGACTGTCACTCTATCAGCCCATAGAGCTAGTTGTAGCTTGGAATCCCATGCCTTCTTATTTGTATCTAGGAGTCTCTTTAGAATTTTAATCAGGCTTTTGTTGCTTTATTCAGCTTGACCATTACCTTGAGGATGATAGGGAGCAGCGTATGAAATTTTGATCCCATATTGCAAATAAAAAATAACAAATTCTTCAGATCTGAAACACATAGCATTGTCTACAATCATAACCTCAGGGCATCCAAACCTTATCAATAGATTTTGCATCAAGAAGTCAGTAACCACCTTACTAGTAGCTCTTTTAGTGGGAATTGCTTCCATCCACTTCGTGAAATGATCAGTTGCAACCAAGATCCATGAGTATCCTCCACTATATTTATTGGGGATTTCCCCTATGTAGTCCATGCCCCATTTTTGAAAAGGGGCCTCAACTGTTATAGGGCTTAAAGGAAAATTGCCACTAAATTTTAGCTTTCCTAAAAACCTCTGGCAAGCATCACATTTTTTGACAAAAGAATGTGCATCTTTGAAGATACCAGGCCACCAAAATCCATACCTTAGTATCTTATGTGCAGTAGTCTTGGCCATGTAATGGCCACCACACACACCTTCATGCATTGCTTGTAATAAATCTTCAGCCTTGTGAGGGTCAAAGCATGTAATTTCACAGTTCTCTTTTTGTGGTCATCATTTAGCATTTTCTTATCATTTATTTGTTATTATTGAATCCAGTCTATTATTATTAAAGTAAGGCTTGTTGTTAGTGGATTAGGAGTACCCTCCTTGGTTTTGTAGAGCTAGAAGTGTAGAGGGCAGTCTTGTCCCTATAGTTGGTCCAATCATCATAGAATTCAATATTTGGATCCAACCCATCCTAAAACCCTATAGATATATTGGTTGCTTTTAAAATCATAAAGTCCAATTTGAGGAACCAACAGTATCCAAAATCAACCAAAAACAAATTGCATTCTTAGAAATTAGATTTCATTAAGCCATAGTTTGCATTCATTGCACATTCTTTAAGCTTGTTGTCACTCTTCATTAAAATTAGATTGCATGAACCTTAGTTGCATTCCATTTAGATGCATAGTTGTCATAACTTTCAGCCCTCCCAAAATCAGATTGCATATAGCTCTTAAGTTGCATATCATTTCATACTTTGCATGCTATTTTGAAAAATCTGAAAAAATTCAAAAACATAGACTGCATTTTGTTCCAAATATTTAAGGTCTTAAAATTGAAAACTTCCAAAATTACACATTGTGAGTTGCGTACACATTTCTATCCTTGAAAATTAGAAAATCTTTTTGTAAAACCAGTCCAATACTTTGTCACAAATTTGAAAATCACACCTTGGGTTTCGATACATAGTTTTCCTATCATTCTTGGTTACATAAAGAGACATCCTATTGAGTTCAAATCTTGTCACAAACCTGTCCTAAAATCAGATTCCATCATCATACTTTCAGATTATCTTCTCTTGATTTGTGTGGGCAAAGATACATAGGTTTCTTAACCTTGACTTGGATCTAAGTCACTTGCAATACCCACTCAAAGTAGATGCTATCCCACTTTCATCTTTCTCAGGACTTGTCCAAAACTTGATTGTTCTCACTTATCTACATTTTACGATTACCAAGGTATGTTAGTTCAAACTAGAAACTCTTCTCGACATCTTTCAGAAGATAATCCTTTCACATTTGAAATCAATCTACTTTTTGGAGATAAACCTAGAAGCTCTAAACAATTTGAATATCATCAACAAAAACCCTCAAATCACAAAATGTCTGGACGAGGGAAACAACACGATGACTACCATTTTGATAACCATAATGTTAGTTCTCACAATGTTGATCATGAAGATTCTTCTAGTGAATCAGAGCCTGACCAGGCAAGCATTGCTCGGTGTAAGTCAGACAAGGAGTTAAAATTATGAAAGTTATCATGGCTAGGGAAAAGGAACAATACTTCCTTGAATTAGCAAAGCAAGAGGCCCAATTGCCTCCCCAATATAGGGTAGAAGATGTCATTGCAAAAGAAGAGGAAACTCCTCTAACACTTCTCACCAAGAAATTGCAAGCACTAAAACTTGAATTACAAATGATGAAGACAAGTCAAGAGAAACCCATGTCTAAATATTCTATTGACTTAATCTACCCATTCCCTTTTGGAAAAAACTTGTACTTACCCCCATTCCTGCGAGGGGTAGAAATTCTAAAATTTGACAAGTATGTCAGGAATTCTGATCCTCAAGACCATACCCAAGAATTCTGTGCATAATACATGGAATTTATGCATGAAACAACATATCTAATGTGCCTATTTACTCAGAGCTTGGGAGGATAAGCAATAGAGTGGTTTTCAAAGTTACCCACAGGCATAAAAATTCGATGAACTGATTGAAAAATTCCTTCAACATTACACGTATAATATCCAACATCCCGTCACAATGACCAATCTTTGCAATACCAAATAGAAAATGGGAGAATCTTTCTTGACGTTCCTTTAGCGATGGAGGAGTATCTTTTCACATTATCCATGTCTCATTCCCAAGATTGAGAAAATTGACATCTTTATCAGTGTGTTGATCCTAGAGTTAAAATTCCCCATTCAACTTCAAGATCCTGATACCTTTGACAAACTAGTAAAAAATACACTTAAAATAGAAGATGTACTTGTAAAGAAAGGGGAGATTACTCTCTACAAAGAAAATAAGTTCAATTCCAATTCAAAAGATAAGAGAAAGTATTGGAATAAGATCAAGTTGTTCCTCCACCTAAACCAGAAGTGTTTAATCTTAGAAGTAGCTCCAAAGCCCTTAAAGCTACTAAGAACACCACAAAAGACCCATCCAAGGGCACAAGTACACTCCTCAAAGACAAACTATGGGCCAAGCCCAAGTGCACATTCACACCTCTTGGGGAATCATATGGGTTGGCACTCAAGAATCTTCTCACAAATCAACTCATTACTCTACCAGAAAATTCCAGGCCCTATGAGCCGGAAGTAAAACCTAAGTGGTGGAATGACAATGATTACTATGACTATCATAGGAATAAAGGGCATAAAACTAAAAGCTGCATGAGACTTAAGCATGAGATTCAAGATATCATTGACAATGAGGTGATCATAGTAGACAATCATACTACCAATACCGATCAAAAAGCATTTAAAGACCCTTTACCAAAATATGAAAAGGGAGAAATCTCTAAGCCAAAATAAGGTGCTTGAATGAATCACACATATGGCACCAATGACAGTAATGTCATTAACATGCTTGAGGCATCCCCATTCAAATGTTGTAATGTCATCCTTGTACCTAAGCAAGAAAAAGAATCTAAAGTGGCTAATGCAGTGACTCATGCACAGGCCAAAGTCACTTTGGGAGGAACAAAAACCCCGAACATCACATATCAATCATCAAAACTCTCTTCATTAGGAAAAAAACCAGCTACAATCATTCCTAAGTCTTCAAATTCTAAACAACTGGTTCCACCTCATGTTGCTGACTACAACATTGTTGAGCACCTGAAAAGGACTACTGCTCAAATATCAATCTTCAAATTGCTTAAGATCTCCCCTACTCATAAAGCAATCTTAGATCAAACCCTATCAAATGCCAATGTCCCTAAGGACTTAGATTTAGATTGGTTCCAGTCTATGGTAGGTCATCTGAACTCACCCTACCATCTATCATTTTCAGAGGAGGATGATAATTCTTTAAGTCACCTACACAACCATCCTCTACACATTGAAGTCATGATCTGAAAGCATTGAGTCAAATGTGTGTTGATAGATGGAGGTGCAGGATTAAATATCTATACATATAAACTCATTGATCAATTATGCTTATCCGAGACTTCTATTGATCCTTAAAAGAAGATCACAATAAAAGCCTATGATGAATAGGAAAGATCTTATAAAGGTCTTGTGTGCTTGCCAATCAGAGTAGGCCTAGTAGAAAGAGAGGTTATTTGTCAAGTAATTGATCTTCCACTAGCATGCAACATATTGCTAGGCCACCCTTGGATCCATTAAATGCAAGCTATACAATCAAACTTCCATCAATATATAAAGTTTCCCTTCAATGGTATGGAATTCACTATGCCTGCAGATACTAGCTATGTCTGCAATACTCTAAAATAGGAAACTAATACACTCATTCCTCATAATAGCGAGGCATCTACTTCTGAATATGCAAAAGATATGATGATAGACATGGAAAAGAAGCTGAGAATTTGAGATACAGGAATAGGGGGATATCAGATTGAACATGTCCTGTCTATGACATCTTTACCAATCTCTCCTAGATGATATGGCATACCTTCAGAAGATATGAGACCTACTAATACACAACCACAAGTCATTTATGATGGTGCTTTTGTACAAGCTTATGTACCTCTAGAGGATGAAAATGAGGAAAAGGCCATCTTGGCATGGCTCTACAAAGAACTTGATGATACTGAAGCCAAACATTGTGAAATATCCCAAGAAAAATACATAAGGGGATATGATCTAGCGAAATAGATGGGTTACAAGGGTAAGGGATCCCTAGGACTAAATAACATAGGGCTGGTCGAACCACTTCATGCAGAATTTTGCAATCCTAGGGATAAGACTAGTGTTGGTTTCAGAGAAGCTAGATTTCAACCAACCATTGATAGAGATGGTCCCATTTTTTATTCAGATGGTGATGATGAACCTGAAACTAATCCCTTACCCTTTGAGGGACTATTACCTATTGTCACAAAAGATTCTACCTATTCAGCTGAACCAAGTATGCCACAATGGTGGAGAGACCTGAACAAATTCAGTTACCCAACATAAGATATTATCCAGGCAGAAATCAAGCAAGAGACCTCTAATAGATATCCTAATTGTTGGCAGTTAGTCACTATTTCACATGTGTTGGATCTCCCTCATTTCATGGATCCTAATGACTTATATGAACCACCAAAAGAAGAGTCATGTCAAGAAGTTCACACTCAAGAGGAGGATGCAAAACCTCCTATAACTATTGCGCAACATCTAGCTCAGTCTATGGATAGCCAGACCGACTCACATGAGTATGAGTGGGACACACTCTCTGATGAAATAGTGGATATTGAAATTGATGTGATACATACATATGCCATTGCTCCAAGCATGGAAAGAGGGGAAAGTTCAAAATCCCAAGAGCACATGACTAATGAAGATTTCTCTCATCCTCCAGTAGAGATTATTCCCATAGCACCTAGACTACCCACTCATAATCAGCAAATCAATACGGCTGCTGCTCACATCATGGATATATCAGACCCCATCCCACAAAAGCCACATGTAATCTAAATGGAGGTTTAAACACAAGAAGTACAACAAATCAGAATTCCCTACAGGAAGGTGATACCTCGCACCCCATACTACAGATAATCCAAGAATTCTCTAATTTGACAATCCAAATTCCAGATCCCATAGCAGAGATCAATAAACAATTTTCTAACCTCACAATCTGAGATTCATATGAGACAAGCAGTAGTCTTTCAACAAGGTCTTCCACTGATAGAAGAATAAGAAGTACAAATAATAGAGCACTCCTGGGAAGATCTAGGATTGAATTGGTTGCAGTTAGAACATGGCTTCAGCAAGAGGGTGCCATAGATACTAGAACAAGGCACGAGAGAGATCCACTTCCTAGGGTTAGATGAAACTAATTAGCTTCTCATATGGTTAGCATGAATTTTAGTAATAATGAAGACGCACCTTTCTCTTTGAACACTTTATTTCAAGATGATGTCATAGATCTCAACTTACTAGTTGTAAGCTATGATGAACATACTGTGAACACCCTTGAACCAATTAACAATCTATGATGCAAGAGCATCCTAGGTGTAAGAGCAATCTTGCATCACCCAAAAATATTTCTGGTTTCTTTTCAATAAGGGTTATCTTGTGCAGAGCTACTATTTATCAAAACTTACTATTTTTAGTGAGTTGGTCATACGATCTTGGAATGTTCTAATTTCATAGTTGGAGGTTCATCTTAGTCATATCAGCCTACTAGTTGAGTTTCATTGCCACATCATATGTATTGGTGAAGTTATTGAGTTTTTTGGGTATGAAATCTTTCAAGTCAATTTTGAAGACCTTAGAGGCTCCGAATCATGATTGACCCCCGACTGACTGGAGCTTGTGTGAGTCAGGCACTGTAGATCAAGTCCTACCATTTTTGAAAAGTGGTTACAATTGAAAAACGGAGCTACGGTTAAAAAGTTATGGCCTCCGAAAGTTGGGCTACCTAAAAACATACTTTGTAATTCTTTTGAGCCGACCCTAATATAATAATTGTGAAAATAAAATAATTCTAAGAATAGTCGGGCTTAAGGGCTAAATTTTTGGAACCTTCTCGGGCGGTGGAAATTGCCTATATAAGAAAGGTCCGTAGTGTTGTCTAGGGAAGTTTTGGATAGATTTGGGTAATGATTCAAGGCTTTGTCCTACAGAATATTGTAAGGGAAAATGCCCATGTGGCTTTGCATATTCTAATTCTGAAATTTGTAATTCCACATTTGTGGAGATAATAAGAAGCCCATTTTCTGTTCTTCCAAATTGTTGTTGTTTCTCTATTTTTGTTATGTGTTTGTGGTATTAAGGGGAGCACCCTTCATCAATCTACCCCTCAGACATCCTAATCTTATGGATTGGATGCAAAAACATGACCCAATTGACCTCCCCACCTTCTCCAATGGCTTTTCCTTGGCTTGCCATCTTAACGCTATTGAACCCATAACTTCTTCCACCAGTGAATCTCAAGTGAATATGACTGAAGAAGATATCAAGTACCTCAGTCATAAAATCAAAAGAAATAAAATTTTTGAGGGTGAAAACCACATTGTGGTGGTCTCAAAACACAAAATAGTAAAAATAAAAGATGTATTTGATGGTGAAAACCTCATTGAGGTGCCAGATGATGGGGTACTTGATATATTTCCTAGTCACTTCCAGGAATGGCCATTAGTACTTATAGAACCGACACAAGGAATCAACATTGAAATTGAGGAAAATCCATAGATAATCCACCTAGCATAGTCATTGACAGCTGAAGAACTTGCAACATTCACTCAGTTCTTCAAAGATAAAAAGATTAACTTTGCATGGACTTATTCAGATATGCCAGGATTGGATCCGGATCTAATAATGCATCATCTGTCCATTGCGCCAGGAGTCAAACCAGTCAAATAGAAATTGTGCAAGATGCATCCACATGTGGCTCTCTTAGTCAAAGCTGAATTAGAGAAATTACTTAAACTCGGATTCATCAGAGTAATAGCATATGCTTAATGGATTTCAAATATTGTACCAATAACTAAATCAGATAAATCCATCAGAGTATGCACTGATTTCAGGGATCTCAATCGAGCTTGCCCAAAGGATGATTTCCCACTGCCTAACATTGACATGATTGTAGACATGATAGCCGAATACGAGATGTATTCCTTAATGGATGGTTTTTTTGGACACAATCAAATCGAATTTTCTCCAGAAGACCAAGAAAAGAAAACTTTCACATGTGCTTGGGGAACATTTTGTTGGAACGCCATGCCATTTGGTTTGAAGAATGCTAGTGCAACCTATCAATGGGAAGTAACCACCATCTTCCATGATATGATTCACAAGAACATGGAAGATTATGTAGATGATATTATTGTAAAAACTAAAAAGAGATCCACACATCTACAAGACCTGCTACAAATTCTAGATAGAATGGAACAATTCAGGTTGAGATTGAACACTAAAAAGTATGCATTTGGAGTAACTTATGGTAAACTCCTAGGATATAATGTTTCAGCCAAAGGAATCAAGGTGGATCTAGCTAAAGTACAAGCTATTATGGAAATGCCACCACCTAAAAATATCAGCCAAATGAGGACCTTGCAGGGACGGATTCAATCTATTAGACGGTTCATATCCTAACTAGCAGATAAAGCAGAACCGTTTACCAAGCCACTTCACAAGGGAATACCGTACCAATGGGATGAAGCTTGTGCTCAAAACTTTGAGAAAATTAAACAATATCTGGCAAACCCACCAGTCCTAATGTCTCCAATCTAGGGTAAGCCCCTCAGCCTATATATTTCAACTACTGATACATCGATGGGGGCACTACTTTCTTAGCAAGATGAACATAAAAAGGAGTGTGCCATCTACTATATTAGTCATACTTTGGTCTCTTATGAGATGAATTACTCTTTGATCAAGAAAGCTTGTTTGGCCATGGTATTTTCATCTCAAAAGCTTGAGCATTACATGTTATCCGATCCTATAAAACTCATAGCAAAAATAGATCCACTCAAATATTTGTTGAGTAAAGAAACCTTGACTTGTAGGTTGGCTAAGTGGGTCTCGATACTGAGTGACTTAGACATTGAGTATGTTGAATGAAAAGCCATAAAGGGACAAGCGATCATCAATTAGTTGGATGATGCACCGTTATAGGGAGAAAACTCCATTAATGTGGAATTTCCATTTGGATCCATTATGCATATTACTCATCTCTTCGGGAAAATGTTCTTCAATGGCTCCTTCACTCAACAAGGTGTAGGCACAAGTGTGTTATTCTTTACTCCACAAAATTATTCTATCCCAAAGATATACATGCTCTATTTTCCCTGTACAAATAACATTGTTGAATATGAGGCCCTAGTAAATGGGATAAAGCTGGCTTTGGATGGAACATTTCTGAATTGCATATTTATGGTGACTCTCAACTTGTGGTTAATTAGGTGAATGGTATCTATCAAACATGGGATGATAATCTCATACCCTATAAGTGCATGGTGGATGATTTCAAAAAGTATTTCACTTTTGTCACATTCTAGCAGATTCCAAGAACAGAGAACAAAGTTGCTGATGCTTTTGCTATGTTGGGTTCATCAACTCAACAAGAAGATGATTTTCTCTATGAGTTCTTGGTGGAAGAACTTCATCACCCTGCCTATGACTCCCCAAAATCCTAGATGATTTGTAACATTATTAGCCCAACCTCTTCATGCTATAGCCATATCTATTCCTATCTCCATGACCAAGTCATCCCCGATAACCTAACTAAAAATGAATGCAAACACCTTATCTGAAATTCCTCATGGTATGTCATCATTGCAAATGATCTATATAGGAGAGGTTTAGATGGAACCTTACTTAGGTGTTTAGAAAAAGAGGATTCTAGACGTGTGTTAGCTGATGTCCATGTTGTTATATGTGGATCTCATTCTAATGGTCTGACCTTGGCTCGTAAACTCTTGAGAGCTGGATTCTATTGGTCGAATATGGAAAAAGAGGCCACCAAATATGCAAGGACTTGTAAAAAGTACCAACTGCATGGGAATATCATCCATGCCCCTGCAAAGGAACTCATTCCCTTTGTTAAACACTAGCCTTTTCAACATTGGGCATTTGATCTCATTGGACAGATTCACCCATCTTCCTCCAATGGACATAACTTCATTATAACAGCCACATAATATTTCACCAAATGGGTTGAAGTAGTCCCACTCACTACAACAACATGCAAACAGGTGTCTCAATTCATTTTGAATTACATCATCTATCGTTATGGTATTCCATCATCTATCATTACTGATAATGGAGGATAGTTCAAGAACAATGATATATCAAAAATTTGTACAAAATTCAAGATTACTCAAAATTGTTCTTCAATCTATTACCCTCAAAGCAATGGCCAGGCCGAAGCCTCCAACAAAAATCTGCTCAAAATCTTGCATTGTATTGTCAGCAAGTTGGGAAGAGATTGGCACCTGCAGCTCAATCCAGCACTATGGGCTTATCATACCAATATCAGAACACCTACTAGAGCCACACCATTTGATCTAGTCTATAGTACAAAGGCAGTCCTACCCATAGTAGAACTTCCATCTTTGAGAATTTCATTGCACCGACTCATACCTGATGAGGATTATAGAATTTCTAGAATGCAAGAGTTAGAATTATTGGATGAATGTTGAAAAGTGGAATTTGATCACCTCAGAGCTTATCAAAAGAGCATGTCAAGAGGTTATAATAAAAAGGTGAAACCATGAGAAATTCAAGTAGGTGACCTTGTGTTGAGAGAAAACCCCCGTAACTAGTCATACAAAGAACAAAAGGGGAAATTTGATCCTAACTAGTTGGGGCCTTACATTATCACTACAATGTTTGGTTCTGACACATATCAACTCTCTACACTAGAAGGGGAACACCTCCCAGAGCCTATCAACACACTTCACCTCAAAAAGTTCTACACCTAAGAATTCTCTACATCCAGCAGCATGCACATATAAAAAATGTCCTGAAGAAATACTAAAAATTAGAAAATGTCCTGAAGAAATACTAAATATCATAAAAAGGTCCTAAAAAAAATGATCATCTTAGTGAAAACCTAGTAAAATAGGCACCTTGGTAGCAAAAAAATAAATATCCATCCAAGACGGTGAAAACCTAGCAAATGGGCACCTCTTGTTAATTATGTGCTCCTTCTATCAACACATGTTTGGACATCCTTTTCTAGCTCCAATCTATGCATGACCTTCATTCACTTTCATGAAAAAATTGGTTGTGCCATGTTATACTACCATAGATTAGAATCATTCTGAATATGAGCCCTAGGACATTTCAGCATCACTAGGGGTCAACATCTTCTACAACAATTTCAGCCAACATCGAGTCAGTTTTCAAACAACCACTGATAGGTTATTCACTGACAAACACTAGTGTTTCTTAATACCTGCCTCATGGAAACATCGTTAAACAGTATTTCTTAACACTACCCAAATACGCTTCACCCACTACTCAAACAAATGTAAAATTTGGACAAAGAATGGTGTTTCTCAACACTCCACACTTTCACAAGCTAGAACACAGCATGACAAAGAATAACTAAGCACCTCTCAGAACTTTGCATGATCACCTTTTCATCGCCATTTAATGACGTCTACCAAGACTAAGAGTGCGATGAAACTTGTGAATTTTATTTGTATGCTATCTGTTATCATTCACTCTTGGGATTATCCCTTTTCATATATGTAACTCAACGATGTCTAAAATGATGACTAGAGTCACCTATGTCTGGGGCATAATCATTTTTTCTTGTCTTCTGCTTGTTGGTGTGGTTTTGATGATCTTGAAATATTTGATAAATTGGGTGTTTCTGATAAGTGCCTCCATCTTGATTGGAATGCCACACATACCTTGACCTTCTTTATCTTAATACTAAGGTGAGTTTGGAACTATCTCCTTGTTTGTTATTCTGTTTGTTTACACAAGAACCATTCAAGTCATCCTAGACTTTTGTGCCTTGATGCTTATGGTTCCTTGTAACATTACTTGGAAATGATGCTTAGGTCATCTCTATTGTTATGCTTTGGTGCTTGTGTCATTTTCCCACATTTCTCCAATTCAAGCCATATTCATATTCTCATGGTTGCACCATTAAAAATTGTATTTGCTACGATGTCCCATAAATGCTCTATGATGAAAATTTTCAAAGAAAACTAGTAACAAAGTTGTAGGATGCATTTCATGGTAGTTCCACAATATTACTTTTTGCAACAACAATCCTATCCTCCACGAGATATGAAGTCTCCTTTTTGGCTTCTCCTCTTCCTCTCAAGTGGTTAACTACATCATTAGAGATATGATCAAGTACATGTGTATTCAATAATAATTTCATTGAAAATGAGATGTCAACAACACATATCCATTTGCATATCTATATAGCCATCCTTCATAATAACCACATCATACATTCATTATATCATGATACATTCATTTTCATATCAAAAACAATTAAATAACCATTTCATATTCATCTCATCTATCCATTAAAATTAAAATTACATAAATCATACATACATCCACATAATCTACATTCATTAAGCATCAAAAAAGGAATAAATCGCATCTCATAAAAAGACACTGATACACAGGTACAATAACATCACATCATATATCTCTATATATATCTCAAGAATCACTGTGCTACATCAATATCACAAGTCATCAGAGCAAGTCATCGTATACAATAGAGGTACAAAAATGGTCTGATCCTAAAGCTAACTATCTGCTACATCCTCAGCATCTGGAGCTGGTGGAGGTGGTGGAGGTGGTATCACCTCATCAGCACAAGGCATCTGTGCACTCTTTCATCTAGCCATGAACTATGAAAAAGCCATGACCTACTATGAAACTGGTATAACTACAGTATAAGATGCCACATAAAATGATGCATGACTCGTTTGATGAGTCGCTACCCACTAATGATGATCTCTCTCAGCTATGAGTGCAGAAATTCTCTGGTCCTGCTCGGCTATGAGATCCACTATCCTCCTATCTTTCTCTGATAGCCTATTCTATGCTACAACAATCTCCATATGTAATCCCCGCACACGCTCCCGTAAGGATTGAATCACATCCTAAGGCATCCTATGTCACTGTATCTCCTCCTCCCCTCCTATGTCATCCACAACTCTCTACCTCACTTGTCGCTCAACCCCTCCACTGAGTGGCTCTCTCTGACCCTAACCACCCTACATCTCTGGCCTCTACATTTTCCCACCAACCTCACCATCTCTCTATTGTTGATGCGCTCCCCCTCTACTAGACTCTACTCCTAGATCTCCACCTGCTGGTCTATGACCTATATCCCTATTGCCTTGTCATGGCGGTGGAGGTGGTGGTACATCTCCCTCATCATTAATATGAGGGTTGGGACTCTTGGGCCTATAAATCATGGAAAAGGATGTCTAATGAATTGCTCCCTATAATTTGGTGCCATCCTGACATCCACCACTACCTCTAGATAATCCCACCTACCTCACCTAATAAATGCCAAATCCTCTAATGAGGTAGCCCGTACTAGTCTCAGCCCCCATGATGATCTAGTCTCATCTCTGAACTGGGCATATGTTGTGAACTCCTCTGATATCACCTGTTGGTGACCATACTGATGTAATACTTGAGATACAACAAATTGGTCCAACACAACATTGGTGTGACCTATCAGTGGTTGTGTCACAAACATGTCTCTCTGCCGTGATCACCAATCACCCCATGCCTTTGTCCCTAGATAAGGTTGCCATGTGACAACTATCATATCGTCAATTTGTCACCTCCAATAGGGAGTCTTCCCAGAGTGGGGCTGTACCACATAACCTGTATATCTATAAATAAAAGGTTGTCCTGCTGTCCTCACCACATCACACACAAGATGACTTATGGGCCAGATCTGAAGAATCAAAACCCCTATAGCTAATGCCCTTGCTCCCCTATACACGATCTCATGAAGCTCATGATACATGTGTGATAACATACATGATCCCAACCCCATCTTTATTGGCATGCCCAACAAAATCTCTAGTAAAGGTCCCCAACCACTTTGAAATCCTTGCTAACCCCTATCTGGCATGAGAAAACATCCTATGAATCCTACCATCACACATGCTAAAGGAGATACCTGGCTATACCTGGACATCATTGTGTCCCACCCTATCCACCTCTCTAGGATGTCCTCATCCTAGAAAATCCTATGGATAGATAATACCCCAAGCATCCGCGATGTCTCATACTATACTAATGGACCACCAAATGGAATGTGAAGGATGCAATAAACATCCTTTGAGGTCATGGTAATCTCACATGTGGGTAAGTGAAAAGTATTGTGCTCACTGTGGAATCACTCCACCAAGGTAGTTAGCAATCGGTAGTTCACATGGATATCTGAAACCCCTCCGAGCCAACCAAACCCGCACTCAGCCAAAATATAGTGCTCATCCTCTGACAATTGTGCCAATAGTTTAGACGTTGATGATATGTGATCCTGAACTATATATCAATAAGTACCTCCTGCACACATAAACCAAGTGATCACCAATGTCAGGACATCAAATTATATTCACAAACTCAAGAATATATCCTAGATCATATTGCAAAGATGAGCAAGTTTAAAATTTGGCATCTATACTTCCAAAACTACCCGTTGTTATTCATACAAGTAAACAGAGACATATGGTTTTTCTTGTATGAGTAAAGGGTTGTCCTCATACGAGTAAACCCTAACATATGAGAAGACATACAAAATGACATGAGGAGAGGGGCACAATGTTGGATCCTTATCAAAGTCGAGGGTAGGCCCCGTATGAGAATCTTGGGTGGCCAATACAGGTCAAGTCCAATATGAGTTTAGTTGTATGAGTCTCCTCACAAGCTCATATGAGTAAACGTGCCCATGAAGATTTAAAACACAAAAAAATGAACCAAAAAGCACAAAATTGATTAACACAGAGCTTGGTTTTTGAGAACTTATCGCTATATCGTAGTGTCTAGGCCAGTTGTGCACTCGTTATCACTCAAATCGGTGAGTTTCCATGGGGATTTCCATTTCACTCTAAGAGGGTTTTTGAAGTCCACAAACTCAAAGAAGTCAAAATGAATGGAAAGTGACATGTTTGGCCTTTATATAGTCCTTTTGACCCATTTTTCAACTTGCTTTGATTGCCTTGAAATTTGCACCCTTACCTAATTGACCTACCCTGATCTCATTTTCTGGGTCAAAATCAAAATTTGACATCCTTAACTTAGTCAAAATTGCTTTTTGACTTTCAAGCCTTAATAACAATTGACCGCTTGTCTAACCAACTTTTTCTTCTTCCAATCGATACTATTTCTTCCTATTCGCGTCTTCCCTACTCCTAAATCTTGGTTAATCCATACCCAAGTTTTGGTCAAACCTAGTCAACCAACCTTATATTCAGTTCAAAATGTACCTTAAATCTCTCATTACTCAATCACATGGAGGCACCTTGTCATCTTTCAATTTCACTCCTGAGGGGGCACGATCATAACATCAACAATTTAGTAATCACATAATCAAAGCAATCAGAACGAAGTACCAAGGGCATCTTAGCTTCACCGCACCACATCAAGTTGAGATTTCTCATCATCAAGCCTCAAGGGGCATATCAGTTTTACTACTTCATATCAAACTCATTTTTTCCTTAATCGAGTCCATTTGGCTTCATCACACCAAATCAAGTCAATGGCATTATCAATCTCCTAATGATAATCAGTTTCATCACTTCACACCAAACTAATTGACCATTCAAACCAAACCAATGGTTTAAGAATCTTTCTGACAATAATCAACTTCATTGCTTCACATCAAGTTAGTTAGTTGTCATTATCAGTCTCATTTTTATCTATTCTTTGAATCGATGCATTGATCACATATCAATTCAAAGATGGGAAAATGTAATCACTCAAAAATGGTCACCCAACACCATAGGCCCCTGATCTTGAATTATTATTCATTTTGATCGATTATCCTAAGTCCTAATCCAAGGCTCTCTAAATCCATCAAATTGACCTGATTGATATTTCATCCTGATTTCTGCACTGAATCAACAATAATTAATCAATTCCTAAATCTTAGGCATTATTGGCAATTATACCAGATTCTTACTATTTATTTAATTATTGATTTAAAGGTTAATTAAATAAATAAAATAAATCAAATCTCCAACTATTTATTTAATAAATATTCTAAATATTGATTAAATGAATAAGATAATTGTCAACAAATTATAAAAGGAATTTAAATTAATTATTTCCCCACTTTTGATAAAAATGCATTAAACTTATTATTAAAATCTTAAAGTGCATTTTGATGTCATCAAAAGATAGTTTTTGGAAACTTTTGATCAACTCAATCTTATAAAATGAAAACAAAATAGTTATTTGAAAAATCAATCCAGTTGACTCAACAATCTTCTGAAGTTTCCAGAATTCATCCACTAAACTCTCTAGTTGATTTAGACAGTTTCTATTGAGACTGAATCTTCGAATCAATCTTCACCTCTCATTCTCAATCAATCCTAGCCATTCATTTCTAATTCAATTCTATATAAGTAGGCTTCATTCTCATCACAAAGGATCCAAGTTTTTGCTAGAGTAATGTTGTCATTTTGTTTTCTAAGCATTTAAGCTATTATTGCATTGAAATTAATAGTTTTAGTTTGATTACATGCATTTGATAGGAACATCTTATTTTGTGCTTAATATGGATTAATCATAGTTTCATCATAGATTAGTATCTTCATTATCATTTCATATTAATCACATAGGAACACTCAGTTTTTGTTAATTAGGTGAACATCAATTGATAATTATATAAATCTACATCTCATACTACATGCATGTTAAATCCTTCATTTAGATTTGTTTTCATGTCACTGGAATGAAATGAATCTAAGAGCATCCAAAACATGAATCTAATAGGAGGTAATGGATCGATATGATCTATTTTGAAGAGCCTTACTTGCGTTCATTTTGCTCAAAGTAGATCAAGCAATGATTCATTGAAGTGTGTTTAACTTAATCACATTTTTACCACACACAATCGCTGCTCTATCTGATGTTGAGTTTGAGGATGTCAAGGATTGCACTACAACAAAGAAAATGTGGGATAAAATTGCTCTATTTTATGGTGGTGATGTGAATGTGATGAGAGCCAGAGCTGAAATCCTGAGAGGCAGATTTGATGACGTGAAGATGAAGGAAGGAGAGAGTATTACACAATACACAAATCAAATCAAAGAGGTAGTTAATGCTATCCGAGGAGCTGGTGGTATTATATATGAGAACATAGTGGTAAGTAAGATACTGAGAACCTTGTTTCCTATCTATGCAATTAGAATATCTTCTACTCATGAAATGAGGTCTACACATAATAGCACTCTTACTCTTGATAGTCTGATTGAAAGTTAACAACTTTTGAGCTGAATAATTTTGACAATAGTGTTGTACTGAGTGTTGAAACTGCTTTTATGTCTTCTCTGAAGATTAGTAAATCTAGCAGTAAGCATAATATAAAGAATGAAAGTGATAGTAATACTGACGATGAACTTGAAGCACTCATGGCCCAAAGACTACAGAAAGGTAAAGGTAGATATAAGGGAAAGTTACCTTTAGCTTGTTTTAATTGTAAAGAAGTTGGCCATATTGCTGCAAGATGTCCTAATAGGAAAGAGGATGATAAAGATAGAGACTGATCTGGTGATGGAAAGTATGGAAGAAGAAACAATAGAGGCTATCGACTCTACAAAAAAGACAACTGAGATCACAAATATAATGGCAAAAAGGCATGTTACCTTGCTAAAGAAGATGACTCCAACACTAACACTGATGATGATATTGAGGTGGTGTTTGTTGCAATGAAAGATGATTTAGAAGAGGAGGAAAGGTATGTAGAAACATCACTCATTTATAAAGTTAGTAAGAATGATAGTCGGATCATTGATAATGGTTGTACACATCACATGACTGGTGATGAAGATAAGTTTGATCATCTTGAGAATTATAATGGAGGTTTAGTGAAAATGGGAAATGGCACACCTTGCATGGTTAAAGGAAAAGGATCTATTCTATTGAATGATAGAATTATATGTGATAATTCATACTGGGTAAAAGGACTTAATTACAATTTGTTGAGTGTAGCACAGCTGAATAACTTAGGTCACCGAGTTGCATTTGATAGTAAGAAGGTAAAAATCTATGATGAAAATGGACAGCTTGTGAAAACAGGGGGACAATCAAAAGGTAATTTATTTTATCTTAACAATGTGGAGACTTCTTGTTTACTGGTGAAAAATGAAGATGAATGGCTATGACATAAGAGGTTATGTCTTGTAAATTTTGATAACATGATTAAGATTAGTAGAAAGAGAAAATTTAGAGGATTTCCTAGTCTAACCAAACTTGATCATGTTATGTGCCATCAATGTCAGAAAGGGAAGATGACAAAATCTAGTTTTAAAAGTAAGGACTACTCATCTATAGGAATTTTGGATTTGGTTCACACCGACTTATGTGGTCCCATGTGAACTCAAAGATACTATGGTGATAGATACTTTATTTTGTTTGTTGATGACTATACTAGATTGATGACTGTTATGTTCTTGAAAGAAAAATTTGAGGCATTCAAATTGTTTAAATGGTATAAGGTTAAAGTTGAAAAAGAAACCAAAAAAGAATTAAAATGCTTAAAGTCTAATAGAGGAGGTGAATTTGTTTATGATGAATTCACTAACTTCTATAATGAGCATGGTATAAAAAAGGAAGTTTTATGCACCTAGAACACCACAGTAGAATGGAATTGCTGAAAGGAGCTGAAACCAATACATTGTTGATTGTGCTAGAACATTCATGATTGAGAAACATTTTGCACATATGTACTGGAGAGAGGTAGTTAGCACTGTAGTATATGTCCTAAACCAAGTTCAACTGAAGAAAGATACAAACAAGACACCTTACGAGTTATGGTTTGGATACACATCAAGTGTAAGTTATTTTAGAATCTTTGGTAGCAAGTGTTATATTCTAAAAGATGATAGGAATGGAAAATTTGATTCTAAAGGTGATGAATGTTTATTCTTAGGTTATTATACTAAGAGTAAAGCCTACAAATGTTTGAATAAAGTTACTAATAAGATGATAGAGAGTACTAATGTTAGAGTTGATGAGTTTTCTGAAAAGAATGAAGAAGAAAGCATGAAGAAGCCAAAAGATTATCATAGGTTTACTTATGTTGAAGATCCACACTATCTACCGAAGCCACGGGATGAGTCTTCTGAGCATCAGGAAAATGCTACTAAGAATTAGCAAATGGAAACCAAGAATAAGGAAGAAGCTACCGAGCAGGAAAATGTACCTAAATAGAATGATGAGCAGAGGAGAGATCAAGTGCTAGAAATATTTGTTAGAAGACATCATCCTGAGAACCAAATAATTGGAGATAAGAAAGATGGCATGATGACCTGAAGTAAGTTAAGACAAAACACATGCTTAGTTTGTGAGTTTGAACCTAAGAATGTTAGGGATGCACTTGAAAATGAGGAATTTATAAATGCTATGAATGAGGAAATTGAACAAATTGAAAAGAATAAGACATGGACATTGGTACCTAGACCAAAGGATAAAAATGTTATTGGTACTAAGTGGATTTTTAGGAATAAGTTGAATGAGAATGGAGAAGCTACTAGGAATAAGGCAAGACTTGTTTGCAAAGGATATGCACAAGAAGAAGGTATTGATTATGGTGAAACCTTTGCACCTGTTGCAAGATTGGAAGAAGTTCACATATTACTTGCTTATGCTACACATAAGGGATTTAAGGTATATCAAATGGATGTGAAATCAATGTTTCTGAATGGAATTCTTGAGGAGGAGGTCTACATAGAAGAACTGGAAGGGTTTGTTGATCAGAATCAGAAAGACATGGTATGTAGATTGCACAAAGCCTTGTATGGATTGAAGCAAGCACCAAGGGCATGGTATGAAAGATTACATGCTTATCTTATAAGTATTGGTTTTGTTAGAACTAGTGAAAATAGTAATTTATACATGAAAGGAGGATCTGATGATAACATTTTGATTGCTGAGATATTTGTTGATGATACAATCTTTGGAGGAAAAGATCTAATTTGAAATCTTTTGCTGATGACATGAGAAAGGAATTTGAGATGTCTATGTTTGGAGAGATTAAATTCTTTCTAGGTTTTTAGGTTATACAACAGAATTATGGGATTTTAATCACTCAATCAAAATACATTTAAGAAGTATTGAAAACTTTTGGCATGGAAGATGCTAAACCAGTGGGAACACCGATGGTAACTAGCTATAATTTGACAAAAGATGATGAATCTGGAGAAGTAAATTAGACTCTATACCAATCTATGATTGGTAAACTAATGTATGTTGTACACAGTAGGCCTAATATTACACACATAGTGGGGATTGTGGCTAGATTTTCTACCAATCCTAAAGATTCATATATGATTGCAGTGAAAAGAATCTTGAGATACTTGAAGAAAATAGAAGACTATGGATTATGGCATACATTTGAAGGCAAATTTGAACTTAGAGTTTACACTGATATAGTTTGGGATGGAAACATAGATGATCGGAAGAGCACAACCAGTGGAGCATTCTTTTTAGGGGAAAGGCTTGTGACTTGGATTAGCATGAAACAATCATACATTTCTAAGTCTACTACTGAATCAGAGTATGTTGTTGCTGCTACAAATTGTTCAAATATAGCTTGGATCAGACAAGTGTTGGAAGGAATGAATGAGATAATCACTGACCCGATGATTATATATTGTGACAACACTAGTGCTATAAATATTTCTAAGAATCCAGTGATGCATTCGAAGACAAAGCACATATCCATTAAGTATCACTACTTGAGAGAACAAGTTCAAGAGAAGCAAGTGAAATTGGAATTTGTAACATCTAAGGAACAACTTGATGATATCTTTACTAAACCATTACCGAAGGACACATTTGAATATTTGAAGACTAGACTTGGGGTATGTCCCCTCTCTACCAGTCACTGAGGTGATCTGGAGGTTGCATCAACCTATGTTTATCAAAAGATCATTCATGTTCATGCACATAGCTCACACTTTGGATTTTATCTAAGGTTGTAAAAGATTGTAGAAGCTGGAACATAAATTTGTTTATCTATACACTGAAGGTACATGATATGAACCGAACAACAGAGAATTACTTGGTTGTTAAAGATTTGTTTGTATATTTTCTTTGGCATTGTTTTCAAAGGGAGAGAGACTGAATATGAAAAGGAAAATCAGTTATTAAGAACATAGAGAAAAGGAGAGACATATTTGTTGCTGAGAACAAAGGGAATCTGAGAATTGAAAAGATCAAATCCATAGGGAGAGTCTACACTTGTAATGCTGTTATGTTTTGTAGTGATTAAACATATTAAATTTGAGCTTACTGAGCTACAAAATTTTATTACATAGTTATAGAATACATGTTTGGTATGTGCATGGCATATTTTCATATTGCATGTGTTGTCATCAATGCCAAAGGGAGAGATTGTTGAACTACAACTGATTGAATATCTGAATGAATTGAAGGAACAATGATTAGAGATCATTGAGTACTGAAATGATGTGTAAGATGATTAAATCAGTCAATATGTTGTCATTGGTGTCAACTAGTCTTGACAGTAATTATCATGTTAGTTACAAATATCTGAACATCTGTTGAAGGAATAAAAGATGAAGAACTGAGATATCTACATGAGGAAAAGATGGATATGACAAATAAGGATAAGGAAAAAATTGGGTAACTTATTGATGAGTCTATGGCTTTATATTGTTGACTTGAGCATGTTACATTAATCTATTATGAAGAAGAGATTTGAAATTGAACATGTTAATGTGGTTGGTAATTGAAGATTTCTGTATACACCGAGCCAGTGCAGTGTATACCAACTGATAGTATTAACCAAGCTAGTTCAACTAGTTATCACTGATGCATTTCTATATCAACCGAGTATGGATGAAAACATTAAAAGCTAAGAACAGCCAACTGAAATTGATGAGCTAGATATTGGTATGATTTTGACATTAAGGATGAAATTTTTTATGAGATTTACAATTGACAAAATTCAGAGAAGATCTAAAGGATGAGATTAAAATGTGATATGGACACATCTACCGAGGAAGGTTTAAGAGGCAAAATGGAAGAAGGAGATTAAGTGGAAAAATCTAATGGCTGATATGAAAACAATTTACTTGTCTATATAAGAGTTATGAGTTTCATTATTGAAACTATGCCAGAAGAAGGAGACTGTAGAGAATTCACGTGAAGAAATTATTCATGCATGCCTAATCAAATTGGTTAGTGAAAGAACTGAGACTACAGAGTTTATCGAGCGTCAGAGAACCATTTACCGAGTAAAAGTAAGTTGAAGAATTTTGAGAAAGTAAATGTATTAATGATCAGAGGATTTTTATGGGCTTAGCATAGATCTAAATATCTACAATTGAGTTGTATTTGAATCAGATCATTACTGTATCAGTTTAACCATTGATTCAGAAAATCACTTAATCGAGTGGACTTAATCATCTTATATTTTGCCCCATGTCATTCAAAGAATGTACATTGCTATCTTGTTGACCCCATAGTGAATGCTAGTCAAAAGTTAACTGTTAGTGATAAATCCTCTAACCAAGTCACACCTAACAGTTTGTATTGTAACCTTTAATAGGGTTGGATCTTCACCGAGCTCACTTCAAAAGAGTGAATTATTTTGGGTTACCGATCCCAGGTGGTTTTTCCCTTAACAAGGTTTCCACATTAAATCATTGTGTTATGTGTTATTTTTTATGATTGTTTTGCTATCATACTTTACATACTGCATAGTTGATTTAGTCAGTAATCACATTTGGATAATTACTGGTAATCGGTATACTGGACATACATATTGATATTTTATGTTATTGAACAACATAATTTGTTGGAATTATTGTATAAGGTACATCTTTGTATTTGGGACTGCAGGATAACTGATCTAACTGATTCACCCCCCTCTCAGTTATTCTAACAAAGGTAAGAATGATTTGGTTGTTTTCTACTTTATAATTTATGATATCAAGTCGGTAAAGGAGATTAGAAAAGTGAGCAAGGTTAGAAAATGTTAGAATAACTGAGAGGGGGGTGAATTAGTTATCCAGTGTCCCAAAACAAAATATATAATCCAAAATAACTTCTTCAATTTCTTCTCGTCGGTAAGCACTAAATACTTTCACTGTCTGTACTTTTACCAATTACTAGTCTAATGCTAAAATAGTTTACCGATCAAATTTAACATGTAACATGTAAAGAATGATAACAAACAAATATCACAATCAACACATAACACAAGAGATTTAACGTGGAAACCCTGTAAAGGGAAAAAACACTTGGGACCGGCAACCCAAAATTGTTCACTCTTCTAAAGTGAGGTTGGTTAAGACCCAACCCTGTTAAAGGTTACAAACACACTGTTAGGTGTGACCTTGTTAGAGGATTTTAGACTAGAATTTATCGTCCAACCAGAATTCACTATGGGGTTGACAGGATAACAATGTTCATTCTATGAATGATACATCATAAGACTTTCAAAGTCCACTCGGTTAAGAGATTTTGACTGTATACAATGGTTAAATATGTAACAGTAAATGACCTGCCCTAATACAACTTCAATTGCAGATTACATATCAATATTTAGTCCATACAAATCCTTCTAATCAATATTTCACTTCAGATTCAATACTGTATCAACTTACTATCTATCGGTAATTGCTCTTTGTAGCTCGGTAATTGTTCTGCAGGTTGATTCTTTCTTAACCAGTATGATCAGAATGCATGAAGCTTTGTTCACATGATAATCCTTGCAGCTTCTTCTTCTGGCCTTTTTATATAGAAATTATGTTCTCTTATATAGACGAGTAAATCATTTTCTTCTCCACCATCAAATTTTTCCGCTTAACCTCATTCATATATTTTGGCACTTCAAACTTTCTCGGTACTTGTGTCAATAACACATTTCAATCTTCTCTGTTAGATCTTCTCTGAATTTTGTCAGCCGTCAATCTGTGTAACAAACATTATCTATTACCTCGATGTTATACTCTTGCTAGCTCATCAATCTTATCGGGTAAACTAATCATTTAATACATTATGTTCTGCTCGGTTAACAAAGAAATGCATCGATGAACACTACTCGGTTAATACTATGATCGGTATACACTACACTCCATTGGTGTATACTAGAAATGCTTCATTTACCAACAACATTGCTTTGTCTCTTTTAGCTCTATACTTCATCATAGATGAATGCAACATAATAAAGTCAATATCATCAAGTCATAGACTCATCAACAAGTTATTCAATGTGTTCCTTATCCTCATCTGTCATGTACATCTTTCCTCATGTAGATTTCTCTATTCTTCATCTCTTTCACTTTTCTTCAGATTTTGGTATAGTAACTTACAAGATAAGTGCTGTCAAAGTAGTTGACATCAATGACAACATAATACTGATTTAATCATATTACATATCTAATCAGCAACTCCTCAGTGATCTTGCAATCATAGATTCTTTAATCAGATTCCAAATCAGTTATAGTCCAATAGAAAATTGACAAGGCAAAGAACATAGTTTAGTTACTGAGTAGGAAGAAGTCATTCAGTAAACAGAAAGTAATTTTTGGTAAAGAGAAACGAAGCCAAGATACCGAGTGCAAGGAGTTAGTTACCAAGAAAAGAAAATAGAATTTTGGTTAAAGGAAAAGGAATGGCACCGAGCACGGAAGAAAAATTAAATACAAGGATCAGAATGAAATTTAATGAAGATTAAAAATGATTTAGAAGATTCTAAGGATGAAGAAGAGTTAGTTAAAGAGATCTACGATTAGGAAAATTCAAGGTGATGATCTATGGTAAAGATCTAAGAGAAAAAAAGTGAAGGTACAAGTTCCAAGAAAAGTTCAAGTTCTGAGGGGATGATATCAAGTTTTACTGAGTGCCAAGTTTATTGAATCGGTTCAAAAGGATGATATGATGGTTTAGAATAAACATAGGAAAACCTAATCAATAAGATTAAGAAGAAAAATAGATTCTATATAAAGGATGAAATTGAATGAAAAACAAGTTGGCTAGGTGAAGTGTTGATGTGTTTCTGAGTGATGCAGTGAAGAAGAAAAAGGTAGAAATTTGAGTCTACAACCAAGATTGATGAAGTGTTGAGGTGAGTGAATAGTGAAGGAATGAAGTCAAGACAAAGAGTACACAAGGGATCTGACTAAGAAAGAGGTAGTTGCATATTTACAAATCAAATTTTATATAAAATTTTATTAACATTTTTAGCGGGAAAATCTCTTAACCAAGTGGACTTAACATTCTTATTGTAAATCCTTGAGAGAGGCAAAATTCTAGAAGAGCGTTGAAAGAACTTTAACCAAGCCACTCCTAATAGGGTGAAGATCCCAACATATCTAAGGCAAATCCCCTAACAGGGTCACATTTAATAATGTGCATTGTAATCTTTAACAGGATTGACTCTTAATCAAGCATACTTTAGAAGAGTACTTTGATTGGTGGGTGACAATTCCCATGGTGATTTTTCCCAAATTAGGTTTCCATGTTAAATAATGTTGTCGAATGTTTTGAATTTTTGTTGTGCATGTTATTTTTTTATTACTTAAAGTTGCTGATTGAAAAAGTTAATTTACTGGTGATTTGGTTACTACTAAATTTTTTCTTACTGAGTTGAATTGGATTTAATTTTTTTAATGTTTAAAGAATCATTGATTACCAATTTACCCCCCTCATAGTAATCCAACATGTTGTATTGAGGGTCTACGTCCCATAGTGACTAGTCCAGGGTGACTCAATGCTTGAGGGTTTTGGGTCCAATGTGACTAGTACAAGGTAACTCAAGTAGATGACCATGTGAAGACACTCCCATAGTTTGTAGCCTAAGTCTCCTTCATAGTTTCTGCATTTTCCTCTGGTGGTGTATCTTTGGTATTGTAGTATTACCTAGTGGTGTGTCTTTGGTATTGTAGTATTACCTAATGTTTTGTCTTAATTGATCTTGTAGTATTACCTGGTGGTATGTTTTTGGTATTTTAGTATTTTGTGTTTGGTATTATTCGATATTATGGTATTTGTTATTTTTGTACATGTTGACATTTTGATACTTTTTATCTTTTCTTTATCATTAGTTGCTGGTACCTTTTGAGATAGAAAGCCTTCAAGACCCATTTCTTAGTTATTTTGTTGTGTTGGGTCTGTTATCCAAGTGGGGTTTGTTTTTATCTCTTCAGTATGGTGGGAGTGGACCTTTGGTTCCACGAGGCCGGAAGGTAGTGTTTCTTTTAATATTGGAGATTATGATGTTCCTGTAGCGGTGATGGATGATACTTGTTGTTGTTACATTCTTCTTGTTCTTCATTGGAGGCTTACTCATATCTATCTTATGATGTTTATATTTGTATCTTATATCAATGTTTCAAATGTTATTCTTTTGGGATATTGTACTATACTTTGTACTCGATTATTGTTACATACCCTACGACTTGGCAATGGATGTTTATCTATTGTGTATACCTTATGGTATCAGTTATATCTATGTTTAATTTATATGAGGTTGTACTTGTTATTCATTTGTATATGTGAAATTATTTAATATACTAAATCTAAAATAATTAATTAATGTATACATAATTCTATGTCATGGAACCCTTAAGAGTCGTTAATTGTAATTGAGTTGTACTTATGTACTTGTTTGTATCTTATGGTGCATTGCTTCTTCATTTTATTATTATTATTTTTTAAACTCTTAAGAAAAAATTTGTTCTGTAAACATAGCAACATATTTTAGGTTAAATTCTCTTGGGTTCCCTGGCGGGGAATTACACCAATCCTATAAAATATTTAGAGCCAAAACAATTTGTGAGCTTAGAAATTCTCCTATAGTTCCATCTCCTTTCCTGGACCTAGAATTCTTCCCACACCTTCCATACCTACTATTTATGCTTTGGTTCCACCTCCTATATACTATAAAATTACCTACAACATCTGTCTCTCAATTTAGTGCGGTTCCTTTCATTCTTTCTCCTAAAGAAGAAAAGGAATTCATGTTGATTGATCCTAAACCAACCCAAATTTTAAGAAAAACAAAATGTAATTGTGTCCTTGTGATCATCATTGTAAATGTTGTGCTAGGGAACATGACCTTTCTTCCCAAAATATTTCCTCCCCTAAGACACATTTTGATGTCTTGATTCCCTTTGACCAAACTATGCATAGCCCAAGGGAAAAATTTAATCTAAAGAAGATGAAATTACATAAACATGATGATTTTATTTGTATCAAAGATTCTATTGTGATTAATTTGGATGAGGAAGATACTCTTGATGATGATGATTTCAATACTTCTAATGAAAATAATGGCAATGATAATGATTCTAATAATATGTATGAGCCTATTTATGTTAATCATGATTTACCTGCTAGATTTTCAAAATAATTATCTCTGGCTCCCAGTGAAAAACAAAGTGATTCATCATTAGAGCATGCTTCTTGTTTGGAAATTTCAATAGCTCCATCTATTGTTCTTGACGTTGTGCCTCATGTGTTTCCCACCTCCCCTATATGATAACAACCAAGATGGGGGGCGCTGATATGTTTGACTAGCTTCTCTTGTATGGTGGATTATTTTATGTGTTTTCCTATGATGTTGTGCTTCTCCATGATGTGATGCTTTCTATATGTTTTTTTTTATATTTTTTGAACGACCCTTGTTTCTCTTTTGGCACAAGTTGATAAAGAAATCAAATTTTTACATTCCTCTATTTGTATCTCATTTCCTGTATATGTCCTATATATATTGTCATACATGTGTGATTGTTCGTAAATGTTCCTTTGTGTTTTCTAATTGGGGATGATGTAAAGCGATATCAACCATATTTCTTGGCTCCACAATATTGGCCAAAAAAAACTCTTCCTTGTATCTCTTACGTGATCTTCTTCCATTGTGCTCATAGTTCTACTACCTTTAGGGGATAATGTCAATTCATTTTGATATAATTTTTTTTATATACATGAGTTATCATATGATCACACTGACCCCAAAGTTAGTAGATCCATTTTTTTCTCTCTTTTGGAATGCATTTCATTTCCCTTGGTTTGTCCTTTCTTGGAGGCATCTCATAGTGTAAACTTGTCTTATAGATTCATGTATGCTCTGTTAAAGCCATTGGTCCCATTAAGGTGTTTGCAATCACTTTAATGTGGGGGCATACACTCTACTCCTTGTTTCATATTTGGCACACACACACACACAATGATTCAATGAAACCTCTTATGTGGATGGCCAAGGAGACAATGCTTTCCTTGTATTCATCCTTACATTACCATGTCCTATGCATTATTCAATGGATCCCTTAGGGAGACAATAGTTTTCTTGAGGATTGATCCTCCTTTTCTAGATCCCTTTAGAGAATATGTTTTCCTTGGAACTAATCTCTCTATTATAGATCCCTTTAGGAGACAATAATTTCCTTAAGGACTGATCCTATTTTGGTAGATTTCCTATGTGGAATATGTTTCACTTGGTTATCCTTTTTTTAAATGGTTATAGTTAGTATACCATAGTTTTCTAGACTATCAATTCTATCTTTTGCAACAATATCTTCTCTTCATGGCCCATAGTAAGTCAAAACCTTACTAGGCTATTTGTTCACATCTTTCTCTCTTTCTTTCTCTCTCTCTTTTTGAGTGTTTCTTCTTTTATCTTGGGTTTAGGTTTGATGAGGACCTAAGTCACATGGGGGCCTGGTGTTTCCTTGTATCGTTGACCTTGATAAAAAAATTGATGCATTAATCTATGATATCATGAGCATGGGGTAGTTTCATACTCTCGCTAAGGTGAGGGGTAGTCCCACAATAGTGGGTTACACTTTTTTGCCAACTTTGACACTGAAATGAACATTCTGAAAAAATAAATTCACATTCAGACATCTATTGATGCTAAACAATTCAGAATTTGAAGATGATGTAAACAAATGATTTTTGGCATTTTTTATGTAGATTATATATTTTTTTAGAAATATTTGGAATTGATTTGTATCCATTTTTCCATCTCCTTTGAAAACTAGTTTTTAATTGAAAACAACATTTTTAAAGATTGGTATTCACTTAGTTGAGTATAACTTTTTTCTAAAACAAAATTTTATTTTATTTTTTAATTTAGGTTTGTAACACCAATATCTAATGAATCAAATTGGTTTCATTTGATTATGTTAAATATTTTATTAAGTTTTGAAGTGACGTTAACTATAATTTAGTGATAGGTTCACTAAGTAGGTCATAACTTGATCTGTACTTATCAAAATTCATTTTTTTGTTAGAAAGAGGACATCAATACCTAGCGGCTAGATATTTTTCATAATTTTGTTTACTTTGTTTACTATTTTCCCATAAGCATTGAACAAAGAAGTTTCTATATGGTGAAAAACCTATATTCAATAAAACAAAAAACACAAATTCATAATAAACTAAATATATATATTAAGATCATAATCATTGAAAAACTCATTCTGAGTAGCACCATCCTGCATCTAGGTTTGTCAAGATTGTTTTGTTTGGGCCTTGAACCAGAGTTTCAAAGGCCAAAAATTTACAAAAAATAGGATAATTTTGGGAGAGAAGCCCATACTAGGAGCCTTCGATCGAACATGTGTTCAATCGAAGGGGGTTCAATAAAACACAAACACCTTCAATCGAGCACTCCTTCAACCGAACACGTCACACAAGTAATTATGCAATGAATTACTTCAACTGAACATGGTTTTTATTAACTAAACATGCTTTCTCAAACTAGGTCAGCCAAAAAAAATTTATTGATTGATTGGGTATAAATAAATTTAATTTTTTTCATTTTTTGAAAAATAAAATCAAAGATAATTCACATTTTTTGTTAAAGAATATAATTTTGGTTCATGTAGAATTTTCAAGGGTATTTTTTTTAAGAAAGGAGATGGGATATAAAAAGAAAAGGTTTAATATGGCTACACAAAAATGGTCACCTAGTAGAGAACAAAGAAATCATGACATCACATTGGCAAATTATCATAGAATTAGAATAGGTATGCATCTTTACTTTTATCTATATAGATTTTTCCTCTCTCTCTCTACCTGTCATATTTCTTTGTGCTTATTTATCTCTCTCTATAGTTAGGACCTCTCCCCCCCTCTCTCTCTCTCATCCTTTTGGGTCTTTTTACTCTACTTAGGTGTCTCTAGTCTCATTTATTTCTTTGTAGGTCTATAGTCTTTTTACTCTATTTAGTTCTTTCTAATCTCTTTTTGGTCTTTCTAGGTCTCTTTATAGTCTTTTTGGGTCCTTTTAGTCTATTTAGGTCTTTCTACTCACTCTTTAGTATTTTTAGGTCTCTTTATACTATTTTGTGCTCTTTTTACTCTATTTGGTCTTTGTAATATCCTTTTAGTCTTTCTAGGCCTCTTTATAGTATTTTGTGGTCTTTTTACTCTATTTAGGTCTTTGTATTCTCTTTTCAGTCTCTCTAGGTCTCTTTATAGACTTTTCTCAGTCTCCTTCTCCCTCTTCCTCTATTCCATTGATACTCTCTCTCTCTCTCTCTCTATATATATATATATATATATATATATATATATATATATATATATATATATATATATATAAAGTATCAAATGAATTATCAGGGAGTTCATATAAAAGATGCACAAAATGTTGTTGAATGGTGTAAGACACATTTTGCAAAAAATGAGGTTGGTACATCATCAAGACCAAATAAAGTGGTTTCATATAGAGTATTTTGGGAGATTAAAGGTATGTGCATGTGTGTACATGTGATCTTGTTTATTTTTTCAATTCAAATTTTTTTTTAAAAATCAAATTTATAATGAGTTTTTTTTGTTTTAAGTGAAGATGTGGATAGAAGATCTATGCATGGTTGCAAGAGGGTCGACAAGAAAAGATATTTGTATTTGGTCATGAGTACAAATGCTCGCATTTAGATGTTGTACACTAGAGATTACTCATGTTCTTTTGGTCCTGTATTTTTGAAAACTATAATGAATGCAACAATCAAGAATGTGGATATGTCAGTGCATGTGATTTGGTGCCACTTATTGTTACTTATACAATCAAAAAATATGAGGACAAAAACTTTAATGACATCAGATGATTTCTACTAAATATGACCATATTTCAAGATTGGTCAAAATTGGTAAGTATTTAAATTTACATGTATATTTTTAGAAAATATTATAGCTATAAATATTATATATATATATATATATATACATTTGTAAGATTTTTTTAATATTTAAATTTTGTTGTAGGAGATGTCTTTGAAGTGATAGCAAAGCCTGAAAATATAGGATTTAGTTACTATTTATTGTCTTGCACAAAAGAGAGGAAGAAGTTGACTAAACTAGAAGAAAGTGATGGAATGTTGTTTCCCATAGGTTTAATACTTTATCTTATATATATATATATATATATATATATATATATATATATATATATATATATATATATATATATATATATATATATATATATATATATATATATATATATATATATATATATATATAGTTCTAAAAGGTTTGGAATGTTGTTGAAATTTCCATGCAGGCTCAATTATTTTACAAGGAACGTACTTGAAGAAAATAAAAATAGTTCAACATGGGATTCACTTTGTTAATTATCAACTTGACAATATCGTATATCAATATAGCCACCTTATAATTGCTAGCTCCATTTATCTCAATCCAGTTAAATTTCAATTTGGATATCGTAAGTGGAGACTTGATAGTGAGGATCATGAGAGAATATTACGTGTTCTCGAAGAGTAGGATGAACCACTTGATGTGGTTAGAATAATGTTTACAAATATGTGTTTATATTTCCAAGACTATTGTTAGATAACTAAGAGGGGGGGGGGGGGGGTGAATCAATTAAGTATAGTTACCTACAGTCCCAATTCTCCCAAATGTATATATTCAAACTTTTCAATCAAATACTCAACTCGGTAAGATATCAACAATGTCTTTCTCTTCATCTACGGATTGACAGTAAATTCAATACTACGTTTACTGATTATCTAGTTATGATAATGTGTAAAGTAAAATAACAATTCAACACATCATTCACACATAAAACATAGATTTTTAATGTGGAAACCCTGTTAAGGGAAAAACCACCTAGGACCGATAACCCAAAATAATTCACTCTTCTGAAGTGATCTTGGTTAGGAGCCAACCCTGTTAAAGGTTACAAAACACACTGTAAGGTGTGACCTGGTTAGAGGATTTATCACTAATAGTTCTCCTTTGAAAAGAATTCACTATGGGGTTGTATCATCTTAAAATGGAAGCACTTCAATCTTGATAGGTTTAGCACCCTCCTTTAGTGCATTTATCATGATAGACTTGCATTTAGGATGCATTTTACACTTGATTCCTTCATCCTAGGTGAAATTAGGGTTAAGATCTTGAGGATTCTCCTTAATTTCCCTTCTCTATGGCTCTATTTTATAGGTAGGACCTAGGAATAGGTCCTCCTATCCTTCATCATGTTCATCATAGGACTTTGTGCCTCTCTCTGGCACTCTACCTTGTTCTGTCATCATTTCTAGGTCTCTGGGCATTCCTGGAACCTTTTGTTTTCAACAAGGATTGGATCTGGACCCCTAGGTCAAGGTTGAGGTCAACCCTATCATAGGTTATGATTGATTTTGACTCTAACCTAGGTCAGAGTCAAGGTCATCCATGACCTCTATCAGGATTTGATCCCCCTTTTCAAATTTTGGTCCCGAAGGACCCCGAAATCAATGTCGGGCTTTCAAATCCAAATGCAAAAGGGTTTTAATTTGAAATTCATTTAATTATTTCCCTCCTTAGTTGGTTATTGTGATTGAACCACAATTTGAGGTGAAAATTGAATCATGGGTCCTCACATTACTCTAGGATCCTCACCTTGAAACTTCTATATAAAGACTCTATCTTGCCTTCATTTTCACAACAACACAATTGAGCAACAAGACGATCAAGATTTCAAGCAAGAAAGTGATGGTGAAGTGAAGATGCAAGATTCCAAGAGGATGATATAGAAGATCAAGCCATTTTTTATATCAAGCATTTTTGGAGCACACCATTGTGAACACCTATTTAGAGCAAGAGAGATTTATTCTTCCTTGATCCACCATTACCAATATTCAAGCATTCAAAGATACAATCATGGGGTAGAAATTATGGATTGTGAGTTGGGTAAGAGTAGTTTAGCCTAGGAGGCTTGGTATGCTTTCTTATCTTATTCAAATCTATGCATTTCTTTCTCATAATCATTCATGCTAGGGTTTTAATCTAGAGGATTAGATCTTGGCATTACACATTCAATACACACACATATTCTATTACATCCGACTATTTGTGGAGGTTGAGATCACCAAAATGGGGGTTTGACTAAGGCAAAACCCTATATAGCCACCCTAAAAAACCATTTTCAAATATCTACAGTCATTGTTTTGAGAATTGCAAAGCGGATCTGAGTACCCTTTTCGTCAAACTTTCAGGATCTGTGAACAAAATTTCTGCCAGAGTTGTTTCAGGTCAAGGTCGACCTTTAGTGGGGGGTAAGATTGTACCCTGCTATTTGGGTCAAGGTCGACCTCCCTCATAATTGAAAATTTTTTCTGGGTTTTCTCTGTTGCAGTTTTCTGGTTCCAGATCTAGTTGTAGAATTTCCTGAAACTGTACACAGGCATCAAAAAATAGGTATTTCCAAATTAATTTCATTATGAGGTATGTAGCTTATCTTATCTAATTGCAGTCATTTCCAGATTTACATTACTTGTCAATTCAATTCAAATTACATACATATAGGGGAATGTTAGATGCATTGTTAAACTCTATTTTACCCCTATTCATTTTGGTGAACCCCTATAAAAAGTTTTCTGGGTTTTCTCCGTTACGGTTTTCTGGTTCTGGATCTAGTTATAGAATTTCTAGAAACTGTACATAGGCATCATAAAATAGGTATTTCTAGATTAATTTCATTATGAGGTATGTACCTTATCTTATCTAATTTTAGGCATTTCCATATTTATATTACTTGTCAATTCAATTAAAATTACATACATATAGGGGAATGTTAGATGCATTGTTAAACTCTATTTTACCCCTATTCATTTTGGTGAACCTGTTTATGACAACTCTTTCTTTTTGGTGTTAGATTTTTATTTTATTTTTTGATAGGTAATAGGCCGAAGCCAAGATCAACAAGGGGCTCAAGAAGACTTGAACCCAAGACCTCCCAATTGAGAGGCTCACAACTTACCATTGTGTTGTGGGGTGTTCCCCCTTTTTGGTGTTACCCCTATTCATTTTGGTGAACCTGTTTATGACAACTCTTTCTTTTTGGTGTTAGATTTTTTTATTTTTTTTTGATAGGTAATAGGCCGAAGCCAAGATCAACAAGGGGCTCAAGAAGACTTGAACCCAAGACCTCCCAATTGAGAGGCTCACAACTTACCATTGTGTTGTGGGGTGTTCCCCCTTTTTGGTGTTAGATTTAGATCTTGCATGCTTATAAAATTAGATTTCTTGCATTTATATTCCAAAAATACAAAAAAATTGTAAAATCTCTTTAAAATACAAAAACATTTACATTTTCATGCTTTTAGTATTTCTTTGTATTCAACATGTATGATTCTTGTTTTGAATACTTTGATGAGGCTTTTATTGTACAAGACGATAGATTCCCTAATGAGGTACATGGTAGTGAGGATGAAAATTGTCCGAATAAGATCTCCATTGATCCTATTCCTATTTCACTCTCCTCCACAACCTCTCCAATTAGCCTTTACCACAAGATGTGTGCATGGTTACCTTCATGTCCCACTATTTGCAACATTGATAAACCTAAAATGATATATCCTACACCTTTGATGATGGTAAAAGGATGTCCTCACATAACAATTAAAGATAAACCTAGAGATCCTTTAGATTTCTTCAATAACACTAATTTCATTTCACATGCTTATCACACATGGAATAACCCTCAGCCTACTATTCTGGTTTCTTTACCACCTTCTCAACATATGCTTCCTCAAGCTCCTAGGTTTTCCTCTACCTTTAAGGAGTATAAATTAGTTGGCCAATTACGTGCTACTCCTACGAAGATATCTTTATGGGAATTACTTCAAACTTCCCCAACATATCATGAGGCATTGCAAAAAGCTTTATCCACTCTTCCTGCTTCACCTCCTAATCAAGAGAACATTCATTCTATTTTAGATTGCATGCATACTATGCAATCTGTACCTCCTATTATGTTTTTCGATAATGATTTACCTTCTCCTGAGGTGCAAAATCAATATGATGCTCTTATGGTTGTTGTTTCTATTAATCAGAGTATCATTCAAAGAAAATTAATTGATAATAGATTTGGGCTTAATGTTCGTAGCATGGATATGCTTAAGAAAATTAAGGTTGATCTCACAACTATTCAACCTGATAATGTCCCCATACGTGGATTTGAAAATATTGCAAAGAGAACTTTGGTCATTATTACCTTACCTGTTAAAGTTGGTCTAGTTATTTTAAATACACCTATTCATGTTATGTCTAGACCTCTCAATTATAACCTTCTTTTAGGAAGACCATGGTTACATACTATGCATGCAGTTTCTTCTACTCTTCATCGCAAGGTTAGGTTCATTTATAAAAACTTAATGTATACATTACATGCAGATGATGCATTGAATCCTTTCCTGAATGCATAATGTTCTAAAATATCTAAGCCTCTTCAACCAAGCAAAGAGATTGAAAAACAACCTGAGATACAACAACTTGATGCTCCATCTTCTTCTTTGACTGAGGATGATTGGGGGACATTGGATTTTAATCCTACTTTCATTGGAGAATATAAAGTCTCTGATTTGGAGTACATGAAGCAACAAAGCAAATTTGAGAAACAAGTTTTTACTCCTTCCCCACTTTCTGAGGAACTAAAAATTAATTTTGTTGCTGCCTCGATTAAAGAAATGATTGAAATGATAAAACCTGATTGCTATGATATTGTGACTTATTCCGCTCCTTGGACTCCATCTCATATGGCTAATTGATATGGTTCTGGTTATCATTTGCTTAATAAATTAGGATTTAATGGAAAAGGATGTGGTAAATATGAGAAAGGTATACAAGTACCTTTGGATAATGAAATTTATGATCATATGTATGGATTAGGATTTAATCCTTATAGACAACCATCGGATTTTCCTCCTAATGTTAATCATATATGTGGTGGATAGTTGAAATTGGTTAATCCACTCCTCATTGACATTAATCAAAAACCTACTTTAGATATTTTTCCTAAAGATGAAGCCTTAATGGATTTTTTAGGGGTTTATGAGGATTTACCTAAGTTTCATCACAAATGACGAAAGCCTTATTATTTAAGTACCAATGCTTATTTTGGAGAACATGATAAACAAGATATTCTTCCTTTACCAATGGATCCTTCGATACGAAGTGATTTGTTAATAACTGAGACTATTCATATTCAAATGGATGAGAATGACCCTAAAAAGATGATAAAGATTGGAAAATGTTTGAATCAAGATGAATGTGATTAGTTGGTTTCCATTTTACTTGAATTTAAGGACATTTTTGCTTGGACATATTCAGATATGTTGTGTATAGATTCTAAGATTGTTACTCATAATATTGTTTTAAAGCCAAATATGAAACCTGTGAAGTGGAAAATTTGAAAGAAGAATCCACGAATTGCTTTATTAGTTAAAATTGAAATTGAAAAGTTATTGGATTCTGGATTTATCCATTCTATTGATTACTCAAATTGGATTTCAAACATTGTGCCTATTTCAAAAGGAGAAATTAAGATAAGGATGTGTACTGACATCAGAGACTTAAACAAGGCATCCTTAAAGGATGCTTTCCCGTTACCTAATATTGATATGATTGTGGATTCAACAACGGGTCATGCCTTGTTATCTTTTATGGATGGTTTTTCCAGATATAATCAAATCTTTATTCCTCCTGAAGATCAATTTAAGACCGCATTTATAACACCTTGGGGAACATTTTGTTGGTTCATGATGCCTTTTGGATTAATGAATGCGAGAGAAACTTATCAGCGAGCAATGACTTTGATTTTTCATGATTAAATTCATAAGATTCTTGAAGATTATGTAGATGATATCTTAGCAAAATCTATACAAAGAGAAGATCATGTTACTATTTTACGACAAATATTTAAAAGGATTAGAAGTTACAACATGAGATTGAATCCTAAGAAATGTGTCTTTGGAGTTGATTCTAGTAAATTATTAGGATTTATAATCTCTAGGCGAGGCATAGAAGTAGATACTAAAAATATTGAAGCTCTTTTTAATATGCCTCCTCCTAAGAATATTTCTTAGTTATGGTGTTTACAAGGAAAAACACAAGCTATTCATTTCTTTATTTCTAATTTGGTTGATAGAACTATTCCTTTTACTTCCTTGCTTAGAAAGGATACCACTTTCTCTTGGAATGATGTGTTAATATGATTTAGAACAACAGAGAGGGGGTGAATCGGTTGTTCTCAAGTCCAGATGTATAAAAAAAACTTTAAAACTCTTCAAAAAATTAGATCTAATAACCAACAACAACTCGGTCATTACTGATTGCATAACAGAAACATATAATAGTGCAGTCCACTTATCCAATAGTATCTAACTTGTAAAGCAAAGAAATGTTCAAACCAAAACATTCACACAAGTATCAACACCAGGATTTATAGTGGAGACCCAATTTGGGAAAAACCAATTTGCAACATGTTACTATTATGTTCACTCTTCTAAAGTGAGCTCGGTGAAAAGCCAACCCTGTCAAAGGTTACAAACACACTGTCAGGTGTGACCCGGTTAAAGGATTTAAACCACTCTATTAAAAGTGCACCTTGTTATAGGACTTACTTACACTCCATTAGAATGCAACCTTGTTCAAAGGATTTATACAAATGACTATTAGTTCAACCTCTGTTAAAAGGATTTTGACTAATACAATGGTTAGAAAGTAGCAGTAGTATTGATATGAAAAATATACAACTCACTTTGCAAATATCAGATCTAATTCCATACATATATGCTGGCTTACTGACTATGAACCTTTACCATCACCATCACTGATCTTCTCAAAACTCTCTTCAAGCAATCACAACACTTCTCCTCTAGCCTTCTCTGCTTGTACAGTCAATAATATCAACAATACTTGCAACATCCTTTTCCCTATTAACCTCTAGCTTAGGTTTCCTTAATACTTCCTCAATTATGTCAATACATCTTTTGTCACTTAATCTCCTTTGTAGATCTTAGGGTTAGGTCAAATTCATTGAATCCTTCCTACTTTATGTTCTTTGGGTATCCTTCTAGAAATATCTCAAATCTCTTAATAGATTTACAATTAAACATTTTACAGTGCATTAAATGCTTTCGTACAATCAATAAATAAAGTCAACATGTTTTACATAATCCAAGAATTCAACGATGTCGGCTAGAAATCTGAATTCTTCCTCAAATGTAAATTACTGATGCTCAGTCAATACAATGTTCAACTCTTCGGTCTTCATTAGAAAGCTCGGTCACCTCAAAAACTATTTCCTCGGCTAATATTGTCTTCCTCGGCAATTAACTGATGTTCAATCAGCACTGAATTTACTCGGCATATACTAGCTCGGTTGACATTAACATCACTCGGCTTAAACTTGATTTCTTCATTTTTTCTCAGTTAAGCCTACCGGTTTAGTCTTCATTCATACTTAGATAAACAATACATTATCTTATCATTGTGCCACATAATTAAGTACTCATTGAAATATCAAGATAACTCAACCTTTCCTTAGGTGCTATTGATACCAACCTTGCCTTTCCCCTTAGCAACAATCAAATAGATATAGTACTTTCTTAAATAGCAAGTCTTACTAGTTAAGGTTTGACATCAATGACAATACAACAATTTCTTCAATTGCATTTTCCAACAATCTCCCTCTTTGGCATTGATGGCAACACCATATGAATATCACATGAATTACCAACCAATCCAAAACTTATCTATCCATCAAAAATATTTATAATATCCTTAGCTTCATTCTGATATAGAATCAATTAGCCATGCTTGTATGACCTTCCACTAAATCTCTCCCTATTACTTGTTCTTCCATGAAAATTTCATTCTGTGTATTCATCTGTGATCATCTCCCTCTTTGACAAAAATGCCAAAGCAGCAACTAAATCATACATCCTTTCGATGTAGATATCATCTTTTTAGTTCAGTAATAGTATTTATCCATCTGTCATCTTTGCTTATGATTGATTCTTGTCTTTGCTATACTTTTCACAACTCTAGGCTGCTCCTAAAGTGTGACCTATCTCTGTATCAACTTGTTAGATACTCTTTGTAGCACATTTGATGCAGTGCTCCTAGCTTGACTAGGCAGCCTCAATTAGGGAAAGGACCCCTAATTGACCTCTTAGATATTCAAGAGCTTCTTTAGGTAAAGCTTTTGTGAATATGTCTGCTAGTTGTTCCTTTGTATTCACATATTCCATTCAGACCTCTTTATCTTGTACCAATTCTCTCAAGTAATGATAATTTATTGCGATGTGTTTGGTATTTTTGTGCATCACTGGATTCTTAGAGATGTTGATAGCACTTGTGTTGTCATAGAAAATGATAACTGGTTCAATGATTTCTTCTTTCATGCCTACCAACAATTGCTTTATCCATACCAAGTTTGAATAGTTCACAACTACAGCCACATACTCAGCTTCAACAGTAGATTGGGAAATGCAATTTTGTTTCTTTCTTGTCTAGGAAAGTAATGTCTATCCAAGAAAGAAAGCTCCACCACTAGTACTATTTCTACCATCCACATTTCCTACCCAATCAGCATCAGTATACACTCTCAGCTCAAACTTTTCATGCTCCTTGTAGTACAATCCATAGTCAACAATTCCTTTCAAATATCTCATTATTCTTTTGACAGCCATCATGTGAGTTTCTTTAGGATTGGCAGAGAATCTTGCTACTATCCCAATAGCTAAAGCAATATCTGGTCTACTATGTACAACATACTATAGCTTACCAATCATAGATCTATACAAAGTCTGATTAACTTCTGCAGCATCATCATTTTTAGACAACTTTTGTCCAGTAGCCATGGGAGTACTTACTGGCCTTGAATCTTCCATACCAAAGGTTTTCGGTATCTCATGAACATATTTAGACTAGGTGATGAAAATTCCTTTCTCCATCTAATATGCTTGTAAACCAACAAAAAAATTGATCTCCCCAAACATACTCATTTCAAATTCAGTTTGCATTTCATTTGAAAATTTCTTACACAAGGCATCTTGTCCACCAAATATAATATCATCTACAAAGATCTTAGCTAACAAGATTCCTTTACCTTCTTCATCTTTCATGTATAGATTGCTTGTGTCATGTGTCCTTGAGAATCCAATATGTATTAGGTAGTTGTGTAGTCTCTCATACCATGCTCCGGGAGCTTGCTTTAGTCCATACAGTGCTTTATTCAGTTTGCAAACCATGTGTCTTTTTTTTGGATCAAAAAATCCTTCTGGTTGTTCAATATACACTTCTTCTTCTAATATACCATTTAAAAATGCAGCTTTGTTTCTTGTGATTTGACCATGCTCATTCAGATTATTTCAGAATACCCACTTTGTCCCAATGACATTCTTATTTTCTGGTCTCGGCAGTAGAGTCCAAGTATCATTCTTCTCTATCTGGTCTATCTCTTCATTCATTGGTTGTATCTAGTCTTCATTTTCTAATGCCTCCTTTGTTGTCTTAGGCTCGAATTCACATAGTAAACATGTTGGATCTCTTGTTTTGCTTATGGTCAGAACTCTAGTATCTTTGTCTCCAATAATCTATTCAGGCTTGTGATGTCCCCTTACATATTGTGCTAGAATAGGTTCTGCTCTCCCTTCATTTTTCTCTTCAGGTTCACCAACAAGATTGTCAGATTTAGCTTCTGAATGCTCGGCAACCTCTCCCTGATACTTGGCAGCTTCTTCCTATCACTCAGCACGTTCTTCTTCTCTCTCAGCATTGTTTTCTTGATGTTCGACATTGCTTACCCGAGACTCAGCATCAGGTGCAAGTCTGTCACTTGCCTCTCCTTCCTCTATATACACAAAAGATCTATAATATTTTGGTTCTCTTTTACTGTCAGCTTCATTTTTCTCTGCATACTCATCAACTTTGACATTCACACTTTCCATAATTTTGTTAGTGTTAGAGTTCAAACACTTATAAGCTTTACTTTTTGTGGAATAGCCTAAGAATATACCCTCATCGCTTTTAGCATCAAATTTTCCATTTCTATTGTCCTTTAGTATGTAGCATTTACTTCCAAAAATTCTAAAGTACTTTACATTAGGTGCATACCCATGCCATAACTCATAAGGTGTCAAATTTGTACCTTTTTTGATTTGTACTCGGTTAAGAGTATAAATAGCTGTACTTACAGCTTCTTTCTAGTACTTTTGTGCAACATTCTTTTCAATCATTAATGTCCTTGTACAATCCAAGATAGATTTGTTCCTTCACTCTATTACCAATTGTTAATATGATTTAGAACAATAGAGAGGGGGGATGAATTAGTTGTTCTTAGGTCCAGATGGATAAAACAAACTTTAAAACTCTTCAACAAATCAGATCTAATAACCAACAGCTACTCAGTCATTGTTGATTGCATAACAGAAACATATTATAGTGCAGTCCACTTATCCAATAGTATCTAACTTGTAAAGCACATAAATGTTCAAACCACAACATTCATACAAGTATCAACACTAGGATGTATAGTGGAAACCCAATTTGGGAAAAACCACTTTGTAACATGTTACTATTATGTTCACTCTTCTAAAGTGAGCTCGGTGAAAAGCGAAACCTGTCAAAGGTTACAAACACACTATCAGGTGTGACCTAGTTAAAGGATTTAAACCACTCTGTTAAAAGTGCACCTTGTTATAGGACTTACATACACTCCATTAGAATGCAACCTTGTTCAAAGGATTTATACAAATGACTGTTAGGTCAACCTCTGTTAAAAGGATTTTGACTGATACAATGGTTAGAAAGTAGCAGTAGTATTGATCTGAAAAACATACAACTCACTTTGCAAATATCAAATCCAATTCCATACATATATTTTGGCTTACTGACTATGAACCTTTACCATCACCATCACTAATCTGTTTGGAACTCTCTTCAAGAAATCACAACAGTTCTCCTTCAGCCTTCTCTTCTTGTACAGTCAATAACATCAAAAATACTTCCAGCATCCTCTCCTCTATTAACCTCTAGCCTAGGTTTCCTTAATACTTCCTCAATTAGGTCAATACATCTTTTGTCACTTAATCTCCTTCATAGATCTTAAGGTTAGGTCAGATTCATTGAATCCTTCCTACTTTATGTTCTTCAGCTATTCTTCTAGAAATATCTCAAATCTCTTAATAGATTTACAATAAAATGTTTTACAATGCATTAAATGCTTTTGTACAATCAATAAATAAAGTCAACAAATTTTACATAATCCAAGAATTCAACGATGTCGACTGGAAATCTGAATTCTTCCTCAAATGTAAATTACTGACGCTCGGTCAATACAGTGTTCAACTCCTAAGTCTTCATTAGAAAGCTCGATCACCTCAAAAATTGTTTCCTCGGCTAATACTATCTTCCTCAGCAATTAATTGATGTTTGGTGAACACTGAATTTACTCAGCATATACTAGCTCAGTCGACATTAACATCACTCAGCTTAAACTTGATTTCTTCATTTTTTCTCAGTTAAGCCTACCAGTTTAGTCTTCATTCATACTTAGATAAAAAATACATTATCTTATCATTATACCACATAATTAAGTACTCATTGAAATTGTTAGGAATGAATGATAAAGTGTTTGGCACCCATTTTGTAGCAGTTGTTGTTGCATTCATGACTATGATTGTCATTGATGCCAACATAGTGTTTTACCAAAGATTTGCAGAGAAGCAGAAAGTGTTTTGATTAGTGCACATGGTATATTGTAGTTGGAGCTATGTGATGTTGAGGATATACTATTTGATATGTTATATGTCTATGGTTAAGAGTGCAGATAGTAATTCTTTTATTCATGAAAGATATGATCATTTTGGTGGAAGCAGTATTTAGGCAGTGTTCCTGAGTAGCAGTTTTTGGAAATTAGATGATATCTCCTAATCAGGATGGAATCTAGCTTTGCACAATTAAAGGGAAGTTAGAGACACATTGATAGTGACATGGATGATAGCACAAACTTTGAAGTCACATGAGTGAAGATTTATTGTATTTGTGTACTAACTCATTTGTAATTATTTGAGCATGGTATAAAGGAAGGAATGTTTTTCTGTGTTGTAGAGGAGAGAGTGATGTGATATGTGGTAAGAGTGTGGCATGAGAGTGGTTGATTATGAAGTTGTGAAAGTAAAATTGTGAAGGAAGACATGTGGAGTTCAGAGATCTAATGTAGCAGTGAGTGCGGTTTGGCATAGTCAGAGAAGAGGTAACATATTATTCTATTGAATAATGAAAAGATTATTTGGACAATGAGTTTAGTGATCTTAGCTTGAAGCTGTTTGGGCAGTGGGTCCTTCTGTCTTCCATAACTCTTTACAGGGTTAGAATCTTTTAACAGGGATTCAAAATCTCCTAACAAGGATTTATATGTACTGAATGTATTTCATAAGACTCCTAATAGAGTCCATCCTTTCACAAGGAATATTCATATTAGTGCATCTTTTGTGGGCATCATTCCCACCGGGGTTTACTCTTTGATCAAGAGGTTCCCTATTCAACATATCTTGTGTTATTGTGTAATTGTGTATGAATATCTTTCTATCGTTGGTAATTATATTGCTTATATGGTTTAATGTTATTGAAGATGATAAAAGTTATAATTATCTAATAACTGATTCACCCCCCCCCCCCCCCCTCTTAGTTATCTTGGTGGACTTTACTTTCTAATAGAAATATCAAGATAACTCAACCTTTCCTCAGGTGCTATTGTTACCAACCTTGCCTTTCCCCTTTGCAACAATCAAATAGATATAGTACTTTCTTAAATAGCAACAGTCTTACCAGTTAAGGTTTGACATCAATGACAATACAACAATTGCTTCAATTGCAATTTAAGGAGTACCTTGCAAATCCTCCAATCTTGCAACCAGCTAAATTTGATAAACTGTTTCATTTGTATACTTCAGAAACTCTTAAGGTCATGAGTGCATTGTTAGCTCAAAATGATAATAATGGTAAGGAAAGACCCGTGAATTACATTAGTCATAATTTACTTGATTACAAAACAAGATACACATATTTGGAAAGATAATGTTTAGCTATAGTTTATGCATGCCAAAAACTCAGGCATTATCTTATAAATGTTGAAGTCAATGTGATTGTTAAAATGGATCCTTTGAAATATATTTTCTCACAAATGGATCTCTCTGGCCATCTGGAAAAATGGGTGATGTTACTTACAGAATGTGATCTTAATTTCATTTCTTAGAAGTCTATTAAGGGACAAGCTTTAACAGATTATTTAGCTTAAGCTCCTTGTCCTCATTCTGATACATGTTCTACTTCAATAGAATTCCCTGATGATAATATTGTATCTATTCAACAGGATGATATTTGGGAATTATATTTTGATGGGTCTAAATGTAAGATAGGTTCTAGTGTTGGTATTATCTTGATTCCTCCTATGAAAAATCCAACCCCTTTGTCATACAAATTAACCTTTCCTTGTACTAATAACATTGCAGAGTATGAAGCTCTTATAGCTGGCCTATGAGCAGCTTCATCCCTTCACATCAAACATCTTCAAATATATGGAGATTCACAATTGATTGTTGAACAAATTAAAGGAGGTTATTATACTAAGAATATAAAATGGCACAATATAGAGATTTAGCTCTTGATGTGCTTTCGTAATTCTCTTCTTATACGATTCAAACTTTACCTACGAAATATAATCAACATGTGGATGCCATGGCCAACATAGCTTCCATGGTGTGTCTTGAGAATAATGCTGTAAACTTTTAATTTACTATACAAACTCTTAAAAACCCTGCAATTTCTAAAAAGATTACCTTTGATTGTTCAATTTGCATTCAGATGAATGGTATTCTCATATTTTTCATTTTTTGAAAGATGGTACTTTTCTTGAATCGACAACAAGGAACAAATGTAATCGTATTAGGAAGCTTGCAGCATGTTACATCATTCTAGGAGATACGCTTTACAAATGATCCTATGAAGGTCTACTATTAAGATGTCTCAATTGAACTGAAATTTTGGTAGCTTTGGCAGAAGCTCATTCTGGTTCTTGTGGAGTACATTTTGGTAGAAAATCTCTGGTTAATAAGTTTCTTAGAATGGGATATTATTGGCAAGCAATGGAGAAAGATTCTTTCATGTTTGTTAAGAAATGTCCTCAATGTCAACAACATAGTAATTTGATTCATGCTCCTGCTCATGAGCTTCGCAATCAAGTTTCTCCATGGCCTTTTAGTATTTGGGGTTTTAACCTTATTGGAAAAATCTCACCAGCTTCTTATCAAGGACATACATACATCCTGATTGCTATAGATTATTTCACAAAGTGGGTCGAAGTTGTCCCTCTTCATTCAATGATTGCAGATGTTATTTGTGATTTCATCCTTAACAATATCATAACACAATTTGGTATTCCTTCGACAATAGGTTCAGATAATGGTACCTCTTTTAAAAATAAATAAGTCATGAAATTCATGGAGAAATATCAAATTCAACATAGATTTTCAACTCCTTATTATCCTCAATCTAATTGTCAAGCTGAAGCATCAAATAAAATTATTGAACAAATTCTAAGAAAAATAGTTAGCAAGCATGCGAAAGATTGGCATACTCAATTGACCTATGCTTTATGGGCTTATAAGACTAGTTTTTGTACTACCATAGGTACTTCTCCTTACAATATTGTCTATGGTACTGATGCTATTATGCCTTTGGAATTAGAAATACCTTCTTTACATGTTTCATTTCATGGGATAATTAACAAGGATACTTTTCGTGAACAACACTTACAAGAGATAGAAATGTTGGATGAACAATGAATAAATGCATTAGAACATATAAAAACTTCTCATAAATCTCTTCAGAAACAATATAATCATCAGGTAATTAAATGAACATTTTCAGTTGGTGATGTTAGAAAGTAATGTCCACCAAGATAACTAAGAAGGGGGGGGGGTGAATCAGTTATCAGATAATTATAATTTTTATCATCTTCAATAGCATTGAACCATATAAGAAATATAATTACCAACCATAGAAAGATATTCATACACAATAACACAATGAAACAAGATATGTTGACTAGGGAACCTCTTGATCAAAGAGTAAACCCCGATGGGAATGATGCCCACAAAAGATGCACTAATATGAATATTCCTTATGAGAGGATGGAATATATTAGGAGTCTTATGAAATACATTCAGTATATATGAATCCTTGTTAGGAGATTTTGAATCACTGTTAAAAGATTCTAACCCGCTTAAGAGTTATGGAAGATAGAAGGACCCACTGCCCAAACAGCTTCAGGGTAAGATCACAGAACACACTATCCAAATAATCTTTGCATTACTCAATAGAATAATATGTTACCTCTTCTCTAACTATGCCAAACTGCACTCACTATTACATCATATCTCAATTTCAAATCTTTGTACTTCGCATGTCTTCCTTCACAAATTCACTTTCATACTTAGTTCTTTTCTTCACTTGATGCATACAGCATCACAACCGCTGCTACCATATCATAATTGCACACTTTCACATTACAACTACATACTTCTCCATTATAATAATGAAATAAATTCCTTCCTTTATACCACACTCAAATAATTACAAATGAGTCAGCATACAATTACAAAATAAAAGTTTCCACACACTACACCAAAATTACACAAAATTGTCAGCTTCCAAATACAATAAATCTTCACTCATGTGACCTCAAAGTATGCACTATCATCCATGTCACTATTAATGTGTCTCCAACTTCCCTTTAACTGCACAAAACCAGATTCCATCCCGATTAGGAGATATCATCCAATTTCCACAAACCACTACTCAGGAACACTGCCTGAATACTGGTTCCACCAAAATGATCATAACTTCCATGAATAAAAGAATCACTATCTGCACTCTTAACCATAGACATATAACATATCAAAGAGTATAACCTCAACATCACATAGCTCCAACTACAATAACCTATGTGCGCTAATCCAAACTCTGTCTGCTTCTCTGCAAGTCTTTGGTAAATCATTGTGTTGACATCAATGACAATCATAGTCATGAATGCAACAACAACTGCTATAGAATGGCTACCAAATACTTTAGCATTCATTTCTAACAATCTCCTCCATTGGAATTGATGGCAATATAGATGAAAAACATCCAATGTTCCAAAAATCCAATACTGCAACACTGCTTCAAATCCTCTTCATCAATCAAATCTTGCTTCGTTATCCTATTCAGTTCTCTCCAACAGATGACTTAGATTGTTTTTCATGTACACTTCTCCCCCATTGACATCAATGATAGAAATTCCATCACTATGTCAACAAAAACTCAATTTCAAAAGACACTTTTTAGAAAATACATTTACTAGAGTCCTCATGACTCAACTCAGATAAACATACTCCCCCATAGAGGAAGTACCAACATCCAGTCTAGAAGAAAGATAAGGCTCATATACCACTAGACGGATGCAACCAACTGCATCACTTCTCAAAAGTAAGTTGGGGCATAACCCCAAGCATACCTCTTAGATACTCAAATGTATCCTTAGGCAAAGGCTTTGTGAATATATCTGCTATCTGCTCCTTTTTACTTATTTACTCAAGTCTAACTTCTTTCTCAACAAATTTCTCTCTTACAACATGATACTTAATCTCTATATGCTTTGTCTTAGAATTTAATACAGGATTCTTAGACATACTAACTATACTGGTGTTCTCACAATGTATGACAACAGGCTCAACAAATTTTATTCCAATATCCTTTAGCATTTCCTTCATCCAAATTATCTGGTTACAATTGTTTTCTGCTACTACATATTCTACTACTGTTGTGCTTTGTGAGATACAATTATGCTTCTTGCTTAGCTAAGAAACTAATCTTCCTCCAAGGAAAAATGCTCCACCACTGGTGCTTTTCTTATCATCAACACTGCCTCCCCAATCAGCATCTGTATATGCACATAGGATAAAATCATTATCTTTTTCATACCATATTCCATAGTCCATTGTGCCTCTTAAATATCTCAGTATCCTTTTTACTGCTGCATAATGTGATTCTCTAGGTTCAACTTGAAATCTTACTACAATTCCAACTGAATGTGCTATATCAAGTCTTGTATGAGTCAAATACTGTAATCCTCCAATCATAGATCTGTATTTCTTCTATTCTACTATAGGAGTCTCATCTATGCTAGATAACTTATGTCCAGTCACCATAGGTGTTCCAAATGGTTTACAATCCTCCATTTCAAATCTTTTCAACAAGTCATTCAAGTACTTTGTCTAACTTACAAAGATACCATCAATGTCTTGTGTTATCTGTAATCCCAAAAAGTATTTCATCTCACCAATCATACTCATTTCAAATTCAATCTTCATTTCATCAACAAATTTGTCACTAGCTTCATCTTCTCCTCCAAAGATAATGTCATCAACAAAAATAACTATAACTAACAAACCATTTTCAATTTCTTTTGTGTACAGATTGCTATTAGTTGTTCCTTTTATAAATCCCAACTTTAACAAATACTTATCCAGTCTTGCATACCAAGTTCTAGGTGCTTGTTTAAGTCCATATAAATATTTCTTCAATTTACATACCATATCTCCTTCTTGAGTTAAAGGAAAACCTTCAGGCTGCTCAATGTAGACTTCTTCTTCCAATTCTCCATTCAGAAATGTTGACTTCACATCCATCTGATACACTTTGAATTTCTTGTAAGATGCATATGCCAAAAACATTCTTACTGCTTCAATTCTTACAACAGGTGCAAAGGTTTCTTCATAGTCAATTCCTTCTTGTTGTGAGTAACCCTTACATACCAATCTTGCTTTGTTTCTTACTACTTCTCCTTGTTCATTCATCTTGTTTATGGATACCCATTTAGTTCCAATAACATTCTTGTCTTTAGGTCTAGGGACCAATTCCCATGTCTTGTTCTTTTCAATCCAATCTAGTTCTTCTTTCATAGCATTAGTCCAACTTTCATCTTCACAAGCTTCATTAGTAGTCTTAGCTTCAATTTGAGAAATCAAACATAACTGTTCTTGTGCCTTATTTCAAGTTAGAACTCCTCTTTTGATGCTCCCAATAATCTGTTCAAAAGGATGATTCCTTAACAAACTCTTGCTAGGTGTCATTGTCTCAGATATCTCTTCAGATGTAGGTTCTTCAATAACTTCACTGTGACTTTCATTCAAAAAATCACTGTCAGTTTCATAAAACAATTCAATACATCCATTGTTAGGTTTAGGATGAGCTTCTTCATCAGATTCATAATCAAGCATTCTTTCCTGAATTTTGAACTTTTCATCAACTTTAACATTTGCACTTTCAACAATAGTCTTAGTTCTTTTATTGAAACATCTATATGCTTTTATTTTCAAAGAATATCCAAGAAATATACCTTCATCACTTCTAGGATCAAACTTTCCAATATCATCATCTCTCTTTATTTAACATTTGCTTCCAAAAATTCTAAAATACTTAACTGAGGATGCATGTCCAAACCATAATTCATAAGGTGTCTTGTATGTGTCTACTCTGATTTTTACTCTGTTCATTGTATATACTATTGTGTTCACTGCTTATCTCCAAAATATCTTTGCCAAATCATTTTCAAACAACATAGCTCTTGCTGCTTCAATCACTGATATGTTCCTTCTTTTTGCAATGCCATTTTGTTCAGGTGTTCTAGGGGCTGAATACTGTCTTTTAATGCCATTTTCTTCACAAAAGGTGTTAAACTCTCTAGAAGTAAATTCTCCACCTCTATCAGATCTCAAACATTTAATCTTCATTCTAGATTCATTCTCAACTTTATTCTTAAAAATCTTAAACTTATCAAATGCTTCAGATTTTTCTTTAAGAAATGCAATCCACATCATTCTTGTAAAATCATCAAGAAGAATCATAAAATACCTTTCTCCATAGAATCCTCTAGTCCTGGTAGGACCGCTCAAATCTGTATGAACAATCTCCAGATTCTCTGGAGATGTAAATTTCTTACTAGGAAAAGAACTTCTCTTCTATTTAGCCATTACACATTCTTTGCAAATCATGTTAGTAGGCTTCACAATTTTAGGTAAATCTCTTACTACAAGTGTAGTACTTACTTTCACAATGTTATCAAAGTTTATATGATAGAACCTTCTATGCCATAACCAACTTTCATCAATCTTTGTAATCAAACATGTTATCTCAGTAGGATTCAACTGAAATACATTACCTCTGGTTCTAGATCCAATTCCAATCAGATTTCCATCTTTATCCTTTATCACACAATTTTTCTCAGTAAACCAAACTTGATATCCCTTATCAACTAACTATCCAACACTCAAAATATTATGTTTCAATCCATCCACAAAATAAACATCATCAGTATTAGTCTTTCCATCAAGAGTAATAGATCCTATACCTTTAATCAAACAAGGTGCATTGTTTCCAACTCTAACAACTTCTCCATCATATTCATTCAACTTTATGAACTTTTTCATGTCTCCAGTCATATGATGTGAACAACCACTATCTATAATCCAATCAGCTTTCTTTTCAACTTGAGAAACTAAGGCTTTTTCTTCCTTAACATCAATTTCAAGATTCTCTTCTTTAATTGCTAGAAATCCTATGTCATCATTATTTTCAGTATCACTTTCACTTAAAGTTCTTTCTATACTAGCTTCAAGATCTTCATCATTAGCATAATAAAATTCCTTAGATCTTCTAGGTTTGAAATTTCTTCTATACTTTTTAACTCTCTTAGGACATTTAGATGCAAAATGACCATATTCTTGACAAGTCCAACATTTAAATATTTTCTTACCGTCTGGTTCTCTTTCCACAAGCAAGGCAATACCTTCTTCAATCTTCTTGTCTTCTTCATTTCTAGATCTGTTGCTGACAGCATAATCTCCACTCACACTGATGCTTCTTAACAAAGTAGGGAAAACACTAAGAGCACTAAATGTTGTCTCCATTCTAGGTAAGTCTCCTGATAATCTCAAGTTCATTTCTGCTGCTTCCAATCTTCCAAGAAGAGTTTCTCTTGTAAAGTTTTTTGTACAAGGTATCACTTGTTCAATCATCTGTGTTGTCTACTTAAATACAAGAGTCAATGTCCTTAGAATTTTCCATATCACTTCATTCTCCGTCTTTGTTCCTCCACAATATTTTATACCTGTAATGATTTCTGACATTCTACCAATATAACTTCTAATAGATTCATCTTCCAACATTCTTATATCTTCAAATGCACATATCCAATTATGTAATCTTACTCTTTTTGCATGTTCATCACCTTCAAAAGTATAGTCTAAAGCATTCCAAATTTCATGAGATTTTTTCAAATATTTTACCTAATTGTACTCATTCTCTGGAAGTGCTTTCAAAAGTGCTTCTCTTGCAAGTATGTTACACATGAATAGATCTCTCTCTTCCGCAGTACATGTTTTAAGATTTTCCTCTTCAATGATAGTCTTATTATTATTTGTAATCAAACAATAACCTGGTCCTAAACATAATAGGTGTGTCTTCATCTTTTCTTTTCAGGTGTCAAAATTTACTCCATCAAACTTAGGGCTTTCTTTCCTGAAATTCACCATGGATCTCCTTAAGCTGTTAAACTTCTTTTTCAAGGACCTGCTGCTCTAATACCAATTGTTAGAAAGTAAAGTCCACCAAGATAAGTGAGACGGGGGGGGTGGGTGAATCAGTTATCAGATAATTATAAATTTTATCATCTTCAACAGCATTAAACCATATAAGCAATATAATTACCAACCATAGAAAGATTGTAGTACCCCGCCCCTAGTCCAATTTTATAAATGTTAGGAATTTATTGATGCTTATGATTTTACTGACCCCATACTTGCATGTGTATGGTTGATGTGTTTGTTTTATACTTCTGTTTGATGTACCTGATGTGGTTGAGGGATAGAGTCATAGTTACTTGCTTGTGAGATCCACATGATTGGTAGATCCCCACCATTGTCTATTATATTTATATATATATGCACATGCTTGTCTCTTATGTAGGTTTGCAGGTACCGGGCATCGACTTCCCTGAATTGTCAAGATGAGTGTGCCCTATCACTAATCTCAATGGTAAAAGAGGGGAGATAATATTCAATTCCAAATCCTAACCTAAGCCAAATATTGTCCTAAAGTAGGGGACAAGATTCTGTGTTTCCACCCTTCTAAACTTGTCCAATTGGCAAGAGTTTATACCTAAGTCCTGAGCATGAATGTGGGTTCTTAGGTCTTTTTTATTCTTTGATTTGTGGCATTTGCATGTTTTCTATTTTTAGATCATTCTTTTTTTAGCTGTGGCATAGTATTTAAATGGTAATTAAATAAATGTAGTTATTTTAGTTTAATTATTATTTATATTATATAGTTGATGCATAAATTAATTATATGCTAATTTGAGTGTAGTTGAATTATTTAATTAATGTGAATTAATTAAATATCCTCATTTTTTATTTATTTTAAATCATGAATTAACCTTTGTTTAATTAAAATATATTTATTAAATTGAAAGTTATCTTGTTTTTCTTCTTTTCAGTTGTTGTATTCACATACCCTGCGACATGTGCAGTGGATGCTTATTATTATGGTTACCTTAAGGTACAAATTGTACTTATGTAATCATGCATATGATGTAGTATCTATCTTTCAGATGTTATCTTAGGATTCATATCTTAATCTTATAATAAATTAATTAACTCTTTCGTAATCTACATCAAGGAACCCTTGAGAGTTGTAACCTATGTTGGTTATTTATGCTTTGCTTTGCTTCCGCATTGTAAACTTTGATGTTGTTGATTGTTAACTTTAAAAATATATATATATTTTGCAATCTTAGTCGCATGTTTAGGTTAAGTTCTTTTGGGTTCCCTGGTGGGGTATTACAAAGATATTCATACACAATAACATAATGACACAAGATATGTTGACTAGGGAACCTCTTGATCAAAGAGTAAACCCCAGTGGGAATGATGCCCACAAAAGATACACTAATATGAATATTCCTTGTGAGAGGATGGACTCTATTAGGAGTGTTATGAAATACATTCAGTACATATGAATCCCTTTTAGGAGATTTTGAATCTCTATTAAAATATTCTAACCCAATTAAGAGTTATGGAAGATAGAAGGACCCACTACCCACACAGCTTCAGGGTAAGATCACTGAACACACTATCCAAATAATCTTTGCATTACTCAATAGAATAATATGTTACCTCTTCTCTGACTATGCCAAACTACACTCACTGTTACATCAGATCTCAATTTCAAATCTCTGTACTTCGTATGTCTTCCTTCACAAATTCACTTTCATACTTAGTTCTTTTCTTCACTTGATGCATACAGCATCACAACTGCTACTACCATATCATAATTTCACACTTTCACATTACAACTACATACTTCTCCATTAAAACAATGAAATACATTCCTTCCTTTATACCACACTCAAATAATTACAAATGAGTCAACATACAATTACAAAATAAAAGTTTCCACACGCTGCACAAAATTGTCGGCTTCCAAATATAATAAATCTTCACTCATGTGACCTCGAATTCTACATTGTCATCCACATCACTATCAATGTGTCTCCAACTTCCCTTTAACTACACAAAACTAGATTCCATCCCGATTAGGATATATCATCTGATTTTCACAAACCACTACTCAAGAACACTACCTGAATACTGCTTCCACCAAAATGATCATAACTTCCATGAATAAAAGAATTACTATCTACGCTCTTAACCATATACATATAACATATCAAAGAGTATAACCTCAACATCACATAGCTCCAACCACAATAACCCACATGTGCTAATCCAAACTCTATCTACTTCTCTGCAAGTCTTCGGTAAATCACTGTGTTGACATCAATGACAATCATAGTCATGAATGCAACAAAAACTCCTATAGAATGGCTACCAAATACTTTAGCATTCATTCCTAATAGGTGATTTAGTCCTATATGAGAATCAATGAAATGTGAATGCTTTACCTGGTAAAAAAGGAAAGTTTAGCCCTAATTGGCTTGGACCTTTTGTTTTCATTGAGGACTTTGGTTCAGGTGCTTATAAACTTTCTGATATGGATGGTGTTTCTTGTAAGGAACCTATTAATATTATGCATCTCAAACATTATTATCCTTAATTTCCTTCTTTCTTTCCTTGTCCATTTATGTAATCCTTATAAAAAAAAATTATAGGTAATGTAGTTTTAGCAAAATTGTATTTTGAATATATTTATGCACCTACTTTCTTTCAATTAAGTTTTATATTGATGAAAACATAGTAATCAAACATAGAACTAATTAGTAGAGAAAGTTTTTAATTCATAAAATATTTTTCAAGTTCTGATACATATGTGGCCCATCACCCTATTTTTCACTATGTCTATCACTACACTTTGATGGTCGATGACTCTTAGATCTCTCTAGTCTATGATAGGAAGATGTAGATCTGTGTGTCTATGTGTGGCTCCTAGATATGATCATATCACACATGCCCTCCTAGGCCCTCTGTAGGTCAACTATTAATTTCTCTTCTCTCTCTCTCTGCACATCCTTAGCTCTCATTAGACACATGCAAAGATGTCAACATGCCTGTCAGGATCTCTGTGGCCAATGGAAGACTCTCGCTCGCCAGCTGGTAGTTGGTAGGATATACATGTATCCTTTATAACCTCAAATAAAAACCTCCTCCACTCCACTACACTAGCTGGAGAATGAAAATACATTTATGAATCTAGTGCCTTTTCATTTCAAATTAAGTTACATTTTTAATCAAATCTCATATTTCATACATGGGTCTCCCTCGACGTCACTAAAGTGTCTAGATGGTGGGGGAATGGAGTGACTACTCTCTCCATGCTCACTATGTCTAGGCCTCGGTGCTGGTGTCTCTATGTGGGAATGTAGAGGCTGTCATGATCTCAATGGTGATGCATGAAATATGTGTACATCCACACCAGTATCACTAGCTTGGGGAATCTCCTCTACTCTCTCCTCCTCCATGGGGTCTCCCTCAAAGATGTACTCCTCCTTATCTCTGAGATCCTCATCCTCCTCTATTGTACCACTATCCCAGTGTGTCCTCTCTAAAAGGCCTGGATTACCTATAGGATAATCCTTAGGGAAGATGGGGTGGGTCCCCTACAGACTCCAATACCTAATGTAATCTCATCTCATGCCTAAATAGGTCACATCTGATGGTACCTCTATATCCTGTGTCTCATCTGCATCACTTTCCTCTATGTTTTCTACCGATGGTCAGCATATGGCACCAAGTCTCTGATAATACCTCGTCGGATGTACATAATGAGGTACTACTCTGGGGACTCCCTATAACATGCCAAAGTGTCTCATCACCTTATCATAATAGTATGGCATCCCTATATGATTCTAATGACCCTCTAGCAGCTTCTTCCATTGTGAATGTATCATCTGGTATTGTGTATCTCGTCACTCTATCATCTGGCAGTAGGGTCTCCATATCACATATGTACTCAGAATATGGTCTAGACATACCCTCTAATAGAGGATATCTCTGAACTGCCAGACATCTCTCAGAAGATAAGCAAAGACTCTTGGTGTACTCACATCTACCATCACTGGAGCACTCTATGGACGTGTACATGCAAAATGCTCAAATAGCCAAATCTGCAAGAGTGTGCATATCGAAAGACTCTCTCTTTGATATCTCACTAGATGACATAACTTATGGTATAGCTAGGCTAACATGCTATGACCCCATGAGAACATGATCCTATCACTCTCCATCCTCCATATAAGATGGGTGAGAGGTGCAGAAAATATTGTACCCTTTGTGTTGGGTAACACAACCAAGGATACTATATAAAGCATCACTCTCTGTACCAAAGGTGTAGGGCCTGATAGTATGGATGACAAAAGGATCTAATTTGATCAGTTTCTCATCTGTGGAACCCATCCCAAGAAATACTCTCCATCTACAAGGATCTCCTCACAAAATCGATGTGCTCTCGATCTGATAGTCTTGCCTCAAACTAGAAGCCGCAAGATCTTGTAGACATCCTCCAGTGTCACAGTAATCTCTCTTGAGGGAAGATGAAAGGAGCATGTATCCTTGTCCAACCTCTCTATTAGAGCCAATAACATGTCTTAGTGTAGTCTGATTTTTGGTAGGACTGATACCCAGTACAGTCCTATGTCTCTCAGTAACTGCATGTCATCCTCATTTAGCTCAGACAGTCTCTCTCTAACGATCACTAGTAACTCTCCAAAGGGATGCTCTCGGAGACATACCATGTCCTATAAGCACAAACAAACATCATATCAGCATTATACATCTTCAAATCTACAAATCCAACTTGACTAGGTCAGGGTTGACCTTCTTGGGTCACGGTCGACTTTCCTGGGTTAGGGTCAACCTTTTTGGGTCAGGGTCAACCTCATCCCAGATAAGGTGGAGACCTTCCAATTCATGTTGACATTTTTGGGTCAAGCTCAACATAATTAGGTCAGGGTCGACCTTTAAGGGTTAGGGTCGACCTTGCCTACAAAAATCAAGAATTGGAAAATACAGGAACTAATAACAACAAACTCACCTCAGGAAGTGATCATCTGATAGTCAGGCACTGTCTCAGGAGCTCTATGGGCGTCACTCAAAGTGCTTCTCTCCTTGGCATCTTGCTCACTCTTTGAATTTGAAAATGGTAATAATGAGTAAGTATGACTTCCTTTTCCTTATTTATAGTTAAAATTAGGGTTTCTCTTAGGGTTTACTCATGGTAAATTCAGATTTCCTTTCTTATGCATTTAGATAGACATTCACTCTTTTAATCATAACTTGAGTTTGGTAACTCTATTTTTAGTGCCATTAGTGAAATTGGAATCATGATTTAGATACCTAACTCCTTGAATCAATTTATGAAGGCTAGGAATCCTTCTAATTGGTTTAGGAAAGAACTTTTCAACACACTGCATATCTAGTGTATAAAGTTATCCTTATCAGCCTGTTTCACCCTTCAAAAGTAGAGAGCTGAAATAGGGGGCATAAGGGGATTTATGCACTTCTCAAGTTGTCATTTAGTAAGATCTAGGTGATTTGTGGATTTTAATTAACCTTATGAGTTGCAGGTTCTAACACTTTTTCTACAGGATCTCTACATCAAGGACTTGGCTATATCCTTTTTATTTACTATGATGTTTTCTCACTTTAGCTTGCATATTCACGTAGTGTCATATCTAAGCTAAAGTGGGGGATAAATTTATTTTCTTAAAATGAAAACACTTCCATCTTGATAGGTTTAGCACCCTCATTTAGTGCATTTATCATGATAGACTTGCATTTAGGATGCATTTTGCACTTGATTCCTTCATCTTATGTGAAATTAGGGTTAGGATCCTGAGGATTCTCCTTAACTTACCTTCTTAGTGGCTCTATTTTCTAGGTAGGACCTAGGCATAGGTCCTTTTAGCCTTCATCATGTTCATCATAGGACTTTGTACCTCTCTCTGGCACTCTTCCTTATTCTGTCATCATTTCTAGGTCTCTGGGCATCCCTGGAACCTTTAGTTTTCAAAAAAAATTGGATCTAGAACCCTAGGTCAAGGTTGAGGTTGACCTTGACCTAGGTCAGAGTCAAGGTTTTCATTGACCTCTGTCATGATTTTATCCCCCATTTTAAATTTTGGTCCCGGAGGACCCCGAAATCAATGTCGGGCTTTCAGATCTGAATGCGAAAGGGTTTTAACTTAAAATTCATTTAATTATTTTCCATCCTTAGTTGTTTATTGTGATTGGACCATAATTCAAGGTGAAATTTGAATTATGGGTCCTCATATTACTCTAGGAGCCTCACCTTGAAACCTTTATATAAAGACTCTCTCTTAACTTCATTTTCACAACACAATTGAGCAACAAGAGGATCAAGATTTCAAGCAAGCAAGTGAAAGTGAAGTGAAGATGCAAGATTGCAAGAGGATGATATAGAAGATCAAGCCATTTTTTATATCAAGCATTTTTGGAGCACGCCATTATGAACACCTATTTGGAGCAAGAGAGATTTCTTCTTTCTTGATCCACCATTACCAATATTCAAGCATTCAAAGATACAATCATGGGGTAGAAATTATGGATTGTGAGTTGGGTAAGAGTAGTTTGGCCTAGGGGGATTGGTATACTTTCTTATCTTATTCAAATCTATACATTTCTTTCTAATAATCATTCATGCTAGGGTTTCAATCTAGAGGATTAGATCTTGGCATTACACATTCAATACACACACATATTCTATTACATCCGACTATTCATGGAGGTGGAGATCACCAAAATGGGGGTTTGACTAAGGAAAAACCCTATATAGCCACCCCAAAACACCATTTTCAGATAACTACAATCATTGTTTCGAGAATTGCAGAGTGGATCTGAGTACCCTTTTCGTCAAACTTTTGGGATCTATGAACAAAATTTATGTTGGAGCTATTTCTAGTCAAGGTTGACCTTTAGTGAGTGGTAAGATTGTGCCCCAGGGTAAGATTGTACCTCGCTATTTGGGTCAAGGTTGACCTCCCTCAGAATTGAAAAATTTTTATGGGTTTTCTCCATTACAATTTTTTGGTTCCGAATCTAGTTGCAGAATTTCCCGAAACTATACACAGGCATCAGAAAATAGGTATTTGTAGATTAATTTCATTATGAGGTATGTACCTTATCTTATCTAATTTTAGGCATTTCTAGATTTACATTACTTGTCAATTCAATTCAAATTACATACATATAGGGGAATGTTAGATGCAATGTTAAACTCTATTTTACCCCTATTCAGGGGTCAACAAGAAAAAAATCAACATTCATTGAATGTCATATTGAAACACAAAATGACTATTAATTCCCACTTGGTTAAGATATTTTTTTGTAACAGTGGTTAAACTGATACAGTAATGTTCTGATTCAAATACAACTAATATTTGTAGATTTTCATATCTAAGCTAAGTTGAAAATACCTCCTCTGATCAATAAACAATTCAATCCTTCATATCCTCCAACTTTATTCCACTAAGTGTATGCTTCTCTGATGCTCGATAGTGTCTGTAGCTCAACTCGGTTCTGTCTTCAACCAGTTTGATTGGTGGTGCATGAAAATAGTCCTTTCACATGAATTCTCCTACAGTATCAATAGTCCCAGACTCAATAATGAATCTCATGTCTCTTTAAATAGATATCATAGACAATTTGCTTTTCATCTATTAGATTTTGCCTCTTAATCTTCATCATTCTTTTTTTCGCTTAAACCTTCCTCGACAGTTGTGTCATTAACATGTTTCATTCTCCTTCATCCGATCAATCTTGAATTCTATCAGTCGTTAGATCAACATAACAAAATTTATCTTCTACCTCAAAATCATAAGCAATTATCCAACTCATCAATTTAGTCGACTGTTATAAACTTTAATTATTTCTTTCACTTGATCAATACAGAATGTGTCAGTGATTACCTTCTTGATTAATGCTATACTCAGTATACACTACACTAACTCGGTGTATACCAAAATCTTCATTTACCGACCACATATACTTGTTCAGTTTTGATCTTCAATACATAACAAGATCATGTAATACAATCAAGTCAACAATATGATGCCATAGACTCATCAATAAGTTACCCAATGTATACCATATCCATATATTTCATATCCATCTCATCTTCATGTAGATATCTCATTCCTTTACCATTTTCCTTCTTTAGATATTTGTAACCATCATGATGAGTACAGTCAAAACTTAGTTGACATCAATGAAAATACATTGACTAATTTAATTGCCTTACATACCACTTTAGTAGCTCAGTGACCATTAATCATTGTCTTGTTAGATAACTAAGAGGGAGGGTGAATCAGTTAATTCCAGTTATCCTACAAACCCAAATCTCCCAGATGTATAAATTCAAAATTTTCAATCAAATATTCAACTCGGTAAGCTATCAACAATATCTTTCTCTTCATCTATTGATTGACAATAAATTCAATACTATATTTACCGATATATCTAGTTATGAAATGTGTAAAGAAAAATAACAATTCAATACATCATTCACACATAACACATAGATTTTTAACGTGGAAACCCTATTAGGGGAAAAATCACCTGGGACCAATAACCCAAAATAATTCACTCTTCTGAAGTGAGCTTGGTTAGGAGCCAACCCTATCAAAGGTTACAAAAAATACTGTAAGGTTTGACCTGGTTAGAGGATTTATCACTAACAGTTCTCTCTTGACCAACATTCACTATGGGGTCAACAAGAAAACAATCAACATTCATTGAATGTCATATTGAAATACAAAAGACTATTATGTCCCACTCAATTAAGAGATTTTTTTGTAACAATGGTTAAACTGATACAATAATGATCTGATTCAAATACAACTAAGATTTTCAGATATAAGCTAAGCTCAAAATACCTCCTCTAATCAATAAACCATTCAATTCTTCATATCCTCCAACTTCATTCCACTCAATGTATACTTCTCTGATGCTCGGTAATGTCTGTAGTTCAACTTAGTTCTTTCTTCAACCAGTTTGATCAGTGGTGCATGAAAATAGTCCTTTCACGCAAATTCTCCTGCAGTATCAATAATTCCAGACTCAACAATTTTACTCGTGTCTCTTTAAATAAACAACATAAACCATTTTCTTCTCATCCATTAGATTTTTCCTCTTAATCTCCATCATTCATTTTGTCACTTTGATCTTCCTCAGCAGTTGTGTCATTAACATGTTTCAATCTTCTTCATCCAATCAATCTTGAATTTTGTCAGTCATTGGATCATCATAAAAACTTTATATTCTACCTCAGAATCATAAGTAATTATCTAGCTCATCAATTCAGTCAACTGTTATAAAACTTTATTTTTTATTTCACTCGGTCAATACAGAATGTGTCAGTGATTACCTGCTTAGTTAATACTATACTCTGTATACTGATGTAACCCAATTTTATTTAGAAACCAACATCATAGAAAATACATGAAAACAAAGATGATTTCAGAATCCACCATTATTCATCATTCCTCCAACTATCCTCTCTATCTTACAATAACATAAAAATACTAATTTAAACAAATTCAAAATTACCATTTTTGGTAGATTTTCACAAAATCCATTTTTTGCCATTTTTGGTAATGTTGAAAATAACTCCTTAAAAACTAATTTTTTCCCTAAAGCTACCTTAAACTAAGATAGGAAGAAATGCCAACTAATCTTTAAAATTAGAAACAAGATTTCGAAGTTATTACAAAAAATAGCTTTCTAAAAACTCATAAAAAATACTAAAGGCCAAATTTTGGAGGCCTAAACGAACTTTCTAGCTCTGAGAAAAGTGTCGAAATGGAATCTCCTGAGAAATCTACCCTTAAAATTTCAGCCAAAATGGACAACCGAGTCAAAATTTATGACCATCGGAAGCCCTTGCATCATATACACTACAGTAGCTCGGTGTATACAGAATCTTCATTTGTCGACCACATAAACTTGTTCAGTTCAGATCTTCAATACATAACAAAATCATGTAATACAATCAATTCAAAAATATGATGTCATAGACTCATCAATAAGTTACCCAACGTATATCATATCCATATCTTCCATATCCATCTCATCTTCATGTAGATATCTCATTCCTTTACCATTTTCCTTCTTTAGATGTTTGTAACCAACATGATAAGTACAGTCAAAACTAGTTGACATCAATGACAATACATTGACTGATTTAATTGTCTTACATATCACTTTAGTAGCTCGGTGACCATCAATCACTATCTTTCACTTGTTTATTCAGTTCATCAAGATATTCAATCAATTGTAGGTTATCATGTCTTTCACTTGTCCATTCATTCCATCAAGATATTCAATCAGTTGTAGGTTATCAATCTCTCCCTTTGGCATTGATGGTAACACAATATGAAATATATCATAGAATACCAAACATCTATTCTACAAGTAGATAAACAAATGTTGTAGCTTGATAAGCTCTCCCTAGCTTGTTGTTTCAATATGTTTAATCACTACACAACATTACATACAGACTCTCCCTGCGAATTTGATCTTCTTCATTTATCATTGATTCTTCTTCTCTCCCTTATAATATTTGATTGAATCTTCTCTCCCTTATAATATTTGATTGAATCTTCTCTCCCTTTGACAACAATGCCAAAAAGAATAAACATCTCTATAGTAGCCAAAATATCATCTCTGGTGTTCGGTTCAAATCAAGTACCTTCACATACCGATGTGCAGTGCTCTTTTGTTCTTCAATCTCTGACTTTCACAACCTTAGGAAACCTAAAGTGTGAGCAATATGCATCAACATTGTTTGATATTTTGATAAATTATAGGTTGATGCAACCTCCTGATCACCTTAGTGATCGATAGACAAGGGATGGACCCCTAGTCTAGTCCTCAAGTAGTCAAATGTATCCTTAGGTAAGGGTTTAGTAAATATATTTGCAAGTTGTTCTTTTAATTTCACAAACTCCAGTTTTAATTTCTTTTCTTGTACTTTTTCCCTCAAGTAGTGATACTTTATGGATATATGCTTTGTCTTTTCATGCATCACTGGATTCTTAGAAATGTTTATAACACTGGTGTTATCACAACATATTATCACTGGGTCAGTGATCTCCTCTTTCATACCTTCCAAGAGTTTTTTTATCCATGCAATGTTTGAACAATTAGCAACAACAACAACATATTTTTCTTCAACAGTGGACTGATAAATGCATGCTTGTTTCTTTCTTATCCAATTTACTAATCTTTCTCCCAAAAATAATTCTCCACCAATAGTGTTCTTTCGGTCATCAATGTTTCCAGCCCAATCTGCATCAATGTAAACTTGTAGTTCAAAATTTCCCTTTCTTGTACCACAAACCATAGTTATCTGTGTTTTTCAAGTATCTCAGAATTCTTTTAAAAGTAGTCATATGTGATTCTTTAGTATTAGCAAAAACTCTTGCTACAATCCCAACTGCAGGTGCAATATCCGGTCTACTATGCACAACATACATCAATTTACCAATCATTGATCTGTATAATATTTGATTTACCTCGGTTGACTAATCATATTTTGTTAATTTTCATCTTGTGATCATTGGTGTACCAACCAGTTTTGAATCTTCCATACCAAAGGTCTTCAACACTTACTTGATGTACTTTGATTGTGTGATGAATATACCTTCACTTTGTTGTAAAATTTGCAAACCAAGAAAGAATTTAATCTCTCAAATTATTGACATTTCAAATTCTTTTCTCATTTCATCAGCAAATGATTTTCATAGATTATCATGTCTTCCAAATATGATATCATCAACAAAAATTTCAGCAATAACAATTTTATCATCAGTTTCACCTTTCAAGTATAAATTGTTGTTGTCACTTGTTCTAACAAAACCAATACTAATAAGATATGAATGCAATCTTTCATACCATGCTCTTGGTGCTTGTTTCAGTCCATATCATGCTTTATGCAACTTACATACCATTTTTTTCTGATTTGGATCAACAAAACCTTCATGTTCTTCAATGTATACCTCTTCCTCAAGTATTCCATTCAAAAATGCAGATTTGACATCCATTTGATATACTTTAAATCTTTTCATGTAGGCAGGATATGTAAGCAATATTCTAACTCCTTCAAGTCTTGCCACTGGTGCAAAATTCTCACCATAATCAATACCTTCTTCTTGTGCATATCTTTTGCATACAAGTCTTTCCTTAATCCTAGTGAATTCACCATTCTCATTCAACTTGTTTCTAAATATCCATTTGGTTCCAATTACATTCGTATCATTTGGTCTTAGTACCAATGTCCTTATTTTTTTTTACAGTATTTGATCAATTTACTCATTCATGGCTTGAATCCATTCATCATTTTCAAGTGCATCTCTAACATTTTTAGGTTCAAATTTACAAACTAAACATGTGTTATTTCTTAACTTACTTCGTGTCATCATGTCATCTTGCTTGTCTCCAATAATCTAATTATGTGGATGGTGTTTGCTCACAAATTTTTCTAGTACTTGTTCTCTTCTTTGTTCTTCATTCAGTGTAGGATCAAGATCTTCCTCAGTAACTATTTCATGATTCTCAGTCTCTATAGGCTGATGCTCGGTATCATTATCTTATTGCTCGGTAATGCTAGGCTATTTCTCACATAGAGTGTTAGGTTGCTCAATGTATGTAAATCTACCATAATCTTTCGGTTCCTTTTTGCTTTCTTCATCATTTTTCTTAGCAAACTTGTCAACCCTTACATTTTCACTTTCAATCATTTTTTTAGTAACCTTATTCAAACATTTGTAAGCTTTTCTTTTATTATAATATCCTAAGAATATTCCTTCATCACCCTTTGAGTCAAATTTTTCATTTCTATCATCTTTCAGAATGTAACATCTACTTCCAAATATTTTGAAATAACTTACATTCAGTGTGGACCCATACCATAACTCATAGGGTATCAACAACTTCTCTCCAGTATGTTTGTGCAACATTTTTTTCAATCATCAGTGTTCTAGCAGAATCAACAATAGATCTATTCCTCCTTTCAGTAATTCCATTATATTGTGGTGTTCTCGGTGCATAAACCTATCTATTGATTCCATGCTCATTACAAAATTTAGTGAACTCATCAAAATAAACTCACCACCTTTATTTGATCTCAAGAATTTTAACTCTTTTCCACTTTCCTTTTCGAATTTAGCTTTATACCATTTAAACATCTTGAAAGCTTCATATTTTTCTTTCAAAAACATAACAGCCATCATCCTAGAATAGTTATCAACAAATAAGATAAAATATTTGTCTCCATAATAACTATGAGTTCTCATAGGACCACACAAGTCGGTATGAACCAACTCCAAAATATCATTAGATGAATAGTTTTTGCTCTTGAAACTAGATTTTGACATTTTTCCTTTTAGACATTGTTTACACATGACATGGTCAGGCTTAGATAAGCTCGATAAACCTCTAAATTTTCCAATCATTCATTTTCTATGTCATCTCCTTTCCTGTTAGGACATCTAGCTGCAATGTGACCAATCTCTTTACAATTAAAACATACCAGAGGTAATTTCCATTTGTATCTTCCTTTACCTTTCTGCAATCTTCTAGCCATTAATGCTTCAAGTTCATCAAGTTCATTCTCATCACTGTCACTATCACTCTCATTTCTTATCATGTGTTTACTGCTTGATTTACCAATTTTCAAGGATGACATAAATGCACACTCATCATTAGGAACAATACTGTTATCATAGTTATTCAACTTAAAAGTATTTAGTTTACCGATTAGGCTATCAAGTGTAAGATTATTACCTGGAGTTGATCTCATTTCATGGATTGCAGAGATTCTAATAGCATAAATAGGCAGAAAGGTTCTAAGAATTTTAATCACAATAGTGTCTTCATCAATAACACCTCCTTCTCCTCGGATAGTATTGAAAATCTCCTTAATTTAGTTATTATATTGTGAAATGTTTTCTCCTTCTTTCATCTTCATGTCATCAAAATTTCCTCTAAGACTCTCAACTCTTTCCCTCAGCACATTTTCATCTCCTCTTTGAACTAGTGCAAGTTTGTCCCACATTCCTTTGGAAGTAGTACATGTCTTGACATCTTCAAATTCAACATTTGATAAGGAAGCAACAATCTCTATCATTGTGACATTATGTTCATGTCTATCTTTCATCTGATCAACAATCAAGGGTCCAATTGGTTGGATGTAATCATTGGCCAAGTAGTATATTGTAGATTCTCCAATTCCAGATATATCCAGTTTCATTCTGCTTTACCATGTCAAGAAATTATCTTTGTTCAGCTTCGACACCTTTCTCTTATACATCTTCTGATCTTTAGCTTAAGTCCTTCAAAATTTCCTTTCCAAGAAACGTAGGCTCTAATATGAATTTTTATATGATTGAGGGGGCGGGGGGGGTGAATCAATTAAGTACAGTTATCCTACAATCCCAATTCTCCCAAATGTATATATTCAAACTGATGAAGGGTGCTCCCCTTAATACCACTAACACATAACAGAAAAAGAGAAACAACAACAATAATATGCAAGAACAGAAAAATTGGCTTCTTATTATCTCCACGAATGTGGAATTACAAACTTTCAGAATTACAATATGCAAAGCCACATGGGCATTCCCTTACAACATTCTGTAGGAAAAAGCCTCGAACTATTACCCAGAACTATTCTGAACTGCCTAAGACAATAATACAGCCTTCCTTATATAGGCAATTATCCACCGCCTGGGAAGGTTCCAGAATTTTAGCCAATAAGGCCAACCAAACTTAGAATTATTTTATTTTACATTTTATTACATCATAGTCGGCTCAAGATAACCTTTGAAACCCGAACAGAAATTTTGAAGAAAATTATTTTTCGCCATTTCAGGTGGTCCAACTTCCGAAGACCATAAGTCATCACCAGTTGACCCAATCGGCTATTATAACCCCATTTCGGAAATGCCACGAAGCGCTCTACAGGCTTGACTTGCGCAAGCGCCCGTCACCCAAATTTTTGACCTCATCCGGGGCCTCTAAAGCCTTCAAAACTGAGTTCAAAGTTTTTGTACCCTGCTGCCAATACCGAAAATCTTCAATAACTTCCAATATACACTTGATCTGGCAATGAAACTTTACTGGCAGACTTACATGACCAAAATGAACCTCCAAGAAAGAAATCAGATCATTCTGAGCACATACAAAAATTACCAAAAATAGTAACTTTCCATAAATAGCAGCTCTGCACTAAAATAGCCCTTATTGAATATAAAAATAGAAATATTTTTGGGTGATGCAAGATTGCTCTTACACCCAGGATGCTCCTGCATCAGACACCCAGGGTAATTTGAGAAGTGACCCTGTCACGACTCAGGTGTGCAGAGGAAAACCAAGACGGTTAACCTCCACCCTTGTTAGCCATGATGAATCTTCAACAGGTCATCCTTTCCATTTGACCAAATATTCTTCATATGTAATGTTCCTTGTGCTTCTACCAACATGACTGTCCAGTATATCCTCGATCTCCTTAGTGTCTGAACTAGTTACTGGAATACTCCACTGTGCTGCTGTGATCTCATCTTCAACACCTCCTTTATGATACTCTGTCAGATCTGAAATGTTAAACACTGGTGAAATATTTAGCTCAGTAGGCAATTCTACCTCATATGCATTTCCTGAATCATGCTTCTTCAATATCTTACATGGTCCAAATTTTTTCATTTTCAGCTTGTTATATGTACCAACCGGAAATCGCTCCTTCCACAAATGAACCATGACTTCATCTCCAACCTGAAATTCCTTATGCCTCCTTTTCTCATCTGCCTTAGCCTTATACTGTGCATTCATCTTGGTAATATGCTTCCTCACCTCCCCATGGATGTTCTTCAAATGTTCTGCAAAATCCTCAACCTCAGCACTACTTATTTCTCCTTTATCTATCTTTCTCAATTCAGATGCATTTCTTGGACTACTTCCATATATAATCTGGAATGGTGATTTACCAGTGCTCCTGTTGATAGAATTATTGTATGCAAATTCTGCCTGTGGTAAAATCAAATCCCATCCTGTTGGCTTATCTCCAACCAAACATCTCAGCAAATTTCCCAAACTCCTATTCACCACCTCTGTCTGTCCATCAGTCTGTGGATGATGTGATGAACTGAACTTCAAATCTATCTTCAACTTCTTCCATAATGTACGCCAGAAATATCCAACAAACTTAGTGTCCCGATCTGAAACTATGGTCCTTGGCAAACCATGAAGTCTCACTACTTCTCCGAAAAACAATTCTGCTACATGAACAGCATCATTAGTCTTCTTGCAGGGAATGAAATGTGCCATCTTCGAAAATCTGTCAACCACCACAAAAATTGAATCATGTTCCCACTGAGTCCTCGGTAAACCAAGAACAAAGTCCATGCTGATATCCTCCCAAGGCTTCTCTGGTATAGGTAATGGCTTATACAACCCTGTATTCTGCTTCACTCCTTTCGCCATCTGACATACTCTGCAACTCTGTACAAACTTCTTCACATCTTGCTGCAACTGTGGCCAATAATAATTCTCACTAACCAAACCAAGGGTTTTATCACGACCAAAATGTCCAGCCAATCCTCCGCTATGCTTCTCCTTGATGAGATTCTCCCTCATAGAACTTCGTGGAATGCACAACTGACTCCCTCTAAATAGCATATCATCCTGGATGATGAAATCCAACCATTTCATCCTGTCTAGAGTAACAGGTTCTGTACAAGCCTTCCAAGCTTCACCAAAATCAGGATCCTCTGGATACAAATTCTTGAGTTCCTTGAACCCAACCACCTCAATCTGCATCTCTGTCAGCAATAGTTGCCTTCTGTTAAGAGCATCTGCAACCCTATTAGACTTTCCACTTCTGTGTTTCAAAACAAATGTATAACTCTGCAAAAACTCAACCCATTTCAAATGCCTTTGATTCAATTTTCCTTGACTATTCAAATATTGCAAAGCTTGATGATCAGTATACAAAACAAACTCCTTAGGAAGCAGATAATGTCTCCACTTCTTTAATGCCTGAACTATAGCATAAAATTCCTGATCATAAACAGAATATTTCCTCTTGGCATCATTTAACTTCTCACTGAAATAAGCAACAGGTTTACTTTCTTGGCTCATAACAGCTCCTATTGCAGTACCACTAGCATCACAATCTACTTGAAACACCTTATTAAAATCTGGAAGTGCTAAAACAGGTTGTTCTGTAACTTTTTGTTTCAACAATTGAAAACTCTTTTCCGCCCCATTAGTCCACTTAAATTCTTTTCTATCCCCTATCATTGTTTCAGTCAAGGGTCCACAAATACTGCTAAAGTTTCTGATAAACTTTCTGTAAAAGCTAGCTAGACCATGAAAAGATCTTACCTCAGTAGCATTCCTCAGAGTAGGCCATTCAAGAATAGCCTGTACCTTCTCTGGGTCCATTTTCAGACCTTCTGCTGAAACTACAAATCCCAAATACACTAACTCTTTCTTCACAAAACTGCACTTCTTCAAATTAATCAGCAATTTTTCTTCTCTCAACTTCTCAAATACCATACGAATATGCATCATATGCTCATCCAATGTCTTACTAAAGATCAAAATATCATCTAGGTAAACAATGACAAACTTACCCAGAAATTCTTTCAAAACCTCGTTCATGAGCCACATGAAAGTGCTCGGCGCATTGGTTAGCCCAAAAGGCATTACTAACCACTCATATAGTCCTTCCTTTGTCTTGAAGGTAGTCTTCCATTCATCTCCTTCTCTGATCTGAATCTGATGATATCCACTCTTCAGATCTATCTTTGAGAAATACACAGCTCCACTCAAACAGTCCATAATATCATCCATTCGTGGCAATGGAAACCTGTACTTGATTGTGATCTTGTTTATTGCCCTAGAATCTATACACATCCTCCATTCTCCATTCTTCTTTGGTGCTAATACCGCTGGTACAGTACAGGGACTCAGACTCTCACAGATCAATCCTTTCTGTAACAGTTCATGTACTTGTCTGTTCAACTCCTCACTTTCTGCAGGTGTCATTCTGTGTGCTGCCTTATTTGGCAAACTCGCTCCTGGGATCAAGTCCAACTGATGACTGATCTTCCTGACTGGTGGTAATCCATCAGGCACATTATTGGATACAATATCCTGAAACTCATTCAACAAATTTGCAACTTCTACAGGAACATCTTCTACTTCCTCTTTACCAGCTTTTGGAATTAAAGAAAAACATACATGCTCATGCCTCATACCATCTAGGAATTTCTTTCCATCAACAAATGTTATTCTTGCATTACCACATACCTTTTCTTCAGTCTCCTTCAATGGCTTTAGCTTATGTCGCACTCCATCCTTTGTCAGGGAATAGGTATTTTCACAACCATCGTGTACAGCACATCTGTCAAACTGCCACGGTCTACCCAATAACATATGACATGCATCCATAGAGATGATATCACATAGTACCTCATCTTGGTACCCGCCGATCTTGAACTTCACTAGGCATTGTTCATTGACCATGACCTTGTGGTCATCCTGTACCCAGGCAATCCGATATGGATGTGGGTGTTTCTGTCTCTCAAGCTTCAACTTTGTCACCATCTCTTCTGACACCAAATTGTCAGTGCTTCCACTATCAATAATCACATCACAACATTTACCTTCACACTTGCACCTGGTGCGAAACAGGCTCCTCCTTTGCTCAGGTTCATTCTCACCACTCAACAGGACTCTTCTGTTAATCAACGTTTCTCCTCTTTCAGCATCTTCAGAATTTGATGATCTGGCATCTTCATCTACATGTGCAACTCTGGCCTGGCCTTCATTTCTCCTGTCCGTTCTGCCTTGGCGCTGAGGACATTCAAATGCCCTATGACCTTCTTCTCCACAGTGAAAACATGTTCCACGGAAGCCACCTCTTCCAGATCCTTGTCCTCTTCCTCTTCCTCTCTGATCTCTATTATTCTGATCCTGGAAGCAATTGGAATTATTTCCTCGCTGATTTTGACTACTACTGGCCTCATCCTTCTTTTTTGGATCTTCATTTCGGCCACCATATGACCGTCCACCAGATCATCCACCGTGACCCCTTCCGTTTTGTCTGCTCTCGAACTTCTTGTTCAGCTTTTCCTCTACTTTTAGGGAAAATTGGTATGCCTCCTCAATACTGTTCATTCAAACCAGATTCAACTCCTCCTGAATGCTTGGCCTTAACCCATTAAGGTATCGGGCAACTTTCTCCTTATCAGCTTCGGCATGGCCTGTTCTGATGAGGAGTCGATAGAACTCCTCTGTATACTCCTGAACAGATTTTCCTGCTTGCTTCAAACTTTGCATTTTCTTCAGTAGGTCAAGCTCATAATCAACAGGAATGAACTGTCGCTTCAATTTTTCCACCATCCGATCCCATCTTGTGATTTTATCTTTCCCTCTTCTATTTCGCTCCAATTGAATTTCTTGCCACCAGATCTTCGCATGACCTTTCAGTCTGGCCTTCGCAAATTTGACCCTATCAGGATCCTCAACATCTTCATACTCAAAATACTCCTCACATTCATTGATCCAGTCGATCAATTCCTCTGGGTTAAGATTTCTAGAAAATGTAGGAACCTCAATCTTAGGTCTTTTCCCAATCTTGGAAATCACCCGAAAAAGTCTTTCTTCCTCCTGGTTCACAATTTCAGCTTCTCCTTCTTGATATTCTTCTTCGGCTTCATCCTCGCTTTCATCTCTGACATTAAGATTCATTCCTCTATGAATCTCTTCTTGCAATGCTCGCACTTGTCTCTGCAGCTCTCTAACCTCAGGTGTTACAACACCAGCTCTTCCACCACGTTCCCTTCGTGGAGGCATTTTCGTGATGCACGCTGAAACCCTAGCCACGGTCCTGGTGCAAACTACCTCACAGTCGGTGATCTTTTTACACACTCAAGAACTCCTGCTCTGATACCACTTGATGAAGGGTGCTCCCCTTAATACCACTAACACATAACAGAAAAAGAGAAACAACAACAATAATATGCAAGAACAGAAAAATTGGCTTCTTATTATCTCCACGAATGTGGAATTACAAACTTTCAGAATTACAATATGCAAAGCCACATGGGCATTCCCTTACAATATTCTGTAGGACAAAGCCTCGAACTATTACCCAGAACTATTCTGAACTGCCTAAGACAATAATACAGCCTTCCTTATATAGGCAATTATCCACCGCCTGGGAAGGTTCCAGAATTTTAGCCAATAAGGCCGACCAAACTTAGAATTATTTTATTTTACATTTTATTACATCATAGTCGGCTCAAGATAACCTTTGAAACCTGAACAGAAATTTTGAAGAAAATTATTTTTCGCCATTTCAGGTGGTCCAACTTCCGAAGACCATAAGTCATCACCAGTTGACCCGATCGGCTATTATAACCCCATTTCGGAAACACCACGAAGCGCTCTACAGGCTTGACCTGTGCAAGCGCCTGTCACCCAAATTTTTGACCTCATCTGAGGCCTCTAAAGCCTTCAAAACTGAGTTCAAAGTTTCTGTACCCTGCTGCCAATACCAAAAATCTTCAATAACTTCCAATATACACTTGATCTGGCAATGAAACTTTACTGGCAGACTTACATGACCAAAATGAACCTCCAAGAAAGAAATCAGATCATTCTGAGCACATACGAAAATTACCAAAAATAGTAACTTTCCATAAATAGCAGCTCTGCACTAAAATAGCCCTTATTGAATATAAAAACAGAAATATTTTTGGGTGATGCAAGATTGCTCTTACACCCAGGATGCTCCTGCATCACAAACTTTTCAATCAAATACTCAACTCGGTAAGATATCAACAGTGTCTTTCTCTTCATCTAACAATTGACAGTAAATTCAATACTATGTTTACCGATCTATCCAGCTATGAAAATGTGTAAAGTAAAATAACAATTTAACACATAATTCACACATAACACATAGGTTTTTAACATGGAAATCTTGTTAAGGGAAAAACCACGTAGGACTGGTAACCCAAAATAATTCACTCTTCTGAAGTGAGCTCGGTTAGGATCCAACCATGTTAAAGGTTACAAAACACATTGTAAGGTGTGACCTAGCTAGAGGATTTATCACTAACAATTCTCCTTTGACCAACATTCACTATGGGGGCATTCACTATGGGGTCAACAAGAAAAGAATCAACATTCATTGAATGTCATATTGAAATACAAAAAGACTGTTAAGTCCCACTCAGTTAAGAGATTTTGTTGTAACAATGGTTAAACTGATACAATAATGATCTTATTCAAATACAACTAAGATTTTCATATTTTCAGATCTAAGCTAAGCTCAAAATACCTCCTAGTGTAGAGGCACCTCGACCTTTGAGCAGTATAACAAGTTTCATAATATTGATACATTTAAGTCATTTAGAATTTAGTGGGACCATGTTAAGAAATGGTTTAAGTGCTTAAACTTGCACTATAATGTATTAAAAAAAAATGGATTTGCATTGTAATGGATTTAAAAGTCTGAATGGGAATATCAGGTAGGTGGACGATTTTTATAACTACCCAAGAATCTCGACAAAGAGTTTCATCTCTATAAAGAGAGAACAATGTAACCGAATAGGAGAGAGTGAAAAGCTATGGGTAGATAGAGTAAAGAAGATAAGAGAGAATAAAAAATGGCTCTCTAGCTACTGCCAGAGATCCATAAATTTATAATTGCAGTATTTATATTAATGAAGTTTACTTATAAGAGATTCATTTTTGCTATCTTGCCATGTTAATGCTTTTTGTAGTTCAGTTTCTTGGTTTTGATTTTTAGGGAAGGATTCAACTGTGAAATGAATGGAGCTTCAAAGTTTTGATAGTTGATATTAAGAAATCCATTTTGTTTAGGTATCAGGTCTTTTTGAGTTGTTATTAAATGATATTAGAGAGTTTGTTTTGTTTATGACTCGGGTTGCAAAACAGTCCCAATTTGGGGACGTAGGGAGTTATTGCATTTGGCCAAGCATCTATTTAAGATACAATTATTTTTTTGAGTGCATTAAATGGTTTTCAAAAACTATTATACAATCCGTACAAGGATATCGGCAAGTTCTTAGAACAGTTTATGCTGTGTGGGAACCAAGAAGTAATGTCTTCATGGTTATTTGGAGAGAGACCCGAGAGGGAGAGCTTTATTTTTCATAGTCATTTGCATTGGAATGCCTGAAAGATATTGGATATCATTTCCAAAGTGATAGTCAGAGACCAATATATTTGGTGCTCAACATTTGAAATAGAAAAGGTGGCGGGTGTATTGTGATACATGCATGCCCAAGTTGAAGTCTTGCATGGTAATGAAGTCAGTCTTGGTTTATGGAAGACCCACAAATCTTTGTTAAATAGTTATCAAGAACCATGATTTGATTCTTGTGATGATTTTGAATGGGAAGTTAGTAAGCTAGTTACACCGCGAGGAAACTGGGAGTCCCAAGGGGAAATGCTTCGACAGTCATCTAGAGAGAGACATTTATAGAGAAGACAAGATGTAATATGTAGAGATACAAATATCTTCAATGTAGATTTAAAAAGACAAATAAATATTTGTAGATGACAAAGAGTGTCTTGATTTTCTCTGTATCAAGTGGTATCAAAGCCCGCAAAAGATTTGGGAAGGGTAAAGCATTGTTAAAAGAATGTTTTGATGCGTGGTTGTAAGATTGATCCATCCAAGTTGCAGAAGGACAAAGTTGTTCTTGTGTGTGTGAAGATCTCAGTAGAGGTCTTGGTACTATCTCCAATGAGATACAACTAGGTAGAAGGTGAAAATAGAGCAACCACTAAGAGAAGGGTGGTAAGCATCTTCCAGAATCTTGTGTGGTAAGATGGAAGTATGGTAGTTGTGTGAAGCAACATGAGGAGTGGTGGACGGCACCGAGTATGTACTCCATTGATAGGAGTCATAGTTGAATGAAATAGTGACAACAACGAAGGCATCATGACAATGGTTGGCATACAAAGAGGTACAAACAGTTGGACATTTCCAAAGGGACTTGGAAATCTTTCAAATGTGGGAGTATGGTGCAGAGGCACCTCAACCTTTGAGCATTATGACAAGTTTCATAATATTGATATGTTTAAGCCATTTAGAATTTTGTGGGACCATGTTAAGAAATGGTTTAAGTGCTTAAACTTGCATTGTAATGTATTCAAAGAAAAAATGGATTTGCATTGTAATGGATTCAAAAGTCTAAATGGGAATATCAGGTAGGTGGGCAGTTTTTATAACTACCCAAGAATCTTGACAAAGAGATTCATCTCTATAAAGAGAGAACAATGTAACCGAATAGGGGAGAGTGAAAAGATATAGGTAGATAGAGTAAAGAAGATAAGAGAGAATAAAAAATGGCTCTCTAGCTGCCACCAGAGAGCCATGCATTTGTAATTGCAGTATTTATATTAATGAAGTTTACTTATAAGAGATTCATTTTTGCTATCTTGCCATGTTAATGCTTTTTGTAGTTTAGTTTCTTGGTTTTGATTTTTAGGGAAGGATTCAACTATGAAATGAATCAAACTTCAAATTTTTGACAGTTGATATTAAGCAATCCATTTTGTTTAGGTATCGGGTCTTTTTGAGTTGTTATTAAACGATACTAGAGAGTCTATTTTGTTTATGACTTGGGTTGCAAAATAGTCTTGATTTGGGGACGTAGGGAGTTATTGCATTTGGCCAAGCATCGATTTAAGATGTGGTTTTTTTTTGAGTGCATTAAATGGTTTTCAAAAACTATTATACAATCTGTGCAAGGATATCAACAAGTGCTTAGAATAGTTTATGTTGTGTGGGAACCGAGAATTAATGTCTCCATGGTTGTTTGGAGAGAGACCTACGAGGGAGAGATTTATTTCATAGAGTCATTTGCATTGGAATGGATGAAAGATATTGGATATCATTTCCAAAGCAATAGTTAGAGAACAATATATTGGGTACTTAGCATTTGAAATAGAAAAGGTGGTGGGTGTATTTTTTATCTCTATTGAGCATTAATGATTGTCATTAGTATCAAAGAAAGTCAAAGACATCAGTCAATTACTTATATGAACCCAGTCAGTAACTATAAGCAATACAAGCATGTCGGTTAAGTCTTCATACCGAGAACTAGATAGTTTTACCGAGCATCAGACACCGATATCGAGCAACAATAAACATCGAGCATCAGCGTAATTATCGAGCAGTATTTACAATGTTTACTGAGGATCACAGGAAATGACATAGGAATCAGAAATGGCACATCTATCTATGCAAATAGTTACAACAAAATTAGAAAATGTTTTACCAAGATCGAGGATAATTTATTGTTGAGATATTCATCGAATGCGATGAAGATCTAATGTAATTGTTTGATCTAGGTTATTTTTGTACACCGTAGATCTTAGGGTTTTTCTCTAAGTTGTTGAAACCTAATTTTGTATAAGCGGCATAAAGCAATATGCTATAAATTTGTATTTTACATCATTTTTTATGTGAACTGATGTATGAGTGAAGAAGCACTTGAAGCATTAGCCAACCTTCAAGATTATCAGTTGACAGAGTAGAACAGTATTAAGAGGAAATCAGATTGAGCAGAATTAGAGCAAGTTAACCAAGCAGTTCAAAATAGAGATTTTCATAGTATAAGGTGATATATATTTAGTACTTTATTGATTTGTATCAGACAAGTTGAGTTGTCATTAGCAGATAGTTACCTATTGCTTTATAATCATTGTAATAGAGTTTTGGTAAAATATCCTAACAGACTATACTTGAAAGTCTTTTCATAAATCTCTTAACCGAGTGCACACTCGAGTAGTGTTGCTAAAATCCTATCACTAGGTAGATCTAGCTGATCTAATATGTTACTCCTAATAGGGTAAGATCACTAGAAGTGATCAAAACTTGTAGCCCTAATAGGCAAACCTTTTCTATCTGTAGTAGTGAAGAATTTTTGGGTGTCACCCCCACCGCAATTTTTACCTTCTAACAAGGGTTTCTACGTTACCAGAATACTTGTGTTATGGCACTATTATATTGTTGATTTCATGTTATTTACTTTTACAAGTTGAATGAATGAATGATACATGCATCAGATACAAGTTATTATGCAAGGTTACTACTGTTTATAGTTTTAGATCTAAAGGGTTTATAAGTGAAAGGTTTTGTGGGCACTGATTCACCCCTTCCCTCTTAGTGCCCTATCTCTCCTATCCAACAATTGGTATCAGAGCTTAGTTCTCTTATTGGATAGTTTAACCACTAAAGGGTAAAGATCTAGTCATGGAGAGGTATAAGTTAGATAAAATGATAGAGAATCAAAAGATTCAAATGTAGATGTTTATTGACCAATATAACAAAAGGAAGGATGGACTAAAGAAATTACTGGTTGAAAGGAAGAACCTAGCTGTGTGTGAGTGATTTACACCTTCATGAAATAACAAGATTTAAAAGACAATTACACTATTCAAAAGCAAACTAATATAAATAATGCACAATTAATCTAAATATCTCATGGATCTCTAAAATAAAGTGGTAAATGAGGCTCTCAGCTATGATCCTCACTAGTGACACTCTAAAGATGAGAATTAAGCTATATGATATGCAAATTTAGATCTATTCTATCAAATTCTAGCTCTATTTGATGAACAATCTACTATGATCAAAGCAATTTAATCTAATTAGCAATGAGAATGATAAGTGAGTGATGTGGATGCAAATTGCCAGAGCTTTGTTGCAATTCAAAGATATGGAGTGGATGAATTATGCTTCAAAATGCTTTCTACTTATAGGATTTTCCCAAGGGTAGGGGGTAGAGTGAGATAACCATGGTTATGCTTGGGTAAGGTCAATTGGCTTTGCTTTGTCCATAAATGGGGGGACAAACATTTAAATGGTTTCAAAAGGCTGGACCATTTCAACAAAAGTGAGTGATTTGTGTCCATTTTGTCTCCTTTTTGCTTTGTTGAGGGAAATTAGTATTTATTAATTAATTAAAGTAATTAAATTTAGCCATGAAGGGTAAGAGGTTCATTTTGATTTTTCATTTCAAAAACTATGTCATTAATTGAATTTAATCAATTTCGTAGTGTTTTTCCCCTTTTCAAGCTTTATTTAATCATTTAATCATTTAATTATTTATTTGAATTTTCCTTTGATTTGAATTGCCTTTGTTCCATTTATTGATTTTTCATGCTATTTGATGATTTGATTGCACCTTTTGATTGATTTAAACCTTTTGCCAATTTTCCGTGTCTACAAATGCCCCTCTTTGAGTCGATGTGCGAAGAACACCGATTCATAGATTCCCTTAGTATGATGATCTGATTCAGGTCTTGGTTCTGATATGCCTCTAATCATTCTGATTGATGTACTTCTTGATGATGATGATGTTCCTCTGATGATGGTGTTGATATGATTCTGATGTCTCTGATATGATATGGGTCCTGGTTTGATGATAGGTCCTGGGTTCACTGATTTTTGATATGTTGATAGGTTTGATATGATATGGTAAACTGATCTGATACTGATTTGCCTCCTGATATGAAATTGATATGATATGATAACTTGATATGATATGCCCCACTGATAAATGTTTTTGATGTGATGCCAATTTGATACTCTGATGCCCCCTCAGAAATAAAACATATTGATTCCTTGATGTGAAAGATTTGATTGATTGGTCCAATATGTTTTCATTTCTGAAAAACATTGATGATATGCCATGACTCACAAATTTGCATATCCAAGATAGATAGGTCTATTGTAGTTAAGCAAAACAAGTGATTATAATAACAAGATAATGGTACCAATGAATGTGATTTGTCAATCTGATAGGATAGTAAAACTGATATGGGATAACTGATCAGTGTGAAAACTGATACAGTTGATAGGATTGATCTTGATCAGTGTGAAAACCGATATGGGATCTTGATAGGATAAATCAATCAGTGTGAAAACTGATATGATTTGATACTGCTACTTCATTCTCAGGACACAGAGACACGAACAAATGGTACAGGGTGTGATTGCTTGATACTTTGATAGGATTGATTGACGTAAGATGATTCACTGATATAGAATACTGATATGATTCCCTTGATTTGCAAAACAGGCACATTTCCATAAATGATATATATATGGACCTTAGCTTCTAAGATATTTGGATTTAAGTCATGGTTTGACCCAGGTAGAGTATATGTTATTGAGATGATTGATTATGGAGCTCTTTCAGTTTGTTGATATTGTATCATGATATTTCAGTTATTGATCAGGACTTTGATGTATCACTTTGATGACATTGTATCTTTGATTAAACAGACTTCATGGATCTTTGATATTATGGACACTTATTTGATTTATGGACTTTCTTTGATTCTTGATTGAACCCCCCCATTTGATGATTGATCAAGGTTTCGATTGAATGAACCCCCTTTTTCCCTTGGAAAAATACTATAGACAAATGCACATGCAATTAATCTAACATGATAATGCAATTAACCTTCCATGATAATGCAATGCAATGCAGCTAAGTGTCACTAGCTTTTAGCAAATAAATGCCTTGAGGATAAATTTTCATCATTGAGCACTTTGGGACCGAAAAGTTGATACAATCACCACTACCCACTGACATGATGATATGAATATCGCTTTTTATTGCTCATATGGTAACCTCCATTTTTCTTTCCCATCGGTCTCATCGATACGACTATCACTGATTACAAACAATCATGAGAGTACGAATACCGATTTTGTCAGATTCTATGTTGCAAGTGGATTTTGGCATTTAGATATGAAGAATCTAAATATCCAAGGTATCCGGTTGCGTAAACAAACAAAAGGTAACTCATTGTTTTAGAAGATAATCCTCGATGGTTCTTTGATGACCATGTCTTTAGATGAATTCTCATAAGGCAATGAATCTTCCTCCAAACATTCACTTCATAGTCAAGAAAATATCATGTCTCCATCATTGCCAATCTAGTCAAAACATCATTGATTAGCTAAAAAGACTTGATACAAATTGAATTAATGTAAGTAAACAGATTTTTACCCAACTTTTCAAAAGAATCTATCTAGGTGTTTTGCATTGTTTTCTGATCTTCAAAGAATATTTCCAAGTGTTTTGATCATGGAATGATGTTTGATTTTTAATCCTGAATAATAAGTCAATTTGGGCTCAAGGATTTGTTGTGGTAGTCAACTTCTTGGTTAGTAAACAATGATATCAATCAAAGGTTTACAAAAATCTGATCTCTCTTCTGAAAATATTGATCCCTTTCTGCTTGTGACTGAATGTTGCTCGTTTGAATCCTTTTTGAGGTACCCACTTTCCGATCTATTTTATGCTGCCCCCAAGTGTTTGATGTATCAGTTTTGACAACTTTTGGGCAATGCAAAGGATGATGCTAAAAATGTTATTATGACTATGTACAAATGATGAATGCAATGAAGGTTTGGACAAATGGGATGATGAGATGCATTATGCACACATGTGACTAGGAAAGAAATGACTTAAGGAAACCAAAAGTGATTGTTGCCAAGTTTTCACCTTTGGGTGCTTTTTTTTTTCTTTTTTCTTTTTTTGCTACCGAGGCACCTATTGCTAGGTTTTCACCAAGGCACTTTTTCTTTTTCATTTTTTTTTTGTATTTTTCATTTTTTTCTTTTTTTGTATTTTTCCTTATCACCTTGGCGCCTATTGCTAGGTTTTCACCAAGAGATAGTTTTTCAAATGTTTTTGCTTTCTTCATGCTCAATTTTCCACTATTTTTTATCTTTCCTCATTTCCAATGTTTTTGGATTTTCTATTTTCAAATGTTTTTTGTATTTTCAAGATCTCTTTTCAACTATGTACAATAATTATGATGCTCTCTCATCTGATACTCTGTATACTCTTTCATCTGCTTTAGGTGTAGAACCTCTTCAAATGAATGCTATTTATGGGTTCTTGTAACTCTTCACCATTACAATCTGATAACTTATATGTTCCAGTTCCAAAGGATGACACTATCACAAATGGGCCTATCCAATTAGCTTCCCACTTTCCTTTCTTTTCCCTTTCAGCTTGATTTTTGGGATTTTCTCTTAATACCAAGTCTCCTACTTGAAAAGTTCTTGGTTTGATGTGTCTGTTGTAATTGCGTGAAATCCTATTTTGATAAACTCTTAAATGCTCATAAGCTTGAGTCTGGTGTTCCTCTAACAATTGCAATTGTTGTAGTCTGGCAATCCTATAATCCTCATCAGTGATCAATCCTCTTAATGAAACCCGTAGAGATAGGATTTCAACTTCTAATGGTAGAACTGCTTCGGTTCCATAAACTAAAGAGAATGGGGTGGCTCCTATAGGTGTTCTGATACTAGTTCTATAAGCCCATAGTGTGGGATTTATTTGCACGTGCCAATCTCTTCCTGATTTGTTAACTGATCTTTTTAATATCTTGAGAATATTTTTGTTCGTTGCTTCAACTTGGCCATTGCCTTGTGGATAATAAATGGATGACGAATGATGTGTAATGTGGAATGTCATGCAAAGTTCATCAATATCCTGATTTTTGAATTGTTTCCCATTATCCATGATAATGGCATGTGGAATACCATAGTGGCAAATTATGTGGTTCAATATGAACATTGAAATTTTTTTGCCGGTTGCTGTTGTTAATGGAACTGCTTCCACCCATTTAGTGAAGTATTTTGTTGATGTGATGATATACTTGTGTCCGTTTGAAGATGGAGGATGTATGATTCCAATCAAGTCAAAACCCCATTGATAAAAAGGCCATGGTGTAATGAATGGGTGTAATTCTTAAGCCGGTGCATGTATCATGTTACCGTGATATTGACATTTGCTGCATGTCTTCACAAATTGGCAAGCATCCTTTTCTAATGTTGTCCAAAAGTACCCTAAATGAAGGATTTTCTTAGCTAGATTAAGACCGCTTGAGTGTGACCTGCAAATGCCTTTGTGGACCTCGCGTAAAGCTAACTTAGACTCTTCTTCCTCTAGACATCTAAGTAACATCCCATCAAGACCCTTACGATACAATGTGTCTGAAAGGATTAGGTAACGGGCGGCTTGGTGTATGAAGTTACATTTTTGGGCATGAGTTTGGTCTATGGGGAGTACTTGGTCTTTAAGGTAAGTATAGATGGGTCCATACCAAGGAGAGTCATGTCCATGTAAAAGAGAAACAATTTGGGTGTCAGGAAGGTTGAATGCCGGTTTTACCAACTCTTCCACCAAGAACTCATACTTCTCATTTTGATCTAGTTTTTGTAATAAGGAAGCCAAGGTAGCCATGGCATCTGCTGCTCTATTCTTTTCTCTTGGAATCTGTTCAAATGTGATCAAAGCAAAGTACTTCTTCCATCCATCAATCAAGGTTTTATATTTCATCAATTTTATATCTTGGGTATTGTATTCATTATTAACCTGATTGATTATGAGTTGGGAATCCCCATACACTTGTAATTCTGCAATATTCCATTCCAAAGCCATTTTGATGCCAATGACTAATGCCTCATATTCAGCTATGTTATTGGTGCATGAAAATAAGAGTTTATAGGACTTTGGAATGGTGTACCCTTGAGGGGTAACCAATAATATACCTACTCCAGAACATCCTTGTGTATAAGATCCATCAAAATATAATTTCCATGTCTTTGCTTCTATGTTGACAATTGCTGCATCTAGAAATTCAATTTGAATGGTTTGTGTAGACTCCATTGGGTTATCTGCTAAGTGATCTGCTATCACTTGTCCTTTAATTTCTCTTCTATCAACATATTCAATGTCGAATTCACTTAGGATCATGACCCATTTTGCTATTCTACCTGTTAAGGCAGTTTTACTTAGCAAGTATTTGAGAGGATCAATCTTGGCAATTAATTTGATCTTATGCATCAACATATAATGTCTTAGTTTTTGAGATGCAAAGACCACTGCTAGACATGCTCTTTCCATGAATGAATAATTTAGTTCATATTTTATTAAGGTTCTACTAAGATAGTAGATTTCCCTTTCTTTTCCTTGCTCATCTTCTTGTGCCAACAATATGCCTAGAGACCTTTCTGTGGCTGATATGTATAACAACAGTTCTTTGCCCTTGATAGGTGACATAAGAATAGGTGGGTTTATCAAATAAGTCTTCAAAATAGCGAAGGCCTTATCACATTCTTCATCCCACATAAATGTAGTGTCCTTGTGTAGCAATCTGGTGAAGGAGTGACACTTTTCTGCTAATTGAGATATAAATCTCCTTATTGATTGAATCTTTCCTTGTAGTGATCTCATTTGACTAATGTTTCTTGGAATTTCCATCTCTAGAATGGCTTGTACTTTTTTAGGATCAACTTCAATTCCTTTTGTTGATACTATATAACCCAATAACTTTTCGGATTGGACACCAAAGGCACACTTCTTTGGGTTTAATCTAACTTTGAATTGTTCTAACCAAATGAATATTTTTCTTAGGATTTGTAAATGTTCTTCTCTATTGTGGGACTTTGCTAGAATGTCATCCACATAATCTTCTAAGAAAGTGTGCATCATGTCATGGAAAATAGTTGTCATGGCCCTTTGATATGTAGCTCCAGCGTTTTTAAGACCGAAGGGCATGACATTCCAACAAAAAGTACCCCAAGGGCAAGTAAATGCTGTCTTTTCTTGGTCTTCAGGAGCAATCTTTATTTGATTTTAGCCACTAAATCCATCCATTAATGAGTACATTGTGTGACCTGCTGTCAGATCCACTATGGTATCAATGCTTGGCAATGGGAAGTCATCTTTGGGACATGCTAGATTTAAATCTCTAAAATCCGTACACACACAGATAGATTTATCATGCTTAGTAACCGGCACAATGTTAGAGATCCAATCAGCATATGCTACTGTTCTTATGAACCCCACCTTTAACAATTTTTCCAATTCTACCTTGACTAGGAGAGCCACATGTGGGTGCATTTTCCTTAGTTTTTGCTTCACAGGTTTAACTCCGGGTCTAACATTCAGATGATGCATTATGAAATCAAGATTCAGTTCAGGCATGTCGGCATATGACCATGCAAAATTTACTTGTTGTTCTTGGAAGAATTTGATAAAGTCCTCTCTTTCAAGAGATGTAAGTGATGTAGCCAATTGTATGACCTTTGGATCTACTTCCGTACCAATGTTAACTTTTGCTGTTGGTTCTATAAGAATAGATGACCTTTCTTCTTCATGTTTAGGCAAAGTATCCAATCTCTCTTCTAATGGTGCCACAGTTGGGTTTTCACCAAAAGAAACGTCTTTTATTTTCATTGTTTTTGGTTCTAATGGTGCCACAGTTGGGTTTTCACCAATAGAACTTCTCATTTTTATTTTTATTTTCATTTTTTTCTTTTTTTGACTAAGAGATTGGACCCTTGCTGTTGTCATTATGTCTGCATTGAGTTCATTGGTGAAAGAGGGTTCAACCGCATTGAGGTATTGGTTTGTTGCTTGGTCATTTGGGAAGTAAAGTAAGTCATGTGGTTCGGTTTGATCCCAATCAATGAGGTCTGGGTTCATCAAAATTAAGGAATTATTGGGAAAGGTATCATTAATAGGATTAATGGACATGACTTCATTTGAGGGTTCATACATTGTATCATTTAGATCTATGATGTGCGCTTCCTCAAGATGATCCATGGAAGCAGGGTCAAAGTCCCCTTCGCTCGAATCCTCGTTAACCTCTACAGGAAACAATGTGGGAAAAGTCACAAGCAGGTTAAAACTAACGTTTGAATTTCCCTCCTCTGAAGGTATCCAAAATGTTTCTATCCATGCTCCACTATTAGATGCTTGTTCTATATTAGGCCTTTGAATAGGAGGTTCTTCATTAATTGGAGCATCTTGTTTTGGGATTTTTGCATAAGTATGTATAGCAATGACTTCTTTATCTTGACATGACTCCTCTGATAAAGTATCCCATTCATAATCTTGAGAGTCATCACTATCTCCTTCGGATTCTAATGCATTTATTTGAGGATGAAAATCATGCATTGGACTTGAACTTTCTCCCTTGTATTGGAAACCTACTCTGGATTTTTCATGACTTGCCCTCCAAATAGGTTCAATAGGTTCTAATAACCCTCTATTTCTTTGGCCTAGGGGTCCTCTTCCTTTGTATCCCATCTTTTGTATAATATCAAATCCTTTCCCATATTGTTCGGTTTGTATATTGACATGCTGAATTCTTTCCATGGGAGTGTCTAAGGTATCATCCTCATCATGATAAAGCCATTGAAGGACTTCATCTTCTTCCTTATCCCATGTTGCTTTGCTATCTTCCCTCACAAAATAAGAATTATACTTATGTGGAAGATGTTCTTTTGAGGGTTTACCATGTGATTTGGGAGATATGGGCATGTCAAATAGAGAAACTAAATATTCTCCTACTCCTTTTGAACTAATCTTGCATTGTTTGTCAAATTTGTTCATCATCTCACTCATGTGTTGGTAATGATCTTCTTTAGCTTTTTCCTTTCCCTCTTTCATAGGTTTGTAGATCACTGTCTCCAATTTAGGTGCTAAATATGGACTTTTCATTACATTTGGACCCTCGTAGCTCACTTTTTCCTTGCCCTTAGTTGATGTAGTTGAGCTAGCTTGAAGAGGATTTTGTGTATATTCATTGGTGATTCTTGGAATAACTCCTTCACGATTATGTGGAATGTATAATTCATGTAAGGGTTTGAGTGCATTACAATATTGGAATGGATTTGAGTCTCCTCCAACTATGATTTCTTCACCCATGTATGGGAACTTGATGCATTGGTGGTATGTGGATGGGACGGCTTGCATCTCATGAATCCATGGTCTTCCCAATAAGATGTTATAGGTTAATGTCATGTCCAACACTTGACACTTGGTTTCCTTCTTGACTGGTCCCACTTGGATAGGTAATACAATCATGCCTTTAGAAGCTCTTTCAGCTTCATCGTAAGATTTTATGGTGATTTTCTTTGTAGGGTCAATGCAAGACTCAGATAAACCTAAGGATTTTACAAGACTTAATGTGCAGATGTTAAGACCAGCCCCTCCATCAATAAGGGCTCTTTTGACTCTATGCCTTTCGATCAAAACCTCTATATGTAATAGCAAATTTTGAGGATGAGTTATAGACATGTCGTCTTGATTGGAAAATGAAAGACAATGAGGAGCCATGAGATGTCCTACCATATTTTGAAATTTTTCTTCCCCTAAGGTAGTAGAAACATGTGTCTCTTCTAAAGCTTTTTCTAAAATCTCTTTATGATTTGGTGACAACTTCAATAACTCTAAGATTGAGATTTGTGTTGGAGTACGTTGCAATTGATCCACCAAACTATAAGGCCTTGCTGCTGTAGGAGGTTGTTTAACCACAATGTTGGATTGTGGGATATTGGTATTTTGAGGGACTATCCCTTGTAAAGTCATTCTAGAATTATGCCCTCTTGTAATGACATTTGTTGCTTCCTTTTGAGATTGTTCATTAATTATTATAGCATTAACAATATGATCATATGATGGCACAAAGTTGAGATTATTGGCACTTTGTTTCTTGCCATTTGATGACTCACCTTTATCATGTTTGTAAAAAGGTTGTTTGAAGGCCGTATGATCTTCATTATTTTGGGGTCCATCAACGGTGATTATGTTATTATCTATCAAGTCTTGCACCACATTCTTCAATTGTAGACATTCATTCGTAGTGTGTCCCCGAATCCTATGATATTCACAATGATTCTTAGCATCCCACCAGCCCAGCTTGTGGTCTGGTTCATAAGGCTTAATAGCAGGTAATGTAATAACATTGTTAGCCATGAGAGCCTTTAATGCAGTTTCAAGTGATTCTCCCAAGGGTGTAAAGTGTCTTGAAGGAGTGGGCTTCAAATAATTATCATACTTGCTGTTTTGATCCTTGTTTCCTTGATTATTCTTGTTGGCATTGTTGTTATTGTTGGAAGGTGCATTATATGCTTGATTAGTATTATTCACTTGATTTGGTGTCTTTGTAAGGGCAAATGGAATCACCTTCAAGTTGCTAGATTCCACTACACCATCATTAACAATGCCTTTGTTGTTATTTTTTGCAGCATAACGGCTATTGTTATTGTACCAACCTTTATTTTGATTGTTGTTATTGTTGGTATTGTTGTTGTTGGAGTTAGAGTTGTTCTTATTTTCCTTGTACAATTTCAGCTCTCCACTCTTAAGCAACACTTCTTCTGTTGTAATTCCATTATCAATCAAATCTTGGAAGGTTTTAGGACATTGCATCCTTAGTCTATAATTTAATTTGCTTCTTAAACCATCAATAAAGATATCCATTTTCTCTTTTTCCGGTACACTTCTTGGATATCTAGCAAATGTAGTCCTCCATCTTTGCAAGAATGTGAGAAAGGCTTCTCCATCTTGTTGCTTCATGTTACATAACGTTATCATTGTGACCTCATGTTTGATGTTATAGGAGTAATGAGTCATGAATTTAGAAGCTAATTCTTCAAAGGTTTTGATGTCGAATGGTAGTTTTGAAAACCAATCCATGGCCATTCCTCCCAAGCTTCTTGGGAATAGTCTCATTAAATAGGTTGTATCATGCATGAATTCAAGACTTAATGCACAAAACCCCCGAAGATGATCATGTGGGTCAAATGTTCCTTCATACCTATCATACTTAGGAAATGTAACATTAATGGGAAAAGGCACCATGACCAAACTCTTATCGAATGGAAAAGGACATAATGTTTCAATAGAAAAAGGCTTAGGAGCCCCGTTTTGTTTCAAACTGTCGATTTCGATTTGTAATGCCTTGAATTGTTCCCTTATTGCTTCCATAGGGTCTTCTATTTCCTTGGGCTTTATTTGTTCTATGTCAAAATCTTAGCTTTACCCCCGTTTGTATCAAGTCCATGAAGTGTTTTTCTTTATCCATAAGCATGGTCTTTTTCATTAGTTCTATGAAATAAGGACATTGTCTTGCCTCTAACGCTCTTTCAACCGTGGCTTCTTCCGTAGTTGGGGGTAGTTTTGTATTATGAGGAGGAGGTAAGTTGTTGCCTTGTGAATTTTCTTCTTGGGAATTAGGATCTCTTCCTCCATTATTAGAATTTCCTTGATTGTTGTTAGGATCCATTCCCCCATTCATGTTGTTTCCTTGGTTGTTAGGATTGGTATTTCCTAGAGTGTCACTAAACATCTTGTTAGTGTCCTTTGCCTTAGCGGGTTTTTCAATCACTCGTGAAGTAATGAAAGTGTCCTCCGAAAATGGGAGCTCTTCTCATTTGTAGGTCCCTTCTGTTTGTAATGTTTTCTTTATAGAATGTGATCTTGTAAGAACAGGCATCAACAAACTTTAAGGGTATGTTGACTTCTTCTTTTGATAAGCTAGTTTTTGGAATAAGGTAAAGGTTCTTGATCAATTTTAAATGGTTTAGAATCTTAATGATGTTTTGATCAATAAATTTGGAATATCTTGTTTGAAAATATAAAAACAATCTCAACACACACATCAATTTGTACCATATCCCTAGAATGCTCTAATGTGTGTATTTTTTAATGTTTTCACAGGTTGAAACACAAGAATAGCTTCCACGCAATCTACCTAGCACATAATTGGTTCGTAAACATGGCTCTAATAGGTAGTTTTGCTATTTTACCATTATGTAGTAAGTTTTCCGTTCAAAATAGATCTTAGTTGTTCATCCCCCAAGTATGTTAAGGGGCTTCCCACATGCATCGAAGCACGATTTTGCGCAATCTATTAAGACTACTAGAGGAAGTTTGAAAGAGCTAAAATCCTTTTTTTCGTGCACCCCATTAAGGATACACGCGTTTCTTTTTATAGTGGGTCGGATTCTCACGGAAAAAGCAAGTGTATCCTACTTTGGGCTGTCCCTCTCACCGGCCCTTTTAAGGAAATCTCGGGAGGTGAGCCCACTAAGTTTTAAACATGTTCATTTGAAAGCATGAAAAGTGGATTTGGTAGAGAAAGTTTGGGAATTTGATTCACTCAAAGAGTGAAGAGCATATCCCTATTGCTTTTCCCTTATCCCAAACACTCACAATCAATTTGGTTCTTTTTCAACCTCGTGACAAAGGGGTTCTTAGAATTGAAATGTTTGTTCTTTTCCTTTTATGATTAAACTATGTTTTGAACTTTGAAAATGCCACAATTTAAGGGAAGTTTGCAAGCTTGATGAGAGAAATACCTCAAACGATGCTAGAAAAGGCTAGGCGCATTTTTAAGTAGTAGATTTTCTCATTTTCTCTCCAAATCCTTCCCTTACCTTAATGAAACGTTCCCTCCACCAGAAAATTAGTCAGCACAAACAAACAAAGTGAGGAGAAACCAAAATCAACGCTTAGAATGCTACAATTTCAATTATGCTTTTTATGCTTTCTTTTTCTTCAACATTTGCAAAAATTTTACAAACTTAGGGACTAAACTCCCAATTTAATGATACGTACTTCTATTTGTAAGCATCTACAATAGCAATGTATTTAGCATATAACTCTACATCCCTTTCTAAGTCATTGTTGAGAACAAAGGTGGTGTGTACCCAGTTTTCCTTTCTTATCCTCTTAGTGATCAATTTCTCCTCTAAGTTATGCCTTCTCTCTGGTTTTTGAACTTTCTTATGAAAAACCATACTCCTGAGATAAAAAAAATGGACGTGAAGTCAGAATATAGTCATAATTTCAACACTTTTGATAAAATATAAAAATTACAGCCACGCGACATTGTCCAGACTGTACGCGAGATCTAATTTAACAAGGACATGATTACTTTAACCGTGAGCGTCACCATAAGGGGCTCAAGCGAGATTAAAATAACCAGGTGCGATATCAAATTTTACCTACGCGTGAAATCTTTAACAAATGCAACAACAGTCATTATTTTGATAAAATATAAAAGTGTAGTTAGGCGACATTGTCTACACTGTACGCGAGATCTAATTTGGCAAAGACATGATTACTTTAACCGCGAGCATCACCATAAGGGGCTCAAGTGAGATTAAAATAACCAGGTGCGATATCAAATTTTATCTACGCGTGAAATCTTTACCAGACCGCGACAAACTGATGCTATAAAAGCGATATCTAATTTATCAAAGGCGACATTTAAAATAAAGAACACGAGAAATTAAATGAGTAAGGCAGGAAACTCCCTTGACACCAGATGTAAAATGATTCCTCGGTCGTGACTTTTTAAGTCTGATTAAGCGACATTTAAATGACCAAAGGCATCAATCCTTTATTCAAAACGTGAGAGTTTAATTTTTGACCGCATGATTTCTTTCGCAAAAGCATGATTCTGCAGGCTAAAACGCGTAAGAGTTCAGACTGTAGGTGATATTTTAATTTGGCATCCATGACATTTCTTTGCTTTAGGCGTGACTTCTTTACTGGCAGGCATGATTTCTTCTCTGTAACCTGCAAACAGCAAGCAAATTCATGCAATTCTAGCCTAAATTTTGTAAATTACATGAAAATAATGATGAATTTGAGGCCTAGGGCCCCACGGTGGGCACCATTTGTGTGTGAGTGATTTACACCTTCATGAAATAACAAGATTTAAAAGACAATTACACTATTCAAAAGCAAACTAATATAAATAATGCACAATTAATCTAAATATCTCATGGATCTCTAAAATAAAGTGGTAAATGAGGCTCTCAGCTATGATCCTCACTAGTGACACTCTAAAGATGAGAATTAAGCTATATGATATGCAAATTTAGATCTATTCTATCAAATTCTAGCTCTATTTGATGAACAATCTACTATGATCAAAGCAATTTAATCTAATTAGCAATGAGAATGACAAGTGAGTGATGTGGATGCAAATTGCCAGAGCTTTGCTGCAATTCAAAGATATGGAGTGGATGAATTATGCTTCAAAATGCATTCTACTTATAGGATTTTCCCAAGGGTAGGGGGTAGAGTGAGATAACTGTGGTTATGCTTGGGTAAGGTCAATTGGCTTTGCTTTGTCCATAAATGGGGGGACAAACATTTAAATGGTTTCAAAAGGCTGGACCATTTCAACAAAAGTGAGTGATTTGTGTCCATTTTGTCTCCTTTTTGCTTTGTTGAGGGAAATTAGTATTTATTAATTAATTAAAGTAATTAAATTTAGCAATGAAGGGTAAGAGGTTCATTTTGATTTTTCATTTCAACAACTATGTCATTAATTGAATTTAATCAATTTCGTAGTGTTTTTCCCCTTTTCAAGCTTTATTTAATCATTTAATCATTTAATTATTTATTTGAATTTTCCTTTGATTTGAATTGCCTTTGTTCCATTTATTGATTTTTCATGCTATTTGATGATTTGATTGCACCTTTTGATTGATTTAAACCTTTTGCCAATTTTCTGTGTCTACTACTGTTTATAGTTTTAGATCTGAAGGGTTTATAAGTGAAAGGTTTTGTGGGCACTGATTCACCCCTTCCCTCTTAGTGCCCTATCTCTCCTATCCAACAATTGGTATCAGAGCTCAGTTCTCTTATTGGATAGTTTAACCACTAAAGGGTAAAGATCTAGTCATGGAGAGGTATAAGTTAGATAAAATGATAGAGAATCAAAAGATTCAAATGTAGATGTTTATTGACCAGTCTAACAAAGAGAAGGATGGACTAAAGAAATTACTGGTTGAAAGGAAGAACCTAGCTATTCTACAAAATTAGATTGGTTACCATGAAGTAGAAATTGATGATCTATCTGATCATATTGGATCTAATTCTGGAAGTATTTTTGACGGATCTGAAAGTATAGTCTCTGACTTATCTAAAAAGAATCTTCACTTAACCGAACAAGTGAAAGCACTGCAAATCAGCCAGGAATCTTAGATGGTAAGAATGGTAGAAGTAATGAACAATGCTAGACAGGCTGAGTAGGAAAGGAATCTAGCTATTGAAGACTGAAGACTGATAACTAAACAACTTCAAGAAAAAGGAAGTGAGATTCACAGACTCACCGAGAACCATTTCAAAATCTCAAATCAAATAGTGATACTGAATCAGGAGGTCAACTGAGTTAATGGAGAATTGTCAAGAAAACTTGAAGATATAGGAATACTCAGAGAAGAAAATGAAAAGATGAGAAATGAAGTGAAAACACAACAACATCATCATGAAATGAAGAAACTGGCTGAGGATAGTTCTAAAAGGATTGCTGATTTTCTGATTAATCAAAGGAGATTTGGAAGCAAAGTTGGATTAGGCTATACCAGCGAAGGAGAATCATCACAACAGGCTGAACAAGTCAAAAAAAAATCAAAATCAAAGATCTAAAGTGTTGACATGTTATCACTGTGGCAAACCGGGACATACTTCTAATGTGTAGAAGCAAAGCACAAGGTAAACCTCCAATCACTCCTAAGTTTAATGGTTATTTCTATTATTATGGAAAATTTGGACACCAAGCTTATGAGTGTAGAGCTAAATTGAACAAGAATGCTAACAATCCTACTATGGAGAAATCATGTTATAGTTGCAATGAACATGGACACACTGCACGAGAATGTAAGGAAAAAATGAAGCAAGTATGGATGCCAAAGAAAAAGACACAACGCAAGCCTCATCAACCAAAGAGACAATGTAACTCTTATGTTTGGGATTATAGAACATGGACTAACTATACTACATGTGGTAGATATGGGCACATTGCAGCAAACTGCAATAGGAAAAGATGGGCTGGACAATCACAAAGTTGGACAAGCACTAGAATGGCATGTTTGCATTTTCATAAGGTCGGTCATCTAAGAAAGGACTGCAGAGACTGAGCACCAAAAGAAAGTCATGTATTTGAGAGTGGAAACACTATGGAAAATATCATGAGAATAAGGAATGCTATGTGGAGAAAGGCATCTAATGATAATGTTGAGTCTGTTGGATTAATTGTGTGTTGTCTTTGATGTCACACTAATGTCATAATATTTACCGAGCTCAGTCGCTCAGCAAAGCAGTTCCTAGTATTTACCGAGCTCAGTCGGTCAGCAGGCAGTTTTTAGTGTCTACCGTGATAGCTCAGGTGTCAAAGAAAAGTATGGCAGAAAATAGTGTTAACCGAGCTTCCTCGGTTAATGAAGGAAAGTTAGTGTTTACCGAGTTCACTCGGTCTCCAAAGGATGTTGCAGAATTCACAGTGCTTACCGAGTTCTCTCGATCACCAAAGGAAATCTTTTTAGATTAATGTTTACCGAGCAAGGTCGGCCCAGTAAAGGATTTTGTTAATTTGAGAAATAAAGTTTGATTATTCCAGCCGACTGTTGTAATGACTAGTAATGTTATTAGTGCCAACTTGACAATCTGAATGGTTAATCCGAATGGTATATATAGAAGGTCAAGTTGTGAATTAAAAGTGTGTGGAAGTAAAAAAAAAAGAAGGAAAGTGTGAGCAAATTTTGAAGGATGATTAGATATCCTTGAGGAGCAGCAGAGATATATTTTGATCAGGAAGGATCTAGTGAAGCAGAACAAAGATCTGTAATCAGCAATTTAGTTGCATCATTATTCAGGTCATTTCATTGTTACTTTCTTACCATTGTAGCAGTGATTTCAAAATCTCCTAACCAAGTTGGTTTAACAGCCATTTTATAAATCCTCTAACAAGGTGACAGTTCTATTGAATTGTTTCAAGACCTCTTACAAGGCCACTCCTAACAGGGTGATTAAATCCTCTAACAAGGTCACACCTAACAGTGTGTTTTGTAACCTTTTACCGGGTTGGCTCATAACAGGGCATCAGTTTAGAAGAGTGAAAAAAAATAGTAACTAGTTACATTGGTGGTTTTTCCCATATTGGGTTTCCACGTTAAATCTGGTGTCTCTTGTGTTCATTTTATTTTCTTTATTCATGTCTGTTAATCACTGATGAATGCTTAAGAATAGTTATAATTAATACTCACTGCAATAATCGAGTTTCAGCATTTCTCTATATGTTTGCCAAACAATAGCAGCAAATGATTTAATAAAACATCTAAGGGATCTGTGGAAAGAAAATTTATGGTTAACTGATTCAACCCCCCTCTCAGTTACTTCATCTATATTTCCAACAGATTCAAGTAATGCTGTCGATGAAACCTCATCCACTGGATTGGGTGACATCGGTACTTCCACCTAAGGTGATATAGGTATGTATGGGACTAACATTTCAAAATGATCACATTTTACATACAGTTCCTTATATATGTTGTGCACATACCAAATTTGCATGAATAAAGATGCATTGTGGTTTATATATTTTGAGCTAACAAAGTTATACAGTCGGTAAAAGTTAGACCGAGCATTGGTTACCCGTCGGTAATCACTATTCAAGGTTAACTGAATAATAGTATCAACCGAGCAAATAAGTCTTGTGTTAACCGAGCTAATGAAAGTTTGCAGTTGTCATGAACTGGAAAGTAGGTCAAGCATTTTTTTCATAAATTTTTGAGCGGGAATATAAAAAATTCTATAAATACACGGAAGACAGAGTTTATTTTTCACATTGTGATTTTGGAGAGATAAAATTTCATAGAGTGAGATCAAGCAAGAATATTTTAAGAAAATTCAAGCAGCTACAGATTGAACCGAGCACACTCTTCAACGTATTTTGAGTAAGTTGAAACCCTACTGAGCATATTTCTCATACTTATCAGAAAACCTAGTTTTTTGAAATGGCATCTACTGCAAGTTCTTCTAAAGTTGTGGAAGAAGTTAATTTAATAATGTTAGCAAGCTACAAGGAACCACCTTATAAGTTACACCCAGAAGTAGCTTCGAAAATAGATTCAGTAGGCACTTTTTCAAGCATCCCACCTAGGGTTTTGTTAACTGAAGACATACGATCATACATACATTGTAAAATTGGGGAAATAGGTGATTTCGATATGTATGTTGCATATCAGGAACTTTGTGATGAGAAAATAGAACTAAAACCAGAGCACAAAATTATTGAAACACTTGGTCTTACCCATGCCCTAAATTTCCCAAAGAATTTTAAGAATGAATGGATTAGGGTTGTGTTGAGTCGCTATCATGAGGACACATTATGGCTAGAAAGACCTATCAAGGTTACAAAAAGAATGATTAGCAGGGTTACTAGTTACCCTACTATCGATAAAGCCAAAGCATTCAGAAGCTCATTGTGAGCCGAGATTGAGAAAAACACTAGCGCAACATGGGATGGTAGAGCACTAAAAATTTCATCAATTGTGGATCCCGAAGTTAAGTTCGCAGCACATGTAATTGGGTACAAGATATTTCAATCAAGCAGAGAAAATAGTGTACCATGTAGTGCAGTCGACATGGCTCATAAATTGATAAAGAAGGGTCATCAGATAGACCTTGTCGAGCTACTACTGAGACAGGTTGAACAAAACATGAAAACAATCAGGACACAAAAGTCCAATACCTGTAAGTTTGGATCATTACTTGTATGTTTATTTTTCTATCTCTAGAAATTCTTTCCCTCTGTCAGTCACACTGACTAGATAGATGACACACTGATCACTTCACAAATTTTTGAGATTATGAAAGGTCTGGGAGATAATACTGGAAATTTTATAGATAGTTATTTTGAAGATTTTAAAGTAAAGATGAATTTAAGAATTAGAATTCCAAGTTCATTGGTCAAAAAATATGAGATGGACATTTGTTTCTTAGCAAACACCAACCACACTATAATTAAAGTAGTTGAGCCGAGAATAAAATGGATAGCACCTATGGGCTATGAAATGGATCATGATTTCAGTTTGAAATCTATTAAGGCACTACTACCATTACTGAAGGAAAAAAAGGCCAAAAGGTTTAGAACCTTTGAAGAAGCTAATTCTAGAATTAAAATTGGTTTGGTCATAGGTAAAATGACAAGGAAAGAAAAGAAAATGAAGAATTTTTTATTTGAGAAGTTTGGGAATGAATCTGACTCATCTAAGGAGTCATTGGTTGAAACTGCAATCAAAGGTCAGTTAATGTTGGCTAACAAACCATATGACAGTGAAGAAACTAAGTCTAAAGAAGAACAAGAACCTATGCTGGTTTCTCCCACTCAAGCTCCAAAGAAGAGGCAGTTGCCAGTGCAAACAAGTGCACGCACAAGGTCATCAACTACAGTTTCACCACCACAGAAGAAGGGAGCTATGAAGGTAGCAAAATGAAAGGTTGCTACACCGAAAAAGACTTATGTAAAGAAAGGACCCAAGGTAGTAGCAGAGGCATCGAAGAAAAGGAGAAGGTTAATAAGAAATAGAGAAGACCTTGAGGATGACGAAGATGACAACAATCAATTCAAGGTTGTCAGTAATAAGAATAGGTCAATAGATGAGGTTTCTGCAGACATAATTGAGAATGGAAATCTTGCAGATCTGGAACTTAGTAAGTTTGATAGTATGTCAACTAAAGACCAAAACAAAATTGAGGAAGCAGTCATCCAGATGATGATACACTTCAAACAAGTTCCATTAGAGTTTGAATTATCACTGCCCAAGGCATTAGAAGATATAATTAATCAAAAGTGGTCCTATGCCTTGGACACCGAGAAGAGGATGAGGGAACAAGCCCTAGTATCAATTGCACTAGACTTATCTCTTGATGAGATTAAAGAGATTATGGATACTTATGTGCAGAGATTCAAAGTCAAAAGCCAAGCTATGCAAATAATAGATGAGAATCTGGCAGATCTTGGTGAGTCTGGTCAACTTGTCTGGAGTTCACTTTTAGCTGTCAGAGAGAGAAATGAGAAATTTTCATTTCAAAATTTGTCTAAGAAGAGAAATGATTCCAAAGGAAAAGGAATATTCATTGAGGACAATGTAGCAAAGAAGATTAAAGAGTCAGCGGTATCATTTACCTAGGTAATTGATACAACAATTGGTCAAGAAATTAAGAGTAGTTCACAAGATGCACCAAATCTAGTAGTGATTCAGATTGAAGACACAAATGATAAGGATGTACTCATTGAGGACATCAAAAATAGTGATCTTGATGACAGGGATGAAGATGCAGATGTGAATAATGCACAAGACACCATATAGGATGAAGCACAAGTTACCGAGTGTGCATTCACATCACTACCAGGTGAGCTTCCTATACTTGTTGAATCCATAGAGATTCTATCTCAAGAACAACCTAATGGATCAAACCCTGAGCAACCACTAGACACAACAGGGGAACAAAGCACCGAGACACCTGCAGAGACAAACAAGCCTGAAGGAAAAGAGGCTACTGAAATAGAAACACAGGCACAAGAAGAGCCCAAAGCAACTGAGGCTACCCCACATGACACAACATTAAAGGCTCTATCTCAGTCAACTAACACATAGGTTATCGAGGAGTAGAAAAATGAAGATAATGTGTCAACCGGGCAGAACACTCTGAGGGTAGAAGAAAAAGCTATTGTTCTAGTTGCCAAGAGTTCACCACAAGAACTGGAGAAGAAGAAGAAGAATAAAAATAAAGGAAAAGGGTCGGTCACTCTAGATGAAGTAATTGTGATACCCAAGTGTGACCTGAGGACCCTTAGCCCCAAAGAACTAAGAAAATATAGGGAATTATGTAAAAGAAAAATAGCACAGGAGAAGTTGAGACAAGAGATAAAAAGCAAACAAATATTAGAAAATGTACGAGATATCTTACAATAGGTAGTACCTAAGATAAAAATAGATGAAGATACTTTGATTATGGACCAACTTGCCACTCTCACTGAAGGTATAAATGCCCCAGATGTCAATGGTGATAAGAGAATTGAAGAGAGGTCAGAATCGAAGATACAAGATGAACTTGCAAAGAGAATAAGCCAAGAAGTGGCAATTAACAAGGTTAAGCTATAAGAGGTAATAACTGAAATTCAGTGTATTACTAAGTTAATTTGTCAAATCTTGTTTAAGCTATGCACTATGGACACCTTCACTACTGAGATCAGTGAAAAGATAAAATAATTTGAAAATGAGATCAAAGCCAGTGCATAAGCCACTACAACAGAGCCATGAGCTATTTCAAAGCATATATTGAGAGTTCACAAACTCAGGCGGTTGATAGAAGATCTCAGGAAACAAGAAGAGAGAGTCAGTGATCAGGTCACTGAATTACAAACCGAGCTCCTACCCTACCTAAAAAATTTTGAGAAACATATTGTCAAAGCGGAGAAACTTGTTGCAAGACCATAAATTTTTGTGTTGGATAACATCTTTGACCTCCATGCACAAATCGATCTTGAGCACCTTTCTCTCACCAACTTGAAAGAGGAATGGGAAAACCTCTTGGAATCATTGAAGAAAACCCATCAGCACATTTTTTACAAGCTGTAAGTATACATTTTTGTATTTGGCATTAATATCAAAAAGGGGGATAATAATGTATATGCCAAATATGTAAATAGATGCTAAGTATACTACACACTACCGGGAGCATGCACCGAGGGGGAGTATTTAGAAATTTTTGATATGTATATATATATGGTGGAGATATAAGTTTTGAGACATAAGGTCTGTATACATTAAGGTTTTGATACTAATGCCAAAGGGGGAGATTGTTATCTCTATTGAGCATTAATGATTGTCATTAGTATCAAAGGAAGTCAAAGACATCAGTCATTTTCTTATATGAACCCAGACGGTAACTGTAAGCAATACAAGCCAGTCAGTTACATCTTCATACCGAGCACCAGATAGTTTTACCGAGCATCAGACACTAATATTGAGTAGCAGTAAACACCGAGCATCAACATAATTACCAAGTAGTATTTACAGTGTTTATCAAGGATCATACGAAACAACATAGGAATCAGAAATGGAACATCTATCTATGCAAATGGTTACAACAGAATCAAAAAAATGTTTTACCAAGATTGAGGATAATTTATTATTGAGATATTCATCGAATGCAATGAATATCTTATGTAATTGTTTGATCTAGGTTATTTTTGTACACGTAGATCTTAGGATTTTTCTCTAAGTTGTTGAAACCTAATTTTGTATAAGCGGCATAAAGTAGTATGCTATATATTTGTATTTTACATCATTTTTTATGTGAACTAATGTATGAGTGAAGAAGCACTTGAAGCATTAGCCAAACTTCAATATTATCAGTTGACAGAGCAAAACAATATTAAGAGGAAATCAGATTGAGCAGAATCAAAGTAGGCTAACTGAGCAGTTCAGGACAAAGATTTTCACAGTATAAGGTGATATATATTCAGTACTTTATTGATCTATATCAGACAAGTTGAGTTGTCATTAGCAGATAGTTACTTATTTCTTTCTAATCATTGTAATAGATTTTTGGTAAAATCTCCTAACATAGTAGACTTGACAGTCTTTTCGTAAATCTCTTAACTGAGTGCACACTCAAGTACTGTTGCTAAAATTCTATCACTAGGTAGATCTAGCTGATCTAATATGTTACTCCTAACAGGGTAAGATCACCAGAAGTTATCAAAACTTGTAGCCCTAATAGGCAAACCTTTTCTATCTACAGTAGTGAAGAATTTGTGGGTGTCATCCCCACCACAGTTTTTACCTTCTAACAAGGGTTTCTGCATTACCAAAATACTTGTGTTATGGCACTATTATATTTTTTATTTCATTTTATTTACTTTTACAAGTTGAATGAATGAATGATACATGCATTAGATACAATTTATTATGCAAGGTTACTACTGTTTACAGTTTTAGATCTAAAAGGTTTATAAGTGAAAGTTTTTGTGGGCACTGATTTACCCCTCCCTTCTCATTACCCTATCTCTCCTAATCCAATAGTATTGTGATACGTGCATGCTCAAGTTGAAGTCTTGCATGGTAATGAAGTCAGTCTTGGCCTATGGAAGACCCGCAAGTCTTTGTTAAACAATTATCAAGAACCGTGATTTGATTGTTGTGATGATTTCAAATGGGAAGTTAGTAAGCTGGTTACGCCGCGAGGAGACTAGGAGACCCAAGGGGAAATGCTTTGGCAGTCATCTAGAGAGAGATGTTTATAGAGAAGACAAGATGTAATATGAAGAGATATAGATATATTCAATGCAGATTTCAAAAGACAAATAAATATTTGCAAATGAAAAAGAGTGTCTTGATGTTCTCTGCATCACCTCCTCTAATCAATAAACAATTCAATCCTTCATATCCTCCAACTTTATTCCACTCGGTGTATGCTTCTCTGATGTTCGATAATGTCTACAGTTCAACTCAGTTCTGTCTTCAACTATTTTGATCAGTGGTGCATGAAAATAGTCCTTTCATGTGAATTATCCTCTAGTATCAATAATCCCAGACTCAATAATGAATCTCATGTCTCTTTAAATAGATATCATAAATCATTTTCTTTTCATCCGTTATATTTTGCCTCTTAATATTCATCATTCATTTTGTCTCTTTAACCTTCATCGGTATTTGTGTCATTAACATGTTTCATTCTCCTTCATCTGATCAATCTTGAATTTTGTCAACAGTTAGATCATCATAACAAACTTTATCTTCTACCTCAGAATCATAAGCAATTATCCAGCTCATCAATTTGGTCAATTATTATAAACTTTAATTGTTTCTTTCACTCGGTCAATACAAAATGTGTCAGTGATTACCTGCTCGGTTAATACTATACTTGGTATACACTACACTAGTTCAATGTATACAAAAATCTTCATTTACCGACCACATAAACTTGTTCAGTTCTGATCTTCAATACATAACAAGATCATGTAATACAATCAAGTCAATAATATGATGCCATAAACTCATCAATAAGTTACCCAATGTATACCATATCCATATCTTTCATATCCATCTCATCTTCATGTAGATATCTCATTCCTTTACCATTTTCCTTCTTTAGATGTTTATAACCATCATGATAAGTACAGTCAAAACTTAGTTGACATCAATGACAATACATGACTGATTTAATTGCCTTACATACCACTTTAGTAGCTCTGTGACCATTAATAATTTTCTTTCACTTGTCCATTCATTCCATCAAGATATTCAATCAGTTGTAGGTTATCAGACTATATCATGTTTATGTTTACAAGATTTGGATTCAGGGTATGTAATTGAAATGGCTTAAGGGGATTATGTTGTACCTGATGTAATTAGTTTTATGAATAATTCATTGCAATTTCTTATTGGATCTATTTCAAATTTATTGTTTAGATTACATCAAGATTAAATTGATTAAATGACCTTAAGTAGTCCAAATAAATTATTTATGGTTACATGTCTTAAGGGTATGTATTAAATTGACATTGAATATTAAATTGTCTTGAGGGGTATACACTTAATTAAAAAATTTGAAATTAAATTGATGTATAAAACAAATTGAATAATTTAGTTCAAGATGAAATTGATTAAATGGCCTTAAATAGTAGATAAATAGATTATTTATGTTTACATTTCTTAAGGGGATTTATTAAATTGGTATTAAATTATCTTAAGGGGATGTATTGAATTGAAAATTTTGAATATTAATTTATGTATTAAATATGTTATATTGATTAAATGACCTTATATAGGTTATATTGATGAATTGATGTATTAATTGACCTTACATTGTACATTAAAATGATTGTTTGACATAAAATATATGAAATTAGTCAATTGATGTATTGATTCTAATCTAGATATTTAAACATATAAATAGATTTAGTCTATATATAAACATCATAAAAAAACATCACATATATATTAAATTCTAATGTACATACAAATGTCATCAAATAAACATGTTGCATAAACAAAACATAAATAAACATGTATCTTGATGTCGACCATTTGAATACATGTCAAATAATAAACACAAGTCAAATCATATATGTCTAGGTGTACTATAAACATATGTCAAATCATAAATACATGTCAAACATAAATATATGAAATGTATAGGTGTAATACCATCAAAGATAGACATGTATGTAAACATGGACATATCAAAGTCTAGATATAAAAGTAAACACATGCAGACAAATGGATGCAATCTACCAATCCTAAGCTAGGCCATCATGATGCATACGAATGAAGTGACCCTCTTAAAAATAATTTTCCTTCTCTGATGGATGTGTTATAACTAATCCCTATAAATTTAGTACAACACCTAGTTAAATATCAATATATAATCAATTAGTTTTTCAAGTAAAAAGAACATTGGATACATACATATATATATGAAGGTGCATATATATAAATACATAAATACATCATGTGTAAGCATATAAAACTCACATGTGCACTAGAAGGTGTCACATAGACTGAATCTCACTTGCACACACACTCCGACCCTAGGTTGGGTGTAATGTGGGATAAATCTACCTAGAAATAATTATATATAGGTCCATTAGGATTATAAATAATTGAACCGTATAATTTAAACTAACATTTAAATAAGTATTCATTTTAAATTAAATCAAATAAAAAATACCTAGGTATCATGCGTAGGGGGGTCATTTCCTACCATCATATCACACACAACAACTGCATTATGTGTGATATATTTGGTCCTAACCCTCTCTAGTAATGATGTGTGTAGGGGGATATGAATCTCAGTGGGGAGTGGTGTAGAGTCAAAGTGTAGTAGAAAATCTAGATAACTATTTTGGCTCAATCCCTGCAAAAGCTCCTCAAATGTTTCAACACCCTTTGTTGTGATATGGACTTGTTCAACCCATATCTCCTCCTCTGTATCTACAGAGTGATTTTTAGGCAGGTGATGTTTCACAAAGTGATGCAAGTGTTGTGTATGACCTAGCATAAATTGGCTTGGTGGCACTACAACCTATGAATGTTTGAGAAAATATCTAACCCCGTGTACTAGTATGTGATGGGTGGATGCAAAAAAAGAATATGCATGTAAAATATCCTCAAGAAAATAAAAACACATATCAACATTTTTTTTGAGCTCCCAAGATAGCTCATAACTCCTATGGTGTCAAGAGGCCAACAACTCTATATCAATCATCAATCCCTGCATTAGATGATGCCCCCAAAGATGCTCTCAATCGGGGTCAACTCAAAATATATTTTCCTAGTGTATCAAATGTAATGGTACTAACTACTGAGGCAATGCCACCAATCCTATCAATTTCTTCCCTCTAGGAAGCATTGACTACTATGTCTATTGTGGGTTCCATAGATGGTGTAATGGCAGTAAATCTCTACCCAATATAGTGTCTATTCATTGATGCGAGGAATTAAACCCTACAATACTAATAAAATTTTGCAACTCTATTATGCCCCTAACCAAAATAAGTCAAAATACCAAGGTAGTTCACATTCAGGCCCAAACGAACATCGATATATACATTTTTCACAACATATAGAGGAATCTAGTCATTATTAGGATCCACACATCACGTCTCCTAGTAGGCCTTCACCTTGGACTTTCCATCATAATATGAAAATACCTCTCATTTTATGATATCCTTTAGTACATGAAGATAGACCATGTCAAAGCACACATCACTTGAGATCTCTAATCTCAACCTATGAAAAATGGCATCTATTATCTAGGGCTATAGGAGGTATTCTCTCTCAAGCAATCCCTAAGTCACTTTAAACTAGTCAAAATAGTCTATCATATGTTCCTATATATACCATTAGAGAAATCTATGAAGGATCTAAGTTTCACAATCTGTGTATCAATATAATGAAAATTTTCTTAAATATCAAGGACATCAACCATATCAGGTGCAATGACATTAGCATGACCGGGATTGACATGAGCGAGATCGAACATCTAAGGGTAACATGTTTTGTTACAAATTATGTAAGTGTAATAAGTGTTATGCTAATAAATGAGATAAATAACATGTCATTCAATACAAACAATATTAAAATCTAATATATGTACATGTGTACAATTTTTAATAATGAAAATTAAATATTTTTTTAATAATATAATAATGACCAATAACATGTACATTACTTAAAATAGAGGTAAATCAAGCAATTTATAACAGACAGATTGAGAGAGAGAGGGTAGGGGGTTGGTGTGTGTGTGTGTGTGTGAGAGAGAGAGAGAGAGAGAGAGCCCTTAACATTAGAAAATGATGAATGGTGGTGGCCCTTAATAGTTGGGAACACTTATGTAGGTACATAAGGTACTAGTATATGCATATGCTCCCAATGAGGTATCCAACAATGTGAACACGCAAAGGATTATACCTAAGGTGAGCAAAGGATCTAATTAGGAATGGGTAAAGTGGCAGAAGGAAGGATGTCTTACAATGTGAAAGATGATAAAGTAATATAGGTGGTAAATATCATCAAAGAAGGTGTGATTCTCCAATGTAAAGGTTTCAAAAAAAGTAAAATGTTATTTAAGGTAAAATCCATGATAGTCCCAACAAAAAAAATCTACAAATAAACATGCAATGTGTAAGAGGAAAGGCATTGAATGCCCCAAGTTAAAGATATGTCAATAGAAGAACATGATAGGGAAGGCATGATACCCTCAATGTAAGCATATGCAAATTGAAACATAAAAGGTAAGGTCAAAGTATGACTCCCTTGATGTAAAATATGACAAGAAAAATTCAAGTAGTGACTTTAGACCCAACATGTAAGCTCTAAAAGTATTCTTTAAAAATGTAGGATTTTAATAATCATTGATTAGAGGATAATACATAAGCATCATTATATGATATAGAGATGGGAAATGTCATAAATATAGGTGTGTGATCAAAAAGTGACACACTTCTATAAACCATTAAACTAGAGAGAATCCATGAAGAAGGAAATCTCAAGAAGTGGTTTATAGCTTCCTATCTATGACGTGCAAGAATTTAAGCATTATGTATAGTGGCTCTCAAATGAACCTCAAATAAGAAACCCTTGCAAAGTACCATAGAATGGAAGATTCAAAATCATATTGCAAGAATGAGAGATAATCTAAATGAGATGTAATATCTAACCTATAATGAAAATGCAAGAACAAGAAAGAAAGGCTAATCTAACAAGATTACAATACCTCCTAGTTAAGCTATGTGATTTAAGATAAATGAAATAAAGAAATGATAAGATAAAATGCAAGTAAACTAGAATGCAAGATGCAAGAGAATGATCAAGAATGCAAGTAAATAAAAATGATAGCATAAGTCTAATATATAGGGTTAGGAATTAGCCACGAATGAGGAGAGAGTCTCCTTGTAAAGAGAAATGAATGGTGAGAGATTAGGAGGCAAAATCCAAGGGTGGAGAATAATCCCTATTTTGACTTTGGTGCACAAGATTCTCAAGAGGAAAAATCAATGGATATGGTTAAGAGGCAAAAATATGCATGGAAGAGATTAAGAGGCAAAAGGAGATTCCACTCACCTAGAAGAATGTGCAATCAATGTGTAGACAAAATGTCTTTTCTTTTCTTTTTAAAATTAGGAAATTCCTTTTTCATGTGCACACATAGGATAAAGTTGGAATTTTATTTAATTAAAAGGCGACATGTTATTTTAATTAAACAAAGCTTAGGATAAAGTGGTCAAACTTTAGGATAGCATCAAATAAATTATTAAAGTGACGATTTGATCAAGAGATAAGAGATTAAATCAATACGTAAGATTGATTAAGAATAGGATGGATTTTAGTATTTAAATTTTAATGTTAGAGTGGAGCTCAAGGTTTACTAGACCATTTTTGGGTTATTAAATTTTCCCCTCTTTGACTAATGTGTGAGCGATCTGGAAACATATTGAGTCAAAGAATGATGATGTCAAGGTAACTGATAGAGATCTGACTTTGAAATTGATCGAACGAAGCACAGAGAGACAATTAATCCCAAACTTGATCAAACGAGAGCTAGCAAAAGATAGCAAGATAGATATGACTCCAAACTTGATCAAACGAAGCATAGAAAGACAACTAATCCAAAACTTGATTGAATGAGAACTACCAAAATATAGAAAGATAGATCTGACTTCGAACTTGATCGAACAAAGCACAGAAAGATAACTAATCCTAAACTTGATCGAACAAGAACTAGCAGAAATAGATACAATAATAGAATCGATTTGTAGCTTTAAGAGATAGATGATAGATTATTCTTGCCCCCTCATGATTGAAATCGAAATAAGGTAGAGGAGATTTATAAATGAGATATATTTGATCAAAACCAAGATAAGATAAGGTCCAAGATGATTGATTAAGTGCACAAGACCAAGTTTGACCACCAAGTGATAGAAATTTGCCCCAGTTTTGAATGAGGTTGAACAGGAAGATATAGAAGTAGCATTAGGTCAAAAAACAAAAGAAAGGATGATGAAATGATGATATAGGAGAAGCAAATGATGATTGCCTCAAAAATTTCAAAGAGATTAGCCTCAACGAGTTAGTCAATTACTCCTAGAAGAAAAGAATTTTTAAAACATAATTTTGACAATCAAGATGAAGCTAGATTTCAATTTTGATCCCAAAAATGGATCTAGGATGTCGAAATCAGGTAAGGGTGCAATTTTCACAAAAATCTGAGACTTTAAAAATTTAGGTCAAAATGATATAATGGGTGAAAGATTAAAGAGGCTACAAAGACATGATCAAGAAAGAAGAAAGGAAGAAGATACGTGATCGAACACAAAGTTGACTATCAATCCAAAATAATGAAGGGGAATCTCTCCAAACTTGAATGCATACTAGAATGCATGTAAGAAATGCAACTACCATGAAGATGTAAAGTGCGATTTGCAAGGGTTCATAGGTCCTTATTTTTATCATCAATTCTTATTAAGGGACATTACAAGATCATAAAAACATCCTAGTGTGAATGCAACTATGAAGATATGAATATGATCTATATCGGATAGAGTGTAGGAAACACATGTAAGCATCAAGACATAAGTGTCGAGATGACCTAAACATGGTTTCCAAGTTAATGTTACAAAATTATACTAGTATCAAGGCATAAGCGCCAAGATAACCATTAGTGCAGTTTTGCATGAGAAAACACAATGTAACAGTCAAGGATATAGCTCTAAATCTCCTGAGTTTCTAAGGGATCAAATCAAGAGACACCTAGGATCATTAGAGTGATACCCACATCTAGAAATCAAATAAAATATGCCCCATGCCCCCAGTCCTCTAGTCGAAACATCAAAAAGAGACGAAGGAGGGAATACTCAGTGGAAATCATCAATCAAACACTACACAAAGAAAATAAGTCATAACATGTCTCAATCATTGCAGTTTAAGCATGGTGTGAAAAGAAAAGATAATCATTGACTTGCTAGAACTCATGCCTATAAGTGAGAAATATCGCACAATCCTAGACTACAAACAAAGCATTGACTCAAGATAGCATATTTGATAAGTGTTGAGAAACATTGTTTGGGGTGAGTCGCTAAGACACACCATCATGCACCAAAGGAGAATACAATGCATACCCCTAGTCCTAGGCAAAGACCAATTCTAGACCAAGCAGATAGGGAAATGGAAGTTGAAAGTGTTCAGAGCATCAAAAAGTGGCACACTTCTATAAACCATTACAATTGAGAGAATCCATGAAAAAGGAAATCTCAAGAAGAGGCTTATAGCTTCTTATCTATGATGTGCAAGAATGTAAGCATTATGTATAGTAGCTCTCAAATGAACCTCAAATAAGAAACCCTTGCAAGGTGCACCATAGAATGGAAGATTCAAAATGATAATGCAAGAATGAGAGATAATCTAAATGAGATGCAAGATCTAAGCTATAATGCAAATGCAAGAACAAGAAAGCAAGGCTAATCTAACAATATTACAATACCTCCTAGTTAAGCTATGTGATTTAAGCTAAATGCAATAAGGAAATGCTAAGCTAAAATGCAAGTAAAATAGAATGCAAGATGCAAGAGAATGCTCAAGAATGCTATAAGAATGAAAATAAATAAAAATGATAGCATAAGTCTAAGATCTAGGGTTAGGAATTAGCCAAGAATGAGGAGAGAGTCTCCTTTTAAAGAGAAATGAACGATGAGAGAATAAGACACAAAATCCAAGAGTGGAGAATAATCCCTATTTTGACTTTGGTGCACAAGATTCTCAAGAGGCAAAATCAATGGATATGGTTAAGAGGAAAAAAGATGTGTGGAAGAGATTAAGAGGCAAAAGGAGATTCCACTCACCTAGAAGAATGTGCAATCAATTTTTAGATAAAAAGTATTTTCTTTTCTTTTTAAAATTAGGAAATTCCTTTTTCATGTGCACACATAGGATAAATTAGGAATTTTATTTAATTAAAAGGGGACATGTTCTTTTAATTAAGAAAATCTTAGGATAAAGTGGTCAAACTTTAGGATATCATCGAATAAATGATTAAAGTGACGATTTGATGAAGAGATAAGAGATTAAATCAATATGGAAGATTGATTAAGCATAGGATAAAGTATACTATTTAAATTTTAATGTTAGAGTGGAGCTCAAGGTTTACTGGACCAGTTTTGGGTGATTGCAATAGGCATAGTTCATATATGTTAAGCATTAATTTTTAAATAAATTCATCATACTAAACATATAAATTTATAAAAAGAAAAGAAAATAATAAGGCAACCTAACAACCCCAAGTAGTAAGGTAAAGACCATAATTTCATGAATAGATAAGTGTAATTTGACATACAAAGTATCATAGAAAGGTACAGATCATCAATCGTGTGATGGTTCATCACCACATCATGGTGGGGCTTAATAATTTATCACCATATTAAGGCCAAGACTAATGAGGCATAGATATGTCCTCATGTGTGATGTGCATAAATTGAATTGATTTGAGGTCAAAACAATCATGAATGTTTCAATAGAAAATTCATTCATAAAATTGCATCATGAGATACATATTTTTTGTCCACTAATATTTCTTGAGCTTTTAATTTAACTAAATAAACACTTGAATTCATAAGAATAAACTTTCTAAACATAAGAAAGATTATTAATAGTATTTGGAGAGAAAGAGAGGAATAAAACGACCTAGAAAATGAGATTTTCTAAAGATTTCTAAGGTTTTGTAAAGACTTTTTGAGATTTTATAAAAAAAAATATTCTAAAGTTTTTTAATAGTTTTTAAAAAAAATTGTAAAAGTTTTCCAACATTTTTTTGTTTTTTTAATTTTCTAAAAATGTTCTATTTTATTTGTTTAACAATACAACAATTAAAAGTTACAAAAGACATATTTGGGTAAAAAGAATTTTAAACCTAATAACAAACTAAAAAATTTAAAAACATGTAAAATAGAAGCTAGATTGAGCTTGAGAGAGTGTGAAGGGAATAGAGAGAGGGGGGATAAAAAGACCTATAAAATGAGATTTTATAAGGTTTTCTAAAGAGTTTTAAGATTTTGTAAAGATTTTTAAAGCTTTTATAAAAAAAATCTAAAATTTCTAAAGTTTTTCAAAGTTTTGTAAAAAAATATCCAGTAATTATTTTTCAAATTTTTTAAACATATGTTATTTTATATTTGTTTAACAATACAATGATTAAAAATTTAAAAAAATATATATTTACATTAAAAAATTTTAAAACCTCATAACATACTAAAAATATTCAAAAATATGTAAAATAGAAGCAAAAATAACAAAGGGTGAATTTTGTACATACTTGGTATAATAATGCTGACATGTAAGGTAATGTAGCACAATGGTAGCTAAAAGTTGTCGCCTCATCCAAGGGGGTTCGCTAGAAGCAGTGTGGAAGACAAATACACTATTGACAATGACTAAATAACTGTCACCTTAGGCTTATAAACCTTTTTTAAGAAATGGCGGTTAAAATGCCTTCGATTGAAGGGGGTCTTCAATCGAAGGGAGGAAAAGACCCTTATGTAGGGGTATTCAATCGAAGGGGTAAGGGTGCTTCGGTCAAAGGGTCTACTTCGACCAAAGGCCCTTTTTGCGGCCTCCACACCCACACATTTTTCCTTTGTGAGAAAAATTGTAACCCACTATTGTGCGATCACTCTGAGGGCTAAATGTACAATCCTAAATTGTAAGCACCTATAATTAGATGGTCAATTAGGCCACATTTTTGTGTTCTTGAGATTCCAGGTTCATTATGCTTGATCCAACTACCCACCACTTGCATTTTTTGTTTTCTTTCCTCCTTTCTAACTCCCAATTTTAATTTGAGCCTCTTTTGGAAGGAAGAGGAAATTGTGAGAGTCCTCTTCTTGACAAGAAGACACCCAAGACATCCTCTTCACTGATGCTTTGCCCAAAATTTAAATCAGGGGCTCATCTTGTGGATTTAGCAATATTTTTGAATTCATGTCAGCCTCCTTCCAGTTTTGAGCTCTAAAATGTTGTGAGAGGTATAAAAGAAATCTATCCCTCCTCATTTTTGTAACCAATACCAAGATTTCAAGTGCTTTCCTATAATTTCGCATCCAACCATTCAAGATCAAGTTTTCAAGCATTGTTCAATCATTCCAAGCATCTTTCAAGGCAATATTCTCCATTATAGCAATCTTCTCTCCTATGATTTCCAAGTAGAGGAGACCTCAATCAAGAAAGAAGTTCCTTTGTCCATCTATTCTCCAAGGCAAGAATCTATCAAGCATAACAATATTGAAGATCTGTGAAGATTATTCATGGATCTATGCATTTGTGAAAGGTATCCTTGATTCTTCTTTGCATTCCAAGATTTAAAGTCAACATACAATTGTATTCAAGCAAAAATACAATAATCTTCATAGAAATCATGATCTCAATATCGATTTAAGGAGGTATATACATTTACAAGGTAGATCTAATATTTACCTTACATTTACATGCTTTCCTTTCATACAACTTTATTTCTATTTCAAGGTTGATTCCTTAATTGGGGTTTGATGAATGCATCATATCAAATCTAGAAATTGCAAGATCTAATGGATAGTCTACAACTGAGTTCAATCAAAAGTGTCATTAACAGGGTCCCTTGGTCACCCTCTTCCTAAGAATAGGACACCCACGATGATCTCTTCCCTAAAAAATAGCTTGAAACTAAAATCACATGCCACTAATGCTATTTGGTTACTATTTTTGTACTTGCATGTAGCTATCTTTTTTCTGTCAAACTATGTATGTTGAAACTTCTTATTTTTACCTATTTTGTCTTCTATCTTGTATTAGTTAATCATTTCTCCTTGATCAATTCTCACATTTACATAAACAAGAAGGATCATTATGCTTGATTAGCGCTCAAATCCTACTTGGGCCTATTGGTTCATCTTCCTTCTAATTGTGCAATATGAAATAGGATCACTCCCCCTTGCATCACCCCTTTTCTAATTGTACATGACCATACACAGATGCAAAAAATATGGAATGAAAAAGATGAGAAATGAGTTTATTACCTTTATACACATGAAAAATATCTTGTATTTCATTCATGTGTGCATGATCTCCTTTCTTTATTATATTGGGTAAGGGTGCTACTATATGAAAAAAATTCTTAACAAACCTATCTTTGGTTCATAGACTAAAGAATCATCTCAATAGATTTAGTGGGGAAAGGAATGCCTGGAAGAAAATCATGGATCCACCTATATGACTTGAGAAATAATGACATGGACCAAGTATGAAATCTTTGCAATACCAAACTCACAATCTAGGAAATACTATCATTAGGATCCCCACCACAATGAGGAGCAAGTGGGGAAATCCTCTTCATGAGATTTTCAGTGCAAGTGGAAAAATGTTGAGAAGGCTACACATATTTGCTAAAGGTTGGAGAAAAATAGGAGCAATAGGCAAAGAAGGGTGCATGTAGCCAAAGGGGGTTACACTAGCAACAAGAGGTGGAATAGGATCCACATGGCTTGAGGAGGCTAAACCAACAACAAAAGAATCATCCTGGGAGGATTCATCATCATCTTATGAAGAGTCATCAGAGGAAGAATGAGAATCAAGGAAAATTAGTTGATCACCATTAGCATCCTTCCACCAAGTGGCAACAGACAATCTATGGCCAAGTGGCTAGTAGAGAAGCGCCAATGACATCGAAATGGGAGACATTCATAATCTAAGGATTGAGTCATTTGCTTATTCCCAACCATGAGCACTACATCCCCATGAAGGGGTATGGAGAATTCAATATCAACCAATATGTGTGCACAGGTAAAGGGACCTAGGGAAGCAATGATATCATCCACCTTTGAGCAACAACCAATAGAGTTCTTGATGGCCTCAAAATAAGAATCCCCCCTAAAATGAAGGGGGGTATCGGTAAGACAAACCCACATTGGACAAACACTAAATGATTTGATAAGAGGGTTGGAGGAGACTATCTAGGGTTTGAACAAAAGAAAGTGAACCCCCCAAGTCCACAAATTTCTCAACACCAAATCTGGGTCATTAGAGGAAACAAAAGAAGCAATAAAAAACCCCTTCTAGCACAAGTGAGAAACTCATTGTTACCTAAACTTGGTAAGGACTTCCAAGAATCCATCACCCATCGATGAAGATCTAGTAAAGAAGGCCAAAGACTAGTAAATGTATACACCACCCCACAACGTTGGTAGAAGTCCACATTATCCACCACACCATGGCCACAAACTACAATAGGGGAGGTATTGGCACAAGCAAGAGATTGAAATTTCCCCTTAGGAGGAAGAGCAACAATAGATCTAGCAACACAAGCAAGGAGGGTTAACTAGGATTTTTTTTCTTGACTCTCTCTATATTTGAAGTGCACTCTTAGAGGAGATTAAGGTCATGGATCTCTTTCTTTTGACTAGTTCACATCTCTTGGCTTTTGTATTTGTTTCTTTGTGATTTTGGATAGAGTTTTGATAGTGATCATTTATGTTTAATGATCATTCTTGTCTATATAATGATGATTATCTCTCTTCTTTTTTGGCAACATGTTGTATTGTTCTTGTATTCTTTTTTTTTTCCTTCAATTTAAAAAATATATTTGGACAACTATTCACTTGAGGGCTAAGTAATGGTAAAGTAAAATTATATATCATAGCTTAAGGACCACTACCTTTTGCGTCTTTCCACAGAGGATGGATTATGTAAATCTGCATATACTCTGAGGCATGGTGTCATTTTACTTCTCATTTTTTGTCTAAGTGATGTTATATATTTTTCTTTATATGTATTTTATTAAGAAAGTGTTTAGTGTCTTTATTTATTCCAATAATTTGTCCAAATGATGCTCTTTGAAATCAAATTATCTTTTAGTTTGTACACCTCAAGTGACATAGTTACTCACACATATGCACATAAAACTTTTATTAAAACACATAATCTACTAGGTCATCATATTGTTACAAATGAAGCATTAATCTATTGTATTTCAAGTTTAACAAGTGCCACGTAGTGGCTAGTACTTGCCTAATCAATTGTAATTATATTGTGAAATATAATATGAATTTTAATAAAAAATTTATATAATTATAATTATAATAATGAATAATTTTTATTATAAATATTATAAATAAATCGATATTTTGAACTAAATTTAATAAGTTTTTAAAAATAAAACTATTATAATAATATTAAATATTAATTTAATATAATTTAATTTAAATATTAATATTTTGTAAAGAAAAAATAAAAATTATAAGCAAATAAAATCACCTCATTTTTTTACATAAATAGTTGTTAATGTATAATTAATATATAATTAAAATTTAAATTTAAATTTTTTTTAAATATGAGTAAAAATAAATATATATTATAATATCATAGGTTTTTATTTAAATTATAATATATTGTAAAAATTAATAATATAAACTACAATAAATTCATATAACATAATTTTTAATTTAGAAATATATTAATAAAAAAAATTAAAAAACTTATGAAAACTTAAAAAATAATTAAAAAAAAAACTAATTCTATAAAAACTCTTATAAATTCTAAAAAACTTCTATAAAATATATTCATGCCTAAAAAAATAGGTGTATAAGACCTTAAATGTTTTAGCCAATCATTTCATCAAAAAATATTTTGTACAATTTATAAACTTAAAAAATTTACATATACACTATATAAAATGTTTTATTTTTAACAAAATTAAATTAAACTAAATTGTAATTGGTAGAAAAAATTAGTTTTAATCACTACTTAATGGAAGAAATCTAAAAACGGATGCAATAGTACTTACTTAGCCTATCGGCAAGTACTAATAACAAGAGAGAATAATGTGTTAAATATAAGAAGTTTTTCACATTCCTTTCCATTTTAGAAATTCGCATTCCCTTGTATGTACATCTTGATGATATATCTCACCATTTTTCAATTTTAAACGTATATTATAATTTGAATTTCATATGTCTATTAACCATAGAGACAAAGATAATATAATATTTGAATTTATAATTTTAATATATTTCATTTATAATATTAATATATCTCACTTTATTACAATAATATATTTATTTGAATATTTTAAAAAATAGAATATAATTGAATTCGAGGCCTGGTTGCACGTTCTTCACATGAGGACGTCTGCTTAAAGCAAAATAATTTTTGGCTTCAAATCCGGTTTGCTAGCCAAATGAATGGAAAGAAAATTAGGTAGTTATGAAGGTTATTTTTAAATCTTAAAACTACGATTAAAAAATAGCGTATTTGTCGGTCAGTTATTCAACGGGTAGCATTTTCAGCTATCTTATCTTGTCCGTTTTGTTTGGTGAAGTTGAAGAAAAAGATGAAAATATCACATGCTTCCCCTTCCTTAGGTAATGGTAACTGCACTTCATCATTCCATCACCTCAAATCAAGCATACGTTCATTTTCTACAATTCCAAACCAAAAAGATAAAGTCAATCCTCACACTTAGGGTTATGGATTAGGTTTTTGCTTTCAAAGTCTCTCCAATAAAGTGGTCCCATTTCATGTGAACATAAGGAGAGCTATAATAATGAGCTTTTTTCTCACAATTATGGTTATTTGATTTGACATTATCTACACAAATTGTTTTAGTTAATGTTGTCAATGATCATGATCTTATTCATAATCAAAGCCATTCATAAAAAACTTTCCTATAGGCATTCCTTATAAGTGTTTTTTTTCTCTCTTTTAGTCATTCTTCTCTTTTTAAACCCTTTTTAGTGGGGTCATTTAAAGATGATATTATGACTAATGAGTGGACTGTTTGAAAGACAAACCATATTCTTCTTCTACCATTTCTCACTATACTCACAACAAACCATCTCGCCTTCAATCTCTTGGTTAGTTGAAATCCCCTAGCAGATCAATTTCTCTTCCTCCTAATTCTTAGACAAATGTCAAGGTCTCCACGAGTGGTTCAAATAAAAAATTGAACAATGAATAGGTGGTTGCCACCTCTAATCAATTTCTAGTCTTGTCACGGAAGGATGATAATCATCTAGTCCATTCATCATGAATTGTAACATATCTTAAAATGTGAGACGGCTTTCCCATCCTCGACAAAAATTTAAGGTCAAAGATACTCTAGTGAGGCCATGAGATTTTATTAGGGAGAAAAGGTTACAAAAACTATTATCAACATAATAAAAAGAAAATATATCTCTATTATAAGGCGAATTGAAGAAAAGAGGAGTGGTGTGAATATATATATATATATATATATATATATATATATATATATATATATATATATATATATATATATATATATATATATATATATATATATATATATATATATATATATATATATATATATATACATGTTAAAGGAAGAGGTATGTTAGAGAGACTAGAGGAAAAATGAATATGACTACCTCAGAGGAGAAGTCTCTAGGTATAATTGAGGAAGTTTACTCAAGTTAATTTTTATTACATTGAATGAGTTAGGATATAAATTCTAGTGAAGAAATTAAAATATTTGTATCTTCAAGATTACATTAAATAAAGTGATGAACGAAGTAGAAAGGATTTATAGATTATAGAAGATAGATGTACTAAAATGATGAGTTAGACATATAAATGGAAAAGGCACAAAAGAAGAACCTAGAACTAACTAATGAATCACATTGTCTATGATGAAATATCAAAACATGGATGTCCATGTGATGCACTATTATCCTTACATGTTGTTGTCCCAGTCTCACACAATCATCTAGAAAGTTATAAAATATAAAGTTTTCATACATTTTCAAATCCACCTGCACAATACGAAGGACAACAAAACCAATACACCAAAGGAGACCAAATGATATGAAGATTCTAAAAATAATCTCAATCAATGTATTTTAAAATAGAAAGTAAAAATGATGAGAGAGAGAGAGAGAGAGAGACCTTTGTGTGATTGTAGTCCTCTAAATATAAGTAGCTAGAACAATAAAAATGGTTGAGACTACTTGGGATCTTGTAAGGAACGGTCAAGCTCCTAGTTTGGTCTTTTGACATCCATGAGAAACTTAAAAAAAAGAAAAATGTGTGTTGTTTATCCTACTTGTGTCTAAGAGATAAAAATAGTGAGAAATATATGAATGCAACTTTTAGATGAATAAGGAGCAACAAACTAGTGTGTACATGTGTGTATAAGAGCAAGAAGTAAAAATTCAATGGAGTCAAGTGAAAAAACAAAGGATTTAACATAATAAAGGTAAAGGAAACAATAATAAAAACAAAAACAATCTATGAGTGATGGCAAAGAAATCCCTAGAAACCTATGACGATGACGAGATGGGTGTTTCCTCTTGCATAAGAAATAGAGAAGGGGCTTTCCACAATAATGAAGATAATGGAGGCAATTCAAAAAATGATAAGATGATTTGTTGGGGGATTGATTGAGTTGATGAGTAGAGGGAAATGCCCTCAACATTTTTGTGGAATCCCATACAAAAGATCAAAGGTTTGAGGATGACTAGAAGGAAGAGCTAACTAAGAAGTGAAGCAACTTAGAGGATATTTAAGAGAATGAATCTCTCATGGAGTTGTGGATAGAGACTCAACAAAGTGTTCTTCAAGAGAAAGAAGCTTAGTGTTGCATGAAATGTAAAGGAAGGCTTTCCAAACACCTATTGAGTTTATGTGATCTATATTTAGGTCAAGTGACCTTGAGTGTTCTTTCATGATGGGTTTTCTTTAGTCTCTCTCTCATCCTTGTGAAGTGGGATGTAAAAAATACCCCAACGGTGAAGGATGGGATAGATTCTCCTATTGTGAATGAAACTATTGTGAAGGAGACCTTCTCTAAACCTCTTTGTGTGAGGGGATTCTATCTAATGCAGTTTTATCTCTATCATTCATATCAATGTTGAGGTTAAGGAGAAGATTATTATCCTAACTCATCTTCCCTAGTGCGCTCCTACCCCACAACTAGGATTTTAAATGCCTTGGTTGATAAAAGTGTTGCTTATATAGATAATTATCTTGTTGGGAGATTCTTAGTCCTCCACTCTGTTGGAATGCTGTCTTTATGTTTATCATTGATGTCACCAATTTTCCTGCACTTATTCTCTAATAGTTTTGACAAGCCGCGAGTCCGTGTTTTTCTTTGCATTCCTTCATGTGAAATAGAATTGTTCCAAGAGTTTTTTAATAGGTTTATATGACAAGAAAGAATGTATATTCAAGATTTCATATGCCAATTTTACATGGAAATGTTGATATAGTTATGGAAGCTACATCTATCAAAATACCATATTTCTCTAGTAGCAAAACAAAGTAAAACAAAATCATGTCTGTGTTTCTTTAGTAGGTCATATTTTGTCTTGGTATCTTGTGGAGTGATTATGTGTTGGGTGTTGTGTGTAAAATCGATTTTGTGAAGACATCTACTTGGTTTTTGGTTGACTTTCTTGGGTAAACTGTGTGGAGCCATTTTAGATAACATGTGGAAATTCCCTTATGGCCAACTCATTTCCTTGGGACATAGTATGTATGTTCATACGATATTTTGTATCAGAAAATGAGTGTGTGTATATATAAGTGTCATGTACACTTTGGATCAATGACATGTATGTAATATGAAGAGACTCTTAGTGACAATATAGTTGTGAATGTAATTAGATGAAGTGTGTGAAATCTGTAGATTAAACTTAATTGGAACGATACCTCGTTCATGGTTACAATGCAATTATAAAAGTTCATTTTGTAATCTTGATAATGAGTCAAACTTCTCAAGCAATGGGCCTTATAAGGGAAATGATCCCTTGGGTAGTGATTTCTTGTAATATTTTGTAACTAGTTATGAGATATTGGGAGTTGATCCTCTCTATGGTTTTTCCCATTTGGATTTTCCAGATAAAAATATTTATGTTATGTGTTGTATCTTTCTTTTCATGTTTCCATTTACTTTCGGCAATTAATTATTTAACGTGGATAGTTGTTTAGAGGATTTAATAATTTAAAGGATGTATTGGTTTACTCCCCCACTCTCTTATTATATCATATATTCAATAATTGGTATTCGAGAAGGGTCCTTTGATTGAGCTTAACAACTTGGAGGAGATCTTGGAAGTTGAACATATGGCACCTAGACCCTCTGTGGAAGAGTTTCTAAATGACAAAAATCTTGAAAATAGGTGGAGAACTTAAGGTAGTTCTTGAAGATCTTGAAAACACAAAGAATGAAAACTAAGATCTGATGGAAAACACCAAAGAAGAAAATGAATGGATCAGGAAGCTAAGGGAATAGATCAAGAAATTCAAAGAAAGACATAAGGAGGTTAGTGAAGAAGTGAAACAAGAAAATGATATGGTTGTCAATCTAAAATTACAAGTTGAAGAAGACAAAAAGGCAAAAGAATGCTTAAATGGCATCATTAAGAAAAACAAAGAATTGCAAGAAATTGGAGCATGAAATGGTATCTCTTAAATCAGATCAGGAAAAGATAAAGAATTAGGAAGAAAAACTCAAAATGAGTGTTGCAAGACTTGATGAGATAATGGTTGTGCAAAAGACTTCGAAAGACAAAAGTGGATTAATGTTTGAAGTTGGTGAATGCTCACGTCAGAAGATTGAAGACAAAGAGAATTTAGATCTAACAAAAGACACAAAAGCTATCCCAACTGCTATAGAAATCAACCAAGGAAAGAAACTTCCGAGTTAAATAGATCAAGCAAGAAATTCTCAAGTCAAGCAACACATTTGTCAAAGGTACACTTCCTTTAATGTCTATTTTTTTTTCTATGAAAAAATTGGACATAAGGCAATAGATTCTAGAATAACATTAAATCAAAATACTAGTAAACTGACGAAGAAGGTTAAAACAAGATGACTCGGTGAAAACTAGTGAACTGACAAAGAAGGTTAATGTGGAAGAATTCAGAAATGAGATGAAGAAGATATGGAAAAATAAAGAGGATGTGGTTGCACACTTCTTTGGTGCAACAAATCTCTCCGGCAATTAAGTTAAGAGGACTTTGGCTCAGGGGCATCTAAAAGGAAAATCAATTTCCCTTGCCAAAGAATAGTATGTTGTTGTTACAACATGAATACATGAATACATGAAGACATGATGAGTAAATTGATGAAATGCTCATGTTAGTGAAGATTTCAAAAGAAAAGATTAATTTGTGGCAAGTTAAAGAAGGCATATTCATCACTATGTGCATAGACAAACTATTGGCAGTTTTTTCTCATTGTAGGTATTACTTGTAAGAATAGTCACATGCACACTTAAAAATGAAATTTTACTAGTTTTTTATTCATTCAAAGAAAAGGAAGTCTATGGAGAGCTAATTGAAGAGAAAAGAACGAGGTTTCCCTATAGAAAGAAAAGATATATTTCCATTTTTGAGCCCTAATTTCTAAGTTTTGTAAGAAAAATTGTTCTCTCTGTGGCAACTCTAAGTATAGTTGATGTGGATGACCAACCATGTCCTAAATTCAAGACATATCCTAACAAATCAATTCATAATGACCCAATGGGTGCATTGACTAGTATATTTTTTGGGGTTTTCTAACTGAGGACATTATAGCTTACATTCATGTTAAGATTAACAAATATCACCATCATAAGCTAATTGATATGTGGGAAAAGGAAATGATTGTTGATTTTGAAGTAAAACCTATTTCTAATGTCCTGGTTGAGAAAATATTTAATGTATGTAACTATTTTCCTAATTTGTGCTATGAAAAAAAATAGATAACAATGGAAAAGAGAAGAATCCATGATGACTTTGTATAGTTGTGATCATCCTTTGATGATCACCAAGGAGGTGATAGGTGAAATTACAGGTCTTTGGTCCACTGGACTAGTTCCTAAACTAAAGGTGGTGAAAAAAAAAGAGGTTGAAAGGATAACCAAAGCAATTCTTGACAAAACAGTGTTATCACAAGTAAACACAATTGAAAATCTTTCGGTAAAATATGTCTCTCTGATGATTGGAAGTAAGATCTATTTCAAAAAAATGGAAGATTATGTGTCTGCAACTACAATCAATGTGGCATATGAGATGGTAGTAAAGAACACTGGCTATGACCTATATGATCTCCTAAAAGAAAAGTTATTGGATAGTATAAATCAATCAAAGGAAAAGAAACACAAATATTGGTGTGGTACTCTCGCTTTGTGCATCTTGTTATATTTCTTGAGTGAAGTCCTTGGTGTTGGTAAAATTGTATGGATTCCAAATAAACCTATTTCTCATCAAATTAATGACATAATAGAGAAATTAAAAGATTTAAATTCTAAAGAGGAAGCTTTTGCCTCATTCTTTTCTATTTTCTAACACTGAATGCATCAAAGGGAAAGGAACCCTAGCAAAATTGTTGAAAAACAATAAGAAGGATATCACATTCCTCATAACCACATATGAGTGCATTATGGAAGCAGTTAAGCCTAGAATGGTGTGGGTTCTGGCTCTAGGCTATGAACTTCCTAAGGATGTATTAGAAGGATTGTCAGTTGTATTGTTGAATAATCCTATAAACAATACAAAGGAAAGAAATGGAACATATGAGGAGAAAAGTATGGAGGTACACAAAGAATTAATGAAACTAGTAATTCAAAAGAAAGTCCAAAAAATAATAGAAAAATTATCCAAAGTATTTGGCATATCATAGAAAGACATTGATTAAGAAAAGGAATCTAGTATTTCTATCACTCCTAGGAGGTCTAGGAGGTCTAGAAGGACCACCTTAGTTCCTAAAATTCCTACACCACCATCATCATCAAAATTAGAAAGAGTAAAATCTACTCCTTTCCATGAGAAAACTACTCTAGCATCTGATGAAAGGTTTATTAAGAGGAAAAATGAGACTTTCTCTTCCTCTTCTCAAAGAAGAGTCAAGCAGAGTGACTAGAAGGAATCTTACTGAAGAAGTATTAGAATCACAAGAATATAAATATGAAGAAGAAACAACTCAATTAGTTTAGGAAGGAAAAAGATCAAAGAACCTAATTATAGAATCTTCAGATGAAGAGTCAAAAGAAGTAAAAGAAAAAACTTATAGCCAAGTAAGAAAGGAAGACAAGAAAGGTAAGAAGAAACCTCTTAAACTAGAAACCTTGTCTGAGTATATGGTACAAGAAGGAAAAATAAAAGAATTTGGAGAAAAGTATAGAAAATTAGATGAAATCGACAAGGCCATCATAGTTGAAGCCTTCATAAATACTTGTATAGTCCTAAAAATTTAGGACCCATTAATTTGGGATCTCAAAGACCTTTTGGGCCCCATTTTGGTGATTTCATTGATTTTGAGTGTGTTATGCTTGACATTCCTATATTTTTCCCACATATTTTCCTTGACACGCTCAATATTCCTCGAAATTCAGAGGCTTTTCCTTGAGTTTTACACCTCTAGGTACAAGTCAACCTCGACCCATACATGGGTATAGGTTGACTTTGACCTATTCCCTATGAGGTGAATTTTCATTAGCTTACATGCCAGATGTGGAGTATTTAATTTTTCCTACTTCTCTTTGTCAACCTTTGCAAATATGAGTCCCAAATCACTATAAGAGGAAACATTTACCTCATTTGAAAACATATAGAATACCTACAATCCAAAGGACATTCAAGAGCATCCATTAGTGCGGAAAATAAAGAGCAACTTCAAAGACAATCAAGCATTCAAGTCTAAGGAGCATCCAATGAGCTTTGGTGGTGACTTCAAGCATACTAGGTCTTTTGGACCCAAGACTTGGGAGCCTTCATTCATCATTATTCCTCAAGCATATCAATAATTAGAGAATTCATGATCTATGATTTGGCCCTTGTAGATCTATTGCATGTGTGAAGACATCCTAGATCCAAATCAACACCAATCACATTCAAGCAAACACATCTTTGTGGATATCATGGATCTGTATCCATCCGTAAGGTTTTGACAAGCAAGGTGATATTTATATTTCATCTTGTTTACATTTTTTTTTTCTATATTTTCAAGGTTAATTCCTATCCTGGGGCTTGACCAAGGCATTCCCATTTCCCCCCAATAATTTCCCCTTTTTCCTTGTGTGCAGGTAAACAAGATTTTGCGGAGTTTCAAGATAGAATTGTACATATTTGAAGGTGTAGTTTTGTTTGCAGGACTAAGAATTGCATTTTCATCCAATGAGGGAGCATGTCAAACTAGGTTTGACCTATTCCTAAAACCTTGAAAATTTCACAGTCTGTAGGTTCTGTCATCAAGGTTTCAAATCTCATTTCTCTCCCGGATCTAGCACAGTCTAATAAGGTTTTCAGATCTAATTTTTCTTCCTCTTCAAAACCTAAAGGTGAGTATAATTCCATTCGTGTGATTTCATAACACATGTGCTGATAGATCATGTATGTACCTTGTTGTTTATCTTTGTATGAAGTATATACTTCTCATTACTTTTCATATACACTTTACTTCTTCTCTTCCTCTTTTGCATAGATGAAAAGAAGGACCCTTGAATATATATCTCCTAAGACTTTGATCATGCATTACAACCCATACATCTATTTGGGATGTTCTAATCAGAGTTTAGTCCTAAAAGGGATTATGTTTTAGGGCCTTCATTCCAATGTATATAGTGGAAATTGTGGTCTACCAATGATTACTATTTCCCACATCACATTTTGGTGAATCTTACGCTTTCATGCTTTAAAAAAAAACTAATTCTATAAAAACTCTTATAAATTCTAAAAAACTTCTATAAAATATATTCATGCCTAAAAAATAGGTGTATAAGACCTTAAATGTTTTAGCCAATCATTTCATCAAAAAATATTTTGTACAATTTATAAACTTAAAAAATTTACATATACACTATATAAAATGTTTTATTTTTAACAAAATTAAATTAAACTAAATTGTAATTGGTAGAAAAAATTAGTTTTAATCACTACTTAATGGAAGAAATCCAAAAAGGGATGCAATAGTACTTACTTAGCCTATAGGCAAGTACTAATAACAAGTGAGAATAATGTGTTAAATATAAGAAATTTTTCACATTCCTTTCCATTTTAGAAATTCGCATTCCCTTGTATGTACATCTTGATGATATATCTCACCATTTTTCAATTTTAAACGTATATTATAATTTGAATATTTATTAGATTGTATAATTTGAATTTCATGTCTATTAACCATAGAGACAAAGATAATATAATATTTGAATTTATAATTTTAATATATTTCATTTATAATATTAATATATCTCACTTTATTACAATAATATATTTATTTGACTATTTTAAAAAATAGAATATAATTGAATTCGAGGCCTGCTTGCACGTTCTTCACATGAGGACGTCTGCTTAAAGCAAAATAATTTTTGGCTTCAAATCCGGTTTGCTAGCCAAATGAATGGAAAGAAAATTAGTTACGAAGGTGTTTTTAAAATCTTAAAACTACGATTAAAAAATAGCGTATTTGTCGGTCAGTTATTCAACGGGTAGCATTTTCAGCTGTCTTATCTTGTCCGTTTTGTTTGGTGAAGTTGAAGAAAAAGATGAAAAGATCACATGCTTTCCCTTCCTTAGGTAATGGTAACTGCACTTCATCATTCCATCACCTCAAATCAAGCATACGTTCATTTTCTACAATTCCAAACCAAAAAGATAAAGTCAATGCTCACACTCAGGTTAATGGATTAGGTTTTTGCTTTCAAAGTCTCCAATAAAGTGGTCCCATTTCATGTGAACATTAGGAGAGTTACAATAATGTGTTTTTTTCTAACAATTATGATTATTTGATTTGACATTATCTACACACTTGCAAGTTGTTTTAGTTAATGTTGTCAATGATCTTATTCATAATCAAAGCCACTTATTAAAAACTTTCCTAAATGCTATTCTTCTTTATTTTAGTCATTCTTCTCTTTTTAAACTCTTTTTAGTGGGGTCATTTAAAGATGATATTATGACTAATGAGTGGACTTGTCACAACTCATTTTTATTGAAATTGAAAATTTTTCTAATTCTCCTAAATCATCGCTAACGGTGGTTGTGGACAAAATTATAGGCATAAATAATAGCTTGGAATATGATGTCTAGATGCGCATTCTCCGCATTCTCTCCTGCCACACATGCAACGCAAGATGAAGGAGAGGGCACGTGGAGTTGAGTAGGGAGCAGCATGCATCAAATTAAGGGGAGGTTAAGAGGAAAAAGGCGTCACTTGAGGGAGGATGAGGAGAAGCTGTTGCGGGACTGATGGACATATTGTCATTGATGTCAAAATCAGAAGCATATGTAATGAACATATACGAACAGGCATAGACATGAAGATATAGAAATGAAGACTAACAGTATAAACATATGAAGATACAAACATACAGAGATACACAGGTAATAAACATACATACGATCAGCATACATACATACGTATACATACAGCAAACAGTATATGAAGCAAACAGCAAAGATAAACAGAGATACGTATACATACGTATATATCAAATAAATAAACAGAGATAGAATGATACGTATGGCAATCAACAGTTAGCAGTGATATAAATCAGAGACGTATACAGCGTTGAACATATCTACGATACATAAACCGTCGATGGCAAGAACAGCGATTGAAAAACACGGGTATATACGGTTGAATACTTTGAAGACAATATATATCATTATCGAAGGTTGATATAGAGGATATTATATATCGAAGGTTGAATATTAATCAGATAACGACAACAGATTATACTTGCAGAGACGTATACAAGTATACAGAACAGCATACCGAATTAATATTCTATCAATGGATGTCGTCAAAGGAGATATATTACGACAAATTGTTTTCAGCAATATATATATATCGTATACAAAACCAATATGTAACATCGATATGTGGCATAGCGGAAAATTTTTTGATATGGACAAAGGATTATAAATTAAAATATCGATGAGTAAAAATCAATAATAACATTATTAGTATATCAATGAGGTGTGATTAAAAAAAAGAAAGGAAGATTAACTTATTTTTAAGTTAATAATATTTTAATAAAAAACACCTATTCGTATGTGAAAAGTCATAACTTTTAAAAGAGACATAATGTTTCATTTAAAGATATGAATATATATAAATATTTGATTCACTATTTTGAAAAGAAAAAGTAAGTAGCGGGAAAGAATAAAAGGAGATTTGAGAGGCAATTTGTATGTATTGGAGAGAATGAAGAACTAATAAAAATATATATATATATAGAATCAGAATAAAATTTGATTAATATGAATATACAATGTGGTGTCAATAAAGAAAGATTATTCAAATAAATATATTGTAAAGGCTGACTTTGGAAAGAAGAAGTATGTGCTGAAATTAAAATGTCCATCATTAGTTGAAGATAGCAACATTGCCAAGGTGGAAGAAAAATTTATATACAGCGAGTTGGTGCTCAGAATCCAGACAGGGGGAGTCGGTGCTTCTAGTGGGTCGGTGCCTACGAAGTGTGGGAGTTGGAGCTTCCAGTGAGTCGGTGCTCATAAACATAGGGGTTGGAGCCTCTAGTAGGTTGGAGCCTACAAACTATTTGTAAAAGAACAAATTTATATAAAGCAAATTATTTTTGTGGTTTTCTCCCGTATTGGGTTTCCACGTAAATATTGTGTTCATGTGCATAATTATTTATTTGAGAGTTTAAAGTTATTTTTGAATAAAAGCTTTTAAATTGAAAAATAGTTATTATACTGATTCACCCCCCCTCTCAGTATAATTGTGTGCTCTTCAATTGGTATTAGAGCGAGTTCCTTCTATATAACCTAACTGCTTGAAGGTAGATCTAAAGAGCACAGATGGCTGAAAGTTTTCAAAACAAGACACCAATTTTTGATGGGACAAATTATGCATTTTGGAGTATAAAGATGGAAGCATATTTAAATGCTATTGGATTCGATGTTTGGCAATCAGGACTAGATGGTTATACACCACCAGCGACACCACCAACAGATTCAGTCGGAAAGAGGAGAAGTGAAAATAATGCCAAAGCAAAACATGCTATTTTATGTAATCTAGCCGACTCGAAGTTCACAAAAGTTATGCATTGTAAATCTGCAAAGGAGATATGGGACAAGTTGAAAAATATATATGAAGGGACCGAAAATGTAAAGAAGGCCAAACTTCAAACCCACCGAAGCACATTCGAAAGCCGGAAAATGAAGGAAGATGAAGACATAGCTTCATTTCTCTCTCGTGTTGATGAAGTAGTCAATTCAATAAAAGCCCTTGGTGAAGATGTAGAAGAACAGTTTGTGGTTGAAAAGATCTTGAGATCCCTACCCATTAGATTTGATTCTAAAGTGTCAGCAATCGAAGAGAGGAAACATCTGGATAAACTTACAAAAGATGAGTTACATGTGATTCTTACCGCTTATGAAATGAGGATTGGAGGCAAGGAACCTAAGAAGGAAATATCTTTTAAAGTTTCTAAAAAGAGTAAGAACAAAAAACAAATCTCAAGTGATAGTTCAAGTAGTGAAACTAATGAAGCTAAAGCTCATTTCTTGAGGAAATTAAAAAGGGGAAATTCCCTTTCAAATGCTTTAATTGTGGAAAGATAGGACAGTATGCCTCAAAATGTCCTCAAAATAATGATGACTCTAGTGAAGATGAAAAGCAAGCACACACAAAGAAAAAATGGAAGAATAACAATAAGTTTAATAAAAAGAAAAAATATCAAAACAAAAATAAAAAGAGTTTTTATTCCAAAAAGGATAGCTCTTCAGATGAAAGCAGCGAGGAATGCCCAAGTGATGAGGAGGATGAAATTCTATTTATGGCTAAAGCAGACGCAAGTGATAGTTATGAAGAAGAGGAAGACGAATCATGTAATGAGGAAGAGAATGTTGATCTCAAAGAAGAACTTCATTATGCATACAAACAAAATGAAAGACTGAAAAGAAAATTAGTGAAACTCAAAGAAGAAGCTATGGAGAATTTAGAAGCAGCAAAGAAATCAGAACAAACAATTGAAGATCTAAAGATCCAATTAGAAGAAACTAAACAAGCTGAAACTGATTTAAAACTAGAAATTGAAAAATTAAAAAGGGAGTTAAAGGAATGCACCATCAATAAGAGTTCGAAAATCCTAAATGATATCATTGATAATCAAAAGCCTTCTTCCAGCAAAACAGGGGTTGGTTTTGAAGGAAACTCAAACATTAACAATGCATTCAAAGGCTTCATAAAAGAAGGAAGCAAGACAGTCATAAATGAACCATCAAAAGAAGACAAGCTTAAAGAAAGGAACTACAAGAAGAATGAAGAGAATGGTGTTCATAAACCTCGTTATAACTTTCATGGATATTGCTACTCTTGCAATTGTTTTGGTCACAAAGCACTAGAATGTAGAATACCAAAACAAAATATGAATGAATGGAAAAGGCCATATTATAAACAGCATTTTTCTTACCTATTCAATGGATATTGCTACTCTTGTAACAAATTTGGTCATAAAGCTCTAAACTGCAGAAGCAAAGAGAAGAACACTCAAAATTTTAGAACTCAAAATCTTTTTGCTCCATTGGTTAATTTTGATATTCTATGTTCAAAGTGTAACAATTTTGGACATGCAGCCCACAAATGTAGAACAATCTTTCCTACAAATCAAGCAAAGAAAGATCCCTCTAAAAAGAAGGTTTGGAAAAAGAAAGAAAAATCGCTTTTTGTTCAAATAGCTTTACATGCTCAAAATAAGAAAGATTGGTGGTATGTTGATAGTGGATGTTCTAGACACATGACAGGAGACAAGAGCAAATTCATCTCTTTTGAACCAACTAATGGAGGATCAGTAAGATTTGGTGACAACTCAAAATGATATATAAAGGGAAAAGGAACTCTTAGTCTAGATCATGGAAAAACAAAAACAATAGATGTGTGGTATGTAAAAGGGCTAAAAGAAAACTTACTAAGTGTAAGTTAGCTTTGTGATCAAGGGCATAATGTAAATTAAAAAGGATGGAAAATTAATAGCTAATGCTTGTAGGACTGCAAACAATTTGTATGTTTTACAAGAAATGAATGATGAAAAATGTTTCTTTGTACAAGAAGATGAAAATTGGCTATGGCACAAAAGATTGGAGCACTTAAACTTTGACAACATTGTCAAAATCAGTCATAAAGGGGCTGTAAGAGATATACCAAAATTATCAAAACCTACAAATATCATTTGCAAACACTGTCAACTAGGGAAGCAAACAAGAAGTACATTCAAAACCAAGGAATACTCTACATCAAAACCACTTAAACTCATTCATTCAAACCTTTGTGGACCAACCAGGACAAAAAGCCTACAAGGAGAAAAATACTTCATACTATTTATTGATGACTACTCTAGGATGACTTGGGTAGCTTTCCTAAAAGAGAAATCAGAAGCTCTTGACAAATTTAAAGCTTTCAAGGAACAAGTTGAAAATGAAATGGATACAAAAATAAAATGTCTTAGAATGGATAGAGTTGGAGAGTTTACTTCCCATGAATTTGATGAATATTGTGAAAAGAATGGTATAAAAAGACAACTTTCAGCACCTAGAACTCCCCAACAAAATGGAGTTGTAGAACGAAAGAATATAACTGTTCAAGAAATGGCAAGGGCAATGCTAAATGAATCAAAGATAGCTGATTCCTTTTGGAAGGAGGCAATACATACAACAGTCTACATTTTGAACCATGCACAAATAAGAGTAAATCATGATAAGACACCTTACGAGCTATGGAAAAGAAGACTAGCAACAGTCAAGTATTTCAGAGTCTTTGGAAGCACATGCTATATAAGAAGGGATGAAGATGACTTGGGTAAATTTGAAGCTAGAGCAGATGAAGGGATCTTTCTTGGATATTCCTCTAAGAGTAAAGCATATAGATGTTACAACAAAAGACTCCACAAGATTGTAGAAAGCGCAAATGTAAGGATTGATGAAGGAAAACAATTTGAAAAGGTAAAAGAAAATGTTGAAATACCAAGTATATGTGAAGAAGAAGAAGATCTAAAAGATGAAGAAGAAAAAGAACTAGAACCAGAAGGCTCCAAAACCCCTTTGAAAGAAAAAACTCCCTTGAAGACACCAGCAAAGACTCCATCAAAATTTGTTCAAAGAAATCATCCTGAAGACTTGATAATTGGAGACCCAGGTAAGGAAGTCCAAACAAGAAAGAAATTTTTCAACACTACTGAGCATGCACACTTTTGTCTTTTATCTAAAATAGAACCAAAGAACTTCAAAGAAGCAAGTGAAGACAAGCTTTTGGTAAAATCAATGGAGGAAGAATTGAACCAAATCAAAAAGAATAATACTTGGGAAATTGTTCCAAGACCAAAAGACAAAAATGTCATTGGAACTAAATGGGTGTTTTGGAATAAAATGAATGAAAATGGAGAAGTCACAAGAAATAAAGCTAGACTTGTTTGTAAAGGCTATGCTCAAGTAGAAGGAGTGGATTTTGAAGAGACATTTGCCCCAGTTGCTAGACTAGAAGCAATCCGGATGTTCTTAGCATTTGCAAGTCATAAAGCATTCAAGGTTTACCAAATGGATGTAAAATCAGCTTTCCTAAATGGAGACTTAGAAGAGGAAGTGTATGTTGAATTACCTAAAGGATTTACATATTCAGAAAAGGAAGATCATGTGTGTAGACTAAGAAAAGCACTTTATGGGCTAAAACAAGCTCCAAGAGCTTGGTACTCAAGATTGGACAAGTATCTTCTAGATCAAGGTTTCAAAAGAGGAATGGTAGATAGTAATCTATACATTAAATCTGAAGATGACAAACTTTTGGTAGTAGTAGTATATGTGGATAACATAATATTTGGAGGAGGTAGTGACAAAATGTGTAAAGAATTTTCCATGAATATGCAACAAGAATTTGAGATGTCCATACTTGGAGAATTATCTTTCTTTCTTGGATTGCAAATTGAGCAATCAAGTAAAGGAATATTCATTTCTCAAAGCAAGTATATCAAAGAAATATTAAAAGAGTTTGGGATGGAAGATTGTAATACAGTTAGCACTCCCATGATTACAGGATGCAAGCTTAGCAAAAAGGATGAATCCCCCGATGTAAATCAAACTCAATATAGATCTATGATTGGAAGGTTGTTGTACCTAACCACCACAAGACCTGACATCTTGCAAGCAGTTGTAGATGTAGCTCGATCCCAAGCAATGCCAAAAGAAACTCATGTTCTAGCAGTTAAAAGAATAATTAAGTACCTAAAAGGCACTATGGATCTTGGTTTATGGTATCCAAGAGGAAAAGACTTTTCACTCACAGCCTATACAAATACAGATTTGGGAGGCAATATTGATGATAGAAGAAGTACAAGTGGAGGAGCATTCTTCCTTGGTAACAGTCTAGTATCATGGTTAAGCAAGAAACAAGGATCGGTAAGTTTATCTACTGCAAAATCTGAGTATGTTGCAGCAACTACAAGCTATACACAAGTGCTTTGGATGAAGCAAACTCTAGGAGATATCAAGATTGATTTTGAGAATCCTATTCCCATCTTTTGTGACAACACAAGTGCAATCAGCATATCAAAGAATCTAGTCATGCATTCCAAAACAAAGCATATTTCAATCAAATACCACTTCCTGAGAGAACAAGTACTTGAAAAGCAAGTCAAGTTGGAATACATTAATACAAAGGAGCAAATAGCAGATATCTTCACAAAACCACTTCCAAAGGAAACTTTTGAGTACCTAAGGGATAAATTGGGAGTAATATCACTCTTATCCATCCATTAAAGGTTTCATGAGAAGCATGTGTTCAGGGGGAGCTAGTCTCTAGCCCTGGAGACCCTTTGCCATTGATGACAAAGGGGGAGAGAACGAAGAAGAGGGGAGCAGTGAACTAAGGGGGAGCCTTGCACAATCAATATCATATATTTGAGAAGTTGCCATCAATGACAAAGCAGGAGATTGATGGACATATTGTCATTGATGTCAAAATCAAAAGCATATGTAATGAACATATACGAACAGGCATAGAAATGAAGATACAAAAATGAAGACTAACAGTATAAAAATATGAAGATACAAACATACAGAGATACACAGGTAATAAACATATATACAATCAGCATACATACATACGTATACATACAACAAATAGTATATGAAGCAAACAACAAAGATAAACAGAGATACGTATACATACGTGTATATCAAATAAATAAACAAAGATAGAATGATACGTATGGAAATCAATAGTTAGCAGTGATATAAATCAGAGACGTATACAGCGTTGAACATATCTACGATACATAAACCGTCGATGGCAAGAACAGCGATTGAAAAACACAGGTATATACAGTTGAATACTTTGAAGACAATATATATCATTATCGAAGGTTGATACAAAGGATATTATATATCGAAGGTTGAATATTAATCAGAGAACGACAATAGATTATACTTGCAGAGATGTATACAAGTATATAGAATAGCATACCAAATTAATATTCTATCAATGGATGCCGTCAAAGGAGATATATTATGGAAAATTGTTTTCAACGATATATATATATCGTATACAAAACCAATATGTAACATTGATATGTGGCATAGCGGAAAGTTTTTTGATATGGACAAAGGATTATAAATTAAAATATCGATGAGTAAAAATCAATAATAACATTATTAGTATATCAATAAGGTGTGATTAAAAAAAAGAAAGGAAGATTAACTTATTTTTACGTTAATAATATTTTAATAAAAGACACCTATTCGTATGTGAAAAGTCATAACTTTTAAAAGAGACATAATGTTTCATTTAAAGATATGAATATATATAAATATTTGATTCACTATTTTGAAAAGAAAAAGTAAGTAGCAGGAAAGAATAAAAGGATATTTGAGAGGTAGTTTGTATGTATTGGAGAGAATGAAGAACTAATAAAAATATATATATATAGAATCAGAATAAAATCTGATTTATATGAATATACAATGTGGTGTCAATAAAGAAAGATTATTCAAATAAATATATTGTAAAGGCTGACTTTGGAAAGAAGAAGTATGTGCTGAAATTAAAATGTCCATCATTAGTTGAAGATAGCAACATTGCCAAGGTGGAAGAAAAATTTATATACAACGAGTTGGTGCTCAGAATCCAAACAGGGGGAGTCGGTGCTTCCAGTGGGTCAGTGCCTGTGAAGTGTGACAGTTGGAGCTTCCAATGAGTCGGTGCTCATAAACATAGGGGTTGGAGCCTCTAGTAGGTTGGAGCCTACAAACTATTTGTAAAAGAACAAATTTATATAAAGAAAATTATTTTTGTGGTTTTCTCCCGTATTGGGTTTCCACGTAAATATTGTGTTCATGTGCATAATTATTTATTTGAGAGTTTAAAGTTATTTTTGAATAAAAGCTTTTAAATTGAAAAATAGTTATTATACTGATTCACCCCCCCTCTCAGTATAATTGTGTGCTCTTTAGGGACTTCCTACGTGGGGCCTAGTTGAAGGACCAGTGGCTTGATTCCCCTTTGGCCATTAGGAACGTCTTGAAGGAAAATTTTGTTACAGCTTTATATGATTATCTTTTGGTTTTCTACACATTCATAATTTCCCCTTACCAAGTACTGGTGCCTCCTTGCCTTTATGTTGAAATGGCCATTTGTGAGAAATTTGAATCTATGCACCTATTTAGTCCATCCCCAAAGTAGATTGAATCAGAACTTAGAAGCGGTCCAACAACTACGCTTGGTCCCAATCCCCACCAACTCCTGAACTTTCTTTGACACTTCCAATTCTATTAAATAATTTCTTTCTACTGTATATAACTTGGCAAAGTCTAATTTTTCTCTACAAAGAAGAGAGGAGGCCCTGTGCATGAGAATGAAACTACCAAAGTTCAGAGCCAGAGATTTTTCGTATGTCTGCTCCTAGGTTCAAAACCCCTCAACGATTTCAATAGTTTGTCATTTTGAATCCCATATATTCTGAAATATTAGAATGGCAAATGAACTGGAAGCGAATGGGCACATAAATGGACAATATTCTTAATTCTTCTCCAAATGGAATGACGATAGACAGTAATGGCGATGTAGGGCACGCCAAGACCAGCGTTGTAGAAGAGAAGTATGAAGGTGCCTGAAGAGAAGGAGGTAAAGGTCTCACCAACTGGGATACCTTCACACATACACTTGGATGTGTAGAAGATAGAAGCAAATGAGACGTAGCAGATGACCAATATCACCATTATCTGGAAGATATCAAGCTCATAGAATCACTTGGGCTAGAAACAAATAGATTCTCCATATCCTGGTCTCGAATCCTTCTAGAGCTTATGCAGCCGACCTATTTGGAGCTTCTATAGAATGATACTATTTTGTATATGGTGTGGAGGGTTGGAGTTGTTTCTTCCATTCCAACAAAGCAATGCAGTCAAGGTGGGTGGATCCAATTAAGGACTGACTGACCTTGCAGCCAAACCAATATGCAGCAGAAATACACAATAACAATAACAGATCTACAATGAAATAGAAGTCTTTATTCATGAAAAAATTGATTACATGCAATGTGCTGGGCTATAAGGCCTTCCCGATTACAGCCAATTACAAAGCAAGTAACAGTCTACAAGATCTCACAGGATCCAAATCTTTTCCCCAACATCAGCATCCAGCTAGTCTAGGTCTGCAACAAGCAGCACACTGGTACGCACCCAGGAAAGATCTAAACTTGTACTCAAACTTCCAAGAAATCTTCCTGCTCCTAAGCTTGCAGGCTACTAACCTTTGCACCAAAAATATGATCCTAAACAACTACCCAAGCATCCTATAAATATTGATTCCTAGCCACAAGTTAGGTTGATGAAATAATAAATCTCTATAAACAAATATTAAATGCTAAAACATCAGTCGACTCTCACATAGCCTTACAAAATAAATAAAATCTTCAAAAGATGGCCCCAACGGTAATCAGATCCGCATAGAAGAATGCTACATGCCAGATCCAGGTCCCCACATGTCTAATGGTCAATCCATAACTCGAGGAGCGTGACCCAAATTAAATGCACTAGTCAGCCAAGCTGATTCATCCAAATAATCCAGTTGGTAAGTAAGAACACTGAGCAACAGAGGAAATAATTGAGCGCTAGACAACTGACCATGCCAAGCATGACCGAGCAACACAGTTATCACTGAGCGCCAGTGAATCGATGCCTTCAATCACCGAGTGTTCTTTAGAGACTGAGCACCCCGATAACCATATAAATCGAGCAACCAGTCTCCCAAACCGAGCAAGAACTCTCCAAGCCAAGACCAAAACTAACAATCTACCTTCAAAGACAAACATATTTTTGGTTGATACAGGATTTCCAAGAATCCTAGGATGCTCCTGCATCAAACACCCCAGGTCAGAAAGATTTTCTCATAAGGAAATCAGGAACGCCTCAAGGGAATCAGAATAGGTATGTCAAATTTGTTCTTCACCCACATTTCTTATTGTCCTTCATCCCAAGTAGTCTTCACTTCATTCACTGTCTCATGTATAAAGTCCTTCTGTCTCCCACTTTGTTTACTCCTCCAATTGGCAACTGATAGCAACCAACTCTGACCACTACCGACCACCTCAGTGTCTCGGTAAGGTTCATCCATCTTAGACTCTTCAACCAACTCAGTATCATTTGTATCTCTCTGTATCATAAATGTCACCATCTGTTGAACCATCTCTTCCAGCAAAATCATATGTTTCTTAATCTCAACAAAATCTTTCAAGATATTATTCTCCTTCTCCTTCAAACTAGACTTAACAGGAATAGGTTCATTAACCTTCTGCTCCTGAGGTTTTTCATAAGGACAACACCTGATAACTCCACATCCTTTAACCCCTATCTCCTATAAAGGTATCAACTTATGTTGAGCTCCTTCATGCCTAACCACATAGGTATTAGCACAAACATCAAACAAAACATTTCTGTCAAACTGTCGGGGTCTACCGAGCAATAGATGACAAGCATCCATTGGTAATATATCACACAATATCTCATCATGGTAAGATCCAATATGAAACTTAATCAAACATTGTTCTTTAACTCTAACCTTAGAAACATCTTGTATCCAACTAATCTAATAAGGATTAGGATGCTTCCTTCTTTCCAAATTCAACTTACTAACCATTTCATTTGAAACAAAGTTTTCAGAACTGCCACCATCAACTAAGACATTACATACCTTATCCTTGCACTTACATCTAGTTCTGAACAAATTTCTTCTTTGCACCAGTTTAGGAACACATGCAGCCAATCTCCTAGTGACAAGACATTCACCTTTCTTAGGAACATTCTCAATGTCTTCTTCAGTAGCCAATGCAACTCTTTTCTTAGGACACTGCCAACTTCTATGACTAGCTTCACCATAGTTATAACAAGTGCTGGTAAACTCATTCTTCTACTTTCCTCTCTATCCAGCATTCTTAGTAACTTGACCACTGCCAGATCCCACATTAGGCTTAGGATTCTCTGTCACATTACTCTCAGCAACTACTTCACCAGTTTTACCACCTCGATTCCTATTATTCTATTTTCCTTCATACTTCCTATTCAACTTCTCTTCAATCTTTAATGACATCTGATAAGCATCACTGATTGTTGTCATCCGCATAGTAAGTAACTCTTCCTGAATACTAGGTCTCAACCTGGCAACTTTCTCTTTATCAGCTTCAGAATGACCAGTCCTAATCAGGATTCTATAAAACTCCTCAGTATACTCCTGTACTGATTTTTTAGTCTACTTCAAAGCTTGCATCTTCTTAAACATGTCCAATTCATAATCCACCAGAATGAATTGCTTCTTCAACTTCTCAACCATTCAGTTCCACTTAGTGATCTTTTCTTTTCCTCTTCTACCTCTTTCCAACTGAACTTCTCTCCACTAGATATTTGCATGACCTTTCAATTTAGTCTTTGCAAATGTAACCCTATCAGGATCTTCTATTTCTTCATACTCAAAGTATTCATCAATCTCATTGATCCAATAAATCAATTCTTTTGTCTTAAGGTTTACAGCAAATCTTCAATCTTAGGTATTTTTCCAACCTTAGACATAGCTTTCAGAATTTGATTCTCCTTAGATTCTCTAGCTTCTTCGACAGCTTCTTCAAAATGATCTTCCTCGGATTCATCATCACTATCCTCTTTCAAGGTAGGCTTCTTCTTTCTCAATTCCTCTTGTAGGTCTTGCACTTGTTTTTGCAAAGCCCTAAAATCATCAAGACAAAATTTTCCAGTAGCTTCCTCTTCTTCAAAGATCTCATGATTTCTCCTCAAAGGCATCTTCAAATCAAGATCTAGTTACACAAGATCCACTTGGCTCCAACAGGAACAGACTTTTCTCAAATAGGAACAAACTTCACTCTGATACCACCTAATGCAATCAAGGTGGGTGGATCCAATTAAGGACTAACCGACCTTGTAGCCAAACCAATATGCAATGGAAATACACAATAACAATAACATATCTGCAATGAAACATAAGTCTTTATTCATGAAAACACTGATTACATGCAATGTGTCGAGCTGTAAGGCCTTCCCAGTTATGGCCAATTACAAAGCAAGTAATAGTCTACAAGATCTCACAAGATCCTAATCTTTTCCCTAACATCAGCATCTAGCTAGTCTCGGTCTGCAACAGGCAGCACACTGGTAGGCACCTAGGAAAGATCTAAACTTGTACTCAAACTTCCAAGCAATCTTCTTGCTCCTAAGCTCGTAGGCTAGTAACCTTCCCACCAACAATCTAATCCTAAACAACTACCCAAGCATCCTATAAATACTGATTCCCAGCCACAACTCAGTTGATGAAACAATAAATCTCTATAAACAAATATTAAATGCTAAAACATTAGTCAGCTCTCACATAGCCTTACAAAATAAATAAACTCTTTAAAAGATGGCTCCAACGATCATTAGATCCGCATAGAAGAATGCTACACACCAGATCTAGGTCCCCACACATCCAATGGTCAATCCATAACTCAAGGAGCATGACCTAAATTAAATGCACCAGTCGTCCAAGCCAATTCATCCAAATAATATACTCGGTAAGTAAGAACACCGAGCAACAGAGGAAATAATCGAGCGCCAGTCAACTGACCACGCCAAGCATGACCGAGCAACACAGTTATCATCGAGTACCAATGAACCGATGCCTTCAGTCATCAAGATTTCTTTAGAGACCGAGCACCCTGGTAACCATATAAACTGAGCAACCAGTCTCCCAAACCAAGCAAGAACTCTCCAAGCCAAGACCAAAACTAACAATCTACCTTCAAAGACAAACATATTTTTGGTTGATACAGGATTTCCAAGAATCCTAGGATGCTCCTACATCACAAAGGTACCCATTGATTTTCCTGGGACAAGGTATCTCAAGGCCAAAGTTACAGTTCACGCCCTTCGACAACAACTTGCTTAGATTATTAAGGGAAAGAGAATTGCATTGAGGAACGGAAGGGCTTCTACTGAGCAGGATCTACTATCTTTTCTTCTGTGTAATGAATTTGATGAGAAGGGGCTTGACAGACAATGAGATCAAGGTTAACATAATCTGGTTTCTATATGTAGAGCATGATACCAGTAGCTCTTCCCTAACATCTCTCTTTAAATTCTTGGTTGAAAACCCCCATTGCTATGATCAAGTTCTGCAAGGTTACTGAAGTTTCTTACAGGAAGGATTGTCCTTCCTTTTTCAAGTGTTACTCAATTCCGTATTCAACATTGTGGTGTTTGGTAAATTTTGTTGTTTACTTTTGTTGTTAATATGGAAAGTACATATTTTGATCTAATCCTTATATTTTATTGATGTGATTCAACAGTTGGTGTGAAAATCTCTTAGGCTGTTACCCAAACATGATAGCTTGTACTTGTTTGAAGTTGATATGACATATCTTATCATGGTTTCCTTAGGACACTCGATAGATGGTCGACTTTCCTCTTATCTTTGGACAAAGGTATGTTTTAGCATCTTGACAATTCTGGTCTTAATTATATTTCTTTCATTTCTATATTGTAGGGAATTGACTAGTATCATGTCGACCTATGCATTTCAACTATTAACTTTTTGACCAACTCCCTAACATTGTGGGGTTTACTAATGTGGCTTTTTTTTTTGAAACCTTAGTCTTTTCATATGGTATCAGAGCTTTGGGTTCCATACTAGGGCCTTGAGTTCACTATGCTTAGTAGCAACCCTTAGTTACATAAATTGTGAGTCGATTAATGCTTGGTCTATGAATGTAACTGTAGTTCCCTGGATTGACTAGAGTGTCTTCCAATTTTAGATAATCTTGATAGGAAAGGATAGGATGTTCCTTGTTTTGTGTTATAAAAGTGGGAAATAGACACTTGAGGGACAATAATTCTTACGTGTGCGAAATTTTATGAATGTCCCTGATTTCTCTTGAAACAATGAAGTTTGAAATAGTTATGTGAGTTTGACAACTGTCTACCTTTGAGTGGTGTGATTTCTTTCTATTTTATATTGCAAAATGTTAGAATATATGAAAAAATTATGAGGTACATTGTGTGTGGGATACACTTTAAAATTTAATGCCTTTTTCTCTACATTAGTATAGCAAAGAAAGAAGGTAAAATTTTATGAGATATTATATAGTTAAATAATGATGGTTATGCAATAAAGACATGAGAGATTGCCAAAATTTAAGACTTGGATTGTGATAACTGATGGAAATGAGTATTAATGTAATGTATATTACAAGTGTTATGAAAAGATTTTAATACTAGAACCTTATGAAATTCTTGTGAAGGAATAATTCAACATGTTTTTATATGAAACATAAATTGTAAAAAATTTGTGAAAATATATTTATATCTTACCTTGCATGGCATGAGATTTCAAAGAAAAGAGAGAATTAACAAATTCATGTGGATTAGCTTAGTGGATAGACCAATGTTGTTTAAGGTAATTGAATGTGTTATTACATGATGATGTGAACTTTGAGATTTATGTTCTAGAAGTATGGTCATGTTCTTTAGTGTACCTTGGACACAAGGTAATGTGTAGCTTTTACTCCATTCTTGTGGCTAGTGTTAGTCACTCTGTAAATGTGATTTTGGTTTTCAAGTGATGTTTTATTTTGAAATTTGATGAACTTGAAAGTGGTGAAGGACTAGCTTGAAATTTTAACTTATCTTGTGACCACCCAACCACCAATTTTGAGTTCTTCAATTTGTTGAGAGTTTTGTTCACACTTACTCCTTTTGATTTTTCTTACGACCCTTGTGGTTTTGAATTGAAATTTGTGAACTTTGAATTTTTTGGTTTCTTCTGATCTTATGGTGACTAAGATATGTGTTTTACGTTGCTATTTCTGTGATGTGAAGTGATGTCATCTATCATGTTCAGTGTGCAACATTGATAGATTGTAAAAGGGAGTAGATTGAAAATAACATACCATTCCTAATATTGTATTCATATGTTACTTGAAATATGTTTCAACTATTATGAAATGATCAAACTGAAATGACATGCAATGATTGTGTATATTAGAAATGCATTGTGGGAAATAATTAATAGTGATTGATATTTTTTGATGTGAGTTTTGATGCTATGAAGACCATTATATGGATATTCATGGAATGATGGAATCCATTGAAAATACATCTTTTGACAATAACAAGATATTACAAGCACTCAGATGATTATATTTGAGAACTTCAAAGAAATTAATATGAGGTGATTGAAATATACACGTGTACTAGTTGATACATTTGATGATCGATGAGTAGGTCAACATATTTTTTTTATAGAAATGGAATAGAATTATTTGGTTATGAAGCACTATTGGTGTTTTGACAAAATGGTCAACACTTTATTCTTACATGACTGCATATGATGTGTTATGATTTCTCCTCATGAAAGGCATTATTCATAAGACTAGTTGATTTGTTGTATGAATTTTATTCTTTTGTTAACCCAATAATAAATGGAACCTGAAATAAATGATATATGTGTGTTTGTATCATTTTTGTACTATGTGTGTGTATAATAAAAACTTTACCTTCTGGTGAGGGTGCTAATGTGGAAGAAGTAAACATGGAAGGGTAGAAAGGGATGTTTCTCTACCTACCAGTTTTCATTCCTGGTTATAAAAAGATGCTTTGGCCAAATCTTGTTCGCATATGTTTTTGAAACTATGCTACCCATGTTCCATCTCCTTGCCACATTCATGAACAATAGAAAGTTTCATGGCTGCACCAGATACCCCCTACCTTTTATTTGTTGGGCATTACAGGGTTGGGCATTGTACGAGTAGGTAGAATCTCAAGGAAGTGTAAAGCTTTGTGGATAGAATGGAAAAGTGTCCAAGCCACACTTTCATCTCAAGATTTGCAGATGGATGACAAACTATCTAATGGCATAGGAGATAGGGACTTGTAGAAGGACATATGTCCAATTACAATTAAGTGTCTTGTTTCATGATTGACCTTTATGGTTATGTTTTTGGATGCATTTTTATAGATGTATGGCATACATTGATGTGTTGATTTTATATGGTGATTAATTATCATGATTTATTTGGATGCTTATGTTTAGATGAAGCACACTTGCAGTACATTGATGAAAATGTGAATGCTTATTCATAATAAGATGTAAGACTTGTAGGACTTATATTGTTTTAAAGATGAAATATAAATCCTATGATGAAATGAGTTCAAATTTTCTTTTGAATATTGTTGTGATGAGATGGCTATGAGGACTTAGGTCATATAAATGAAAAAATGGATCCACTAACATTTACAGGTGATTGTAAAATAGATGGATGGCTTTCTCACTTAGTAAGTACCACATGTTAGAAGGTATGTATTAATTATTTACTTGTGATAAAATTGTGATTTAAAGAATATTTTAGTTAAATTTTTGCAATCTTCAAATGACTCATTTCTCTTGAATATAGAATATTGAAAATTTTCTTTTCTGAAGTATTGACACTTTGATTAAGCTAAAAATATTGTGAGTATGCCAAGAACATGGATCCAAGACAACCAAAAATGTGCTCAATTTATTGTGATACCACGGTAAGCTATAGTAAGCACATGTATGTGAGTACTTTGTTGCTAATTAAGAGTATCATGTAAGTTATTTCTAAAAGCATTGAGTTATGAGAATGTTAGATTTTTTATTTTGATTTTGATAGCGACATGAACTAATGCTTTGATGTTGTTCTTGTGTATCACAAATGGAACAACACATTATTATAGAGAAGGAATATTGTCAGAGAGAGGTAACTCTAACCTTGTAAAACTAAAGGGTAGTAATGGAATTCACACAATCACATAGAAAATGGTATTGAAATAATTATGATTCAATTGTGTTTGTTTTTGGTGGGTGTACTTACTACAATGCATAACAAATGAAAATTTGGCTTTATGTAAGCAAATGAAATTGAAACATGTTGATTTTATGTTAGAATTTGAAAGTATATACATGCATTACCTTGAAATTTTGAATAATGAAAAATTATTAATCATATAAATTGTAAATTTCTTGATTTTTCTTTGAACATGATTGTAAATTTTGAATTATGCATCGAGACGATGCATTCTTAAGGGGGGGAGGATGTCACAACTCATTTTTATTGAAACCAAAAAAATTTCCAATTCTCCTAAATTATCGCTAACGGTGGTTGTGGACAAAATTATAGGCATAAATAATGGCTTGGAATATGATGTCTAGATGCGCATTCTCCACATTATCTCCTGCCACACGTGCAACACAAGATGAAGGAGAGGGCACATGGAGTTGAGTAGGGAGAAACATGCATCAAATTAAGGGGAGGTTAAGAGGAAAAAGGTGTGACTTGAGGGAGGATGAGGAGAAGTTGTTGTGGGACTTCCTGCTTGAGGCCTATTTGAAGGACTAGTGGCTTGATTCCCCTTTGGCCATTAGGAATGTCTTAAAGGAAAATTATGTTACAGCTTTATATGATTGTCTTTTTTTTTTCTACACATTCATAATTTCCCCTTACCAAGTGTCGGTGCCTCCTTGCCTTTATGTTGAAATGGCCATTTGTGAGAAAGTTGAATCTATGCACCTATTTAGTCCATCCCCAAAGTAGGCTGAATCAGAACTTAGAAGTGGTCCAACTACTACACTTGGTCCTAATCCCCACCAACTCCTAAAATTTCTTTGACACTTCCAATTCTATTAAATAATTTATTTCTACTGTATATAACTTGGAAAAGTCTAATTTTTCTCTACAAAGAAAAGAGGAGGCCCTGTGCATGAGAATGAAACTACCAAAGTTCAGAGCTAGAGATTTTATGTTTGTCTGCTCACAGGTTCGAAACCCCTCAACGATTTCAATAGTTTATGGTTTTGAATCCCATATATTCTGAAATATTAGAATGGCAAATGAACTAGAAGCAAATGGGCACATAAATGGATAGTATTCCTAATTCTTCTCCAAATGGAATGGCGGTAGACAACAATGGCGATGCAGGGCATGCCAAGACTAGTGTTATAGAAGAGAAGTATGAAGGTGCCTAAAGAGAAGGTGGTAAAGGTCTCACCAACTGGGATGCCTTCACACATACACTAGGATGTGTAG